>SJOL01006415.1:2712-77849 GCA_004794785.1 Opisthorchis felineus | reverse complement strand
CCTCAACATTTGTTCAGCGTTCGGTAGCTACCAGTCAGCATGAAAAGCTTCAGTTATGTAAGTGTATATTTTAGTGGTCTGGGTACCCAAAAAAGCTACTTTACCAGGAGTGTGTGGCAAAGAAATAAATATCACTCTGAATTGAGTACACAACAATAAAAAGGGTCGAATGGAACAGACGCACCAAGAAGTGTTCTCCTTAAAATAGTTCGCCGTTGGCCCAGGTCAGTGAATAAATAATAATCCGATCGTGGATGTCCAGGGGTCTTCTTTCGGACAGCTCTCACATACGATAAACTCCGAAGACGGTCTGAAATGTTTTGATACCAGAGTTAGCACATGAAGCTCGCGAATGGTCGTTGTAAGCGCGAGCGAAATGAGAAGAGAAAGTCGGAGCACGTGACCACGCCTGTATTGTATATAAATTGTACAAATGCGTGTTTTTGTGGTTTTGCGTATCCAAACAAAAAACGTTTATGCAATTGATGAGATACGTAACGTTATAATGAAAGCAAAAGAAAGGTACAAATCACCACAATATTCATAGCCAGTATCCATGGCGTTCTTAGGACATTTTCCCTCCCTTGTAGGCCATGCTGCAGTTTTTCAGCCATATCCGAGGGCCTGATGATAAGGCCCATATCGGACTAACGCTGTAGTCATTGCAATGCAGGTTCGCAACTCCTCGTTTAAAGTTCCATCTGTTGCTGTAGATGGGGATCCCGAGGAATGAAAGTCAGTCCACTAGACATGTGTTTCCTCTAGACGCAGCTCCTCCATAGCCTTTCTTTCACCCTTCAACAAGGGTCGCAGCGAGTCCAACCAAATTTTATGCAGCTGCATCTCCAAATCATAAACTTGTGCGAACGAACATCTTATCTGATTTCCAATCCGATTAAGCTTCCATAATCTGGTCCAAGATTAATCGGCGCACTCTGCCAACATAGATTGAATTGCCGCAACTAAAACTCTATTTCCTGCGCCATGTCCTAAGGTCCCTCAGGCAATGCGCACTGTCACGAAATTGACAACAATACTCCAGCTGCCCCCAGTGACGGGCTCCTGGTATACTACTTTCAGGAATCCCGATCCCAAGCCTGCTAATTTTAAGGCCTCATAAGGAAACGAAGGATACGCGTGGTCCTTCTCCGCCACCACATCCTATCCACTCTGCGTCGCTAACGAACTCTATTATTGTCGGGGCTTACTCTAAAGAGGGAGTAATTCATGGTGAAGTTCAACTCACCACAACCGCAGCGATCAGGTGCTGTCTGATTTTTTATGCCACAGGAGCAGTTGTCAAAAAAATTCTGCTTTTGAACTTGGACCATGTGGGCGAAATGGTTTAGTGATTAGAGCTCGAATTTACTGACCGGAAGGTCCGTGGTTCGAACCCAACCTCTGCCTCTCGACTTCCCCTGTCTAGGCTTGGGCAACCCGGAAGTGTCCCAGCCCCGGCGCTTCTTTCTGCTGGCATGACAGTTAGGCACCGAAAGGGTGCTACAGCTGAACGATGTTTTGAGACCACAGCACACTCCTGCTGGCGTAGGCAAACGAGTGGAACTTTGCCCATCCAAGGATGGGAGAAACTTACCCCCATTTCCGGCCCTCCTGCCAACGCCATATCTGACCCAGATGGCTGTCGTAACATTTCGGCATTAAAACATCAAGGCGGATGGTGATACGTAACAACGCGTAGAGACGACAAAAGGGATATATCAGCATTGCAAACCAAAGGATTACGCTGCCCAACGGTTCAGTTCAACATAGATGCCCGCGAGCAAAATATGCACCTACTAGTATCACCCGCTATACAATTGGCGGGGAACCAAAAAAGGAAAGTTTACAAACACCAGAAGGTTCAAAATTTTAAGGGGGCCTACCCCTCCTTTGAAGCAAAGACGTTCTGACAGGTTCCTCGAAGGAAACATCAGAAGTCCTGCTGAACCGCTACACTCTTGTTCTTCCCAATGCTCACAAAAACAAGCCCTTGCGCATCTCAAACACCAACTCTCACCTAGCCCTTACTTTCATCTCATTGGCCATGGAGCGCAAACTTAATGCACCCAGGTGGAATACCGCTGTGGGTATTGATAACGTACGTCACAGAATCCAGTCCTTCTTGACTGAGCATAATGTCATGCCGGTATGGGAAGCATTTCAAAGTATCCTTGTCGTGCCTAGTAGCCCTAAACTTCTGAAGAAAGCGGCTATCACTCCGACGTTGTATGGGCTCAGATGGTCAGATCTATTGCAGATCAAAGTAATAACAGTGCTGCCCAAATAGATAGAATTAATCGTGATGGATAATTTGCAAGCCAGCCTAGAGTGACCTTGTATAATGTCGTTGGAACAGCGCGGACCGCCTAGTAACAAAAGATCCTGACTAACAAACCTTTTGCCCATCACGAACCGTTATCATTGATTGTAAAATCCTGGAAGAAGTTTGCCCACGGTACCGAGCCATTGGCTTTCAACACCTCATTACACTGCAATGTGTTTTAACTTTAAGCTTTTCATAAGTCAGCAATCTGATCCCAGCAATATATATTTCGGGGTGTCATCTGGGCGCAAATTTTGAATTTTGTTTGTTTAACGCAATTGAAACTGGACTGTACCCGCTTACACGTGTTTATCATACAACCCTATGCATGTGAACCTCTCTTCCTCTCTATTACAGATACACCCGACTAAACCCATTGATTGTTTCCATACCATGTTGTTTGACTGCTGTACACATCCGGTCTCGGTTTCGTTTTCAATACACGTGTGTTGTTGCCACGCTCCGGTCTTCTCTCCCGCATCACTCAACCTGTGCGATTGCGTGCTTCGTGTGTCATGTGGATTCAATAATACCAATTTCCATATACGCTCATTTCAGAACCGACGTGTGCCGTCACTACATCCTCACGAGCGTCAAATACCGCTGACTTCCTAACATCCCACGCTACATTTGAAATTCGCGGATTGCTCAGTAGAAATAACTTTATGGGTCGCCGTAATATCTTTATTTGTGGTTTTGATACCTTCTGATCTTAATGGAACTGGACATGACCTGTTCTGCATGATACTGCATTCTTTCCAGTTCAGTCCATTCAGCTTGGGTGTAAGATGGTGCTCCAGTGCCCCATATGCAGGCTTATCAGGGCTAAGCCTCTACAGTGTATATGAACAACCTGCCGTTTCGCAAGACGGAATGATAGGCCAAACTTAGTTGTTCAGTGAGTCTATGTGGGTAACTGCCGCCTGGACTCATGATTTCCGTCACCGTATCAAGTACATTGATACCGTACTTTCCACGAACTTTTGGATAGTGATATACATTTCGTGTTTCACAATTTACAGAAACATTCTGAAACTCTGCGTACATTCTGGCTTTGATACTACGTATCTGGCAAGTGATCCGAACTTGTACGATTGATTTGGCGATTCAGATTTCGATTGTCGATTGAGCAACACGCAATTAGTTACGGGGTCAATGCGGATGATCTTATAGCGTCCCGAGACAGTGTGGGTCATGCGTTAGAGTTTATACTGTACCTGGTAAAAACTAGTGACGTGCTCATGCTACCATAACCCCAAATGACAACCGAGCAAAAAGTCAGCATGGCTACTAGTCACCAATAAACAGTTAATACGAAATGACCCACACACAGAGGGAAGAGAATTAGGGAAAAACGCTCTGGAGACCTCCAAGCAACACAATCCCTGCTTCCGCACGTGGCAGGGCCTGCCCAGAACATGAAGTTTTGTTTCAGTAAAACAAAGGATTACTCAAAAGCGTTTGTCTAGACTGCTTGCGTTTAATTTGAATGATAAAAATGGCGCCAGGTAGGGAAAAACCGATACAATTAAACAGAAAGTACTAAGTCCATGAGACTTAGCGAATCAAGGACACAGCAGACCTCAAAGGAAAATGTGCACGCTGTAATTCCCTAAACTATAGGAGAAATCAGCGTTTCGGTGAAAACAATGTATTTTGCCCACGTGTCCTCGTGTATCTGGTTCTTTAATATGTCGCATTACTCGCTGAGCAATCCTTAATCTTCCAGCCCCTTCATTTGACCATCTGACGATAACAAATTACTGCGGTTCGGCTTTCCAAAGATGCGAATTTTTGTTGCCTCTCTACCGAGCCAGTACGATAATATCTGTGGCATAGATTTGTTAAATATTCCACAACATGCATGGCCAACGTATCTCCTATCCTCTCCACTACAATCCTATCTTGCTTTACTGCTTGGACAAAAGTTCTCTTTTAATTCATTAAATTCTGATGCTTATGTGACTAATAGATGACCACTGGATGACACGGTTGAGGTCATAAATAATTTGCGAACTGAAATTCAGTGATCAAAGAACAATCCACCCATAGGTTGTCTTTAAAGCATAAGGTTCAAACCAGCTGCCTGACCTTTGACCAATAATCCAATGAGACTCCGGTGCATTGCAGCCAATAAGTCTGTTGTGAAATGATAACGACAGCAAATGTTCGAAATACAACCTGTGTAGAATATCGGGGCTGTGGAAGTCTTTTCGACCGGCATTGATGTCACTAAGTAGGCTTCTCCGACCGGAACCAACATATTTTGTAAGTGGGATTCGATAGTGACAAAAATGCATTAAATTTACAAAAATTTTCCGGTAAATGTGGACACTCTTTTGTCGCCTCAGCTTCCGGAAAGCCAAGAAGAACTGTATTTGTATCCAAAACAACTGTGGCATCTGACCTACTATACATAGTCTTAGGTGAGTATTGAACCCTTGGGTGCTCTTGCTCGTACGCGAACAAAACCCGACAAAACCGCCGAATAGTATGATATAGCACTGGCACCTAGCCACCTCATAAAACTGCATTAGCTTACAACATCATCCGTCGGATTTGGGCTCATTAGACTTCACTGAAACTTTGCATGCACCCATAACATCTACTTATGGTTCGTAAAAGACCTCAACTCCGTTTCAAGAGCTACCTGCAGCTTATTTGCACAATTCGAAGTAATTTTCACCGCCCTAAATTGCAACTTACAAGGTAGATTGTAGATAACAAGAAGCGATTGCCAATTTCTGAATCGGTCATTTGAGGAAAATCTGCGCCAGGGTTTTGGGTCAGGATGTACATGTTACTGTGCTACCAAAACGCGTTTTTCTAAGACTTGAAAGGCTTAATCAAAGAAGGGGTTTCGGTCTATTCTTGCAGAACTCTGTTTATTCAGTTGATTTCGATTAAAATGAACGTGTGATTTACCTCTTTGCGCGCAATGTTAGCACCATATTTGAAGTCATTCACTCCATAAATTTATTACAAAGTCATTCATGCACTTTGTATGTTTACGGTCCAAAACGACTTTAAAGCCTCGATGTCTACACTTGCTACGATTGGTCCTTCGATAGCCACCTGCTTTGAAGTCTGATTACAAGACCTTTGTGTAAGCTTGATTACTTATAACGTACTTCTGTATTCCGCAGTGTACGTCTAAGACTGCCATCAACTCTGCCAACGAAATTTTGGCTGGACCTCCAACCCTCTGCAACCCCTGGAAGGAACCACAAACACACGATGGTCGCGACCGTGCATCCCCACATGCTCACCACTAGGATTTGTCAGGCGCGCTGGTAAACGCAAAGCAGAAGAATGCATGACAGAAAACGACTAAGGAGATGAAGAATGCAGGTGGGCTCAACACACATTAACCTACCTTTACGTTTCAAACAGTCATAAAGCCTTGTTTCTACACCTAGTTTCAGAGCATCGACCCATTTAAAATGCAACAAAATACCTTTAGGTATGGTTGAATACGCATTTCTGGAAGTTGACGAGGGGTAACCAACAGGAACAGCAATCTAACAGAAATAAAAGGCTTTACGGCACAGCAGTAAGCGAGGAGTGATTCGAATCCAACATTTGGACTGAACTGGTCGAAAGATGACAGAGCGGACTGAAGCCAATGACGCGTAAGAAAAGTTTTGCAACTAATACAGAAATTGGAATACAACGAGTATAGTAGTGTGTGTAGCATGACTCGAGTGTTCTCGTAGTCAAAACAGTTACGCTTATCAAGTTGACAGTAACACCAGAAAACAACTAATCGAGGGAATTTCACTCCCATACTAAGGACACGAACGAGACAGCTGTAGCACTCTTTTGGTGCCTAGCTGCCATGCCACCAGAAGGAAGCACCAGGGCTGGGATGCCGTTAGGTTGCCCAAGCCTAGACAGGGGAAGTCGAGGGACAGAGGTCGGGTTCGTACCACGGACCTTTCGGTCAGTAAGTTCGCGCTCTAACCCCTGAGCCATCTCTCCCTCCCCCCGAACGCGAACGAGACAAGATGATGGCGAATGAAAATAGGCGTAAACCTTGAATGTGAGCTCACTCATGAAAGGATGAACGTATAAAAATTAGATAAATCAGATAAAAACATATTTACTCTAATAAATGTCCCTTTCTATCACAAACTTGGGCTCTCAGATTTAAAGTATATGCGGTGGTATTGCACCGTTCAACGTACGGAAGCATCGGATGTCCTTCAACTTCCATCAATCATTATGCCTTCCATCCTGCTGTAAGGTGTATCCAAAGGTCCCTAGGAATTGTTTTGCTTTTACCTGAGTTGCTTGTCGCGAACTGCCTCGTATAAAGAACGTTGTCTGCCAAAAATGGACCCCAAAGTTACCCTTTCTGTGGTTCAGATGTTTGCAAAAGCAGTCGATAACTTGATCCAGCACAGCATTCTAAGTGAAGTCTACTGAGCACAGGCGGTCACAATAAAAGATTATTAATGCTATTTAAGGTTGAGCTTCTACGTATACGAGCGATCCGGTGAGAAATCGAGTATTGTTTGATCGTGCAAAAAAGTGATGAATCAGACTGGACAAGTAGAACTTGCCTAAACCTGCAACTCATTCATCGTAATGGTCGCGGTTAAAAAGCTGAGCATGGAATACCCCTACCATACACTACATGGTAAGAACAGAGCGCACCAGATTTACTCAGCAAACTGTGAACGCGGGCGCACAAGAATTAGGTATGAGGACCCTGCTCAATAACACAGAGAAAATGCAACGCTTTAAAATGCAGCGATTAAAAGTGAGTCGTCGCAAACGGTCGACTTAGTGGGATAATCAATAGCAAATGCTTTATTGATTTAACTACTTAAATAGCATTAGTAGCGTACAAGTGAATTTATTGGCAGCCAAACAGCTGGGACTATCTCCCATGCACTCCAGAAAAGGTGAGAGGGAGATTCGCAAAAAACCTACATTTGCAAACTTATTTGGTTTTAACGGGAGACTCTGTTGACTCACATTTGACTCACTTTCTTACGGTATTCTTCAGCCGAATGTGCTGCACATACGCCGCGCCATATTTCAGTCGGGATGACATTCACGATACTGAAGTATATTATCTCGGCGGAATGGGCTACTCATAAGGTTGACGAACTTTTGATCGACATAAACTCGGGGACTGCGCCTATCTGATGAGCCTGGAGAAGGACAAAACCGGTCTTTGGCTGTAGAGGAGTTGTCAGCAGTCTTATGAATAGTGTGTTCCGTCAAGTGAGATAGAGATGTTTCTCACCTATCTACAGTAGTTTCTATAATTTTAACGAGTATGTTGTCTAAACATGAATTAGTAGACATTCCAAACCGATATGACAAGCAATTTTCAGTGTTCTGTGATACTGACGCGCAATCTTCTGCAAATAGTGTATCAAACAGCGAGGACTATAGACCTCTAAGTTCAAAGTGTGGAAATATAGTTAAGGCTGTGAATTGCTCATTTACTCATTTACTCATTCAAAAGCAATTGGGGCTTATCAAATGATATGCCCCAATAACAACACCATAGATATCATCTCAACCCTCGGCACAGATATGTCAAGGACGTCAATAGTCCAATGCAATGTTGACCAGAGGATTGCTACAGAAACGAAGGAGTTCCACAGATTTATGGGGCCGTAAAATGGATAGCAGTTTCCAGTTTTCAGTGAGAATCTCGTTGTAAATTGCATCAACTTATGGGAAACTTGGCTCTTTTTAGTACACGCTTATAGCTTAAAGTTTCAAGATGTGTTACTTTAGTCACAGCCCAGGTAGCGTTTGGTAATAGTGTAACACCAGATAGAAATCTGTCATCAAGTTGAGGGAAGTGACGGCAGAAAACAGTGCACAAATGAATTTCATCTTGTTCTTGCAAATATACTAGCATTTGTAGACTGTATATCCGCACGCAGTGGCTAAGCGGTCAAAGTCTCTGATCCGAATTTCCAGAGCAACAGGATGGAGGATGAGGTAACCTAAATGGTCCAGTGTTAGAAGTATCCTGGTAGTTATTAAAAGCAATGAACATGATGAAGTCTATAAGCGGCATATCACAATATCCCCCCGTTAGAACCAATAGTCAATTTTCAACAAGAAAAACAAGAGAAAAATGATAGGAACAACAAATTTACAACAACATCTTTGGTGCTTCTGACTATTTCACATCCCTGGTTAGCCAAAACTATGTTTTCCGGACACTTCGTAAAACTACAAAACTTCGATTTGCATTTCTCTCCATTCGAGTCATAACTTTATTAACAGGTAGGTGCGCAAATTCGTTGGGCTAAAGTGAACGGATCAGAAATCTAGTCGTCAAAAAAACAGATACTCGAGCTATACCGGGAATTTCTGGAGTAAAATGAAACCGCTGGATTTTGGGGAATTGGTTGGAATATTAGTGTTCTGCAAACTCTTCGACAGCCACCGACCAGTTACGCAACCTTATGAGTAGTGTATTACGTCTATATAAGATATCGCGATATCTCGAATATCGTACCAACTAAAACACGAGGCGGCCTGGTGCAGCACATTCAGGAAAAACAGAAACGAGAGATTCAGCTGGTTTCCGGATGAATTCCCCGTCAAAACCAAATTGATATGCAAATGAGTGTATTTGTCGTAATGTGTCTCATTTGGGTCCAAGTGGAAGATAAGGTGGGTGGGAACTCGGAAGCTGCGCCTACCTGATGAGCCCCAAGAAGGGCGAAACCAGTCGTGGGCTGTCAAAGAGTTTATGAGTAGTGCAGTGCGTCAATATAAGTATCGAAGTGTTTTATTCTGGGGAAAAAGCTAAAAGAGATGGTGGTGTTTTTAACGACTTGGGCTTGTTTCAATTGGCGCCTATGGAAGATCAAAATTTCGAGGAAATCGGGTTGCTGAACCATATTGATCCCAGAAATGACCAAGCAGTTAGCATGTTAACGAACAATAGAGTGAACTGTGTACAAAATAGATCAGTGAGGTGCATCTACACATCTAATACAGGAGAGCACAACCAGCAGTAGAATGATAAAGCACGGACAGATGACATACACATCATTCTCGGGCAAACGGACTGGCACGCAGTTTCAAACTCGGCTGCACGATTGCCTGACACAGTCGGACCGTGGAAGGCCATTTAAATTTTATGGACAGACTGGGGTAATTGATCATGTTTGAAGTCTGCCGGTTACCCATCTTCAGATCCCCCACAAGTATCTTCTGACCGTTCGTCATGCTCTCTGTGACCTACTCCTCGTAGGCTGGAGGCACCACAGCAAACAGGCCAATTGTTGCCTCTACTGGTCTCCTCGGCACTGTGAACTTACTTGGGTCTCAGGCTTATGCCTGTACCGTGTTGGGACTCGTCTAGTAGGCTTGCAGATAAAACCTTTGTTACAAGTACAGAGTGTGACCGGCTACCTTCACAACAAGTTGTCTCAGAGAGGTTGACAGTGTCAACACTCATATCTGCCATTCATTATATTAGACCAGGGTAGTAGACAACAACAAAACGAAGAATTCAAAAGTGATTCAAAAGTCGGATGCACCTGGCAAAACAAATGTTAGATCAACAAGTGCCGCCTTTGAAACCTTTCAGCTCCTTGAACATCCGAATGACTTCCCCTAGCCTCTCTCCGGTATGAGGTTGCTGTAGTCCACTTTATGAGGATAAATATAACAATACCGTCTGCCACATACACGACATTGAGAACAGAACTCTGGTGATCCCTCAGAAAATAGTTTATTTTCTAATCTGACAAACGCCTGACTGCCTAAAGTCAACCAGACATCCGTCTCTAATGGCAACAGTGTTCTTGTGTTTACATATCCAGTTCAAACGATCAAAGAACACCACGTATGAAGGGGAGAGTACAGCATGTTGGTTTCAAAGTCTAAGAAGATAAATTTGTTTGAATAAAACGAGCTTTGGACCGCAAACTGTTGGAGGACATGGAACACAGAGTGGAGCACTTGACAGGATCTACATAAGGCTCTGAGCTTTCTGCCTAAGACTGACTCTTGTTTCGTTCAAATGCGATTTTACGCCATCTTGCTACTTTTGCCTTTATTGTGCGTGAGCAAAGTTTTGAGGTAAGTCAGCTTCTTGGAAATTCTTCACATCGAAAAATAAATGAAGTTCTGAAACGATATATGAGACCTTCATTTTTACACTTCTCATGTGTACCAAAGGCTTCAGCGTTTGGTATTCTGTACCCGGATCTCTTGGGACGGCTTTGAAATCATTCCGTGTGAAACAATGAGGGACTTCAAATCAGGATATCGCACTTTTCCTACGTTGTTTAGTACTAGTTTTCGTAATCAAAATTATTACCCTGCACGTAAGATCAGCAATACGGAATCGACTGAGGCTGATTCGGAAATTCTATTCTTTGTAAATGGGTCCTGGTAAAAGGAGGTACTAATTCCCCGGGAAGTCTACAATGCCTCTGGCCGCCAGCCACGCCTTCTTGTGTGATCAACCCACAGACGCAAATCGCCAGCCTATGGGTCTGTTCCTTGAGCTCACCTCTTTGATTGGTTCCACATCTATCCAACACGAACTATCAGAATTCCTTTAGACGTAATACGCTACTCATAGAGTTGGTGAAAACTCTTCGAAAGCCCACGACCAATTCCACCCTTCATGGAGCTCATCAGCTAGGCGCAGTCCCCGAGTTTTTGTCCACCTTACGTTCTACTTGGACCGAAATTGGACAGATCTCGAGAGAATTTCAGCTGGTTTCAGTTGAGTTCCCTTGTCAAAAACCAAATTCGTGTGCAAATGAGTGTCCAAATCTCTCCAATTTGGGTTCAGGTAAAACACGTTCGATGGAAACTCGGGGAGTGCGCCTACCTGATAAGCCCAAAGAAAGACGAAGCCGTTCGTGGGATGTCGAAGAGTTTTCGGCAACCTTATGAGTAATGTATTGCGTCCATAAAATATATCGCGATATCTCAAATATCGTACCAACTGCAATATGAGGCGGCCTGGTGCAGCACATTCAGTTGCCTGGAAACATCACAAACGAGAGATTCAGCCGGCTTTCGTTTAAGCCTTCCATCAAATCCAACTTGCCATAATTCCTATCAATAGGGGATTTCACTTTCGTTGTGGTTTGACCTGGAGGATCACTGCAATGATTGTAAATTGTCTTGAAAAATATTTCCGCTGCAACCACAAAGATAATGTCATTACTAATCCAAAGCTAAAAATCCACCACCCACCGGTGTACATGGCCCCATTTGACTTGGCCCAACCCATGAGTTCTTTCCAAGTTGACTTAAACTCTCACGACTCTCGTTTAAATGGTTTCATTCCCTTGTTTCTGCCAGATATTCTGACAGGCAAGGAGATGCAACATGCTAATCAGAATTATTAAACTATAATACTAAAAAAGAAGCTTGTTTTTCAGAATACACTCCAACTTCAACTTCAACAAGTAGAAAAACAGGTTCGGTGAGAAACCTTCGAACTCTGGGGTAGATTTAGCTCTTTTTATTGGTGTTCCTGTTGTTTGTGCCTTTTGTCAATGAGACATTTTGCAACTGAGGTTTCGTCCAGAATATAGCGCCACTCATTTTTTAATCACAGAAACCGCATCACGTGTTCACTGGTGTTAACTGGTCTCTTGAGTGAAGACTTCCCAGATGGGAGTTTCACTCATCGGGTAAATTTTGTTCTTCCTTTGAGCCACTTATAGACGGGTGGTGTGAGGAGATTCGGACATTTTCAGTCAAGATTCCGTCCTATCGATGAAGCCAAACTCTGCTGAAGAGCTGAGAAGCACTTAACCGCCGTTTCATTCTTATTGAAAATCTTCAGCAGTGATGTGAATCTCACAAAACTCAGAGAGTTTCGAAACCGCAACCTTCCTGCCAGTGCTTGACCATTTAATCGCTCGGCCACGAGTGGCTGAAAACCAATGTGAGATATTTAGGAGACTTAATTTTATCCCGCACACAGTTCGACTATTGACGTACCGTTTGGAAAATGTATCGATCATGAAACGACGCACGCAAACAGTACTCTTCACCATAGTGGATCGAGTGGCTACGTCAGAGAACTTGCAATTTAAAATCCTGCAGAAGTGAATGGGTTCCGTGATTAAGCACAGGGGAGGTCATAAACCCTGGGATGTGTTCGATTCGAAGTCAATTTGGGACATATGAGCGTTCACTACCCTCTAAGTGAATAATTTGAGGGCGTACTGGCTCTTGGGGAATGCAGTCAAAAACTGGCCACAAATTCCGTGAGATCTGCATTATGTAACAGGAAGTGAATAGGGTTAGTGAGTTTTGTGTGCACCGATGGGCCTAAATGGTGCTGCGGACAGTTTGCTACCACGTTCTTGTTGATAATGATGGATTCGTTAGTTTGGTAACCACGCACCTGCTATGCCTGTTTTCTAGAGTTCCGCTCAAACCGTTGCGAAGTACGAGGCGGACAGTGCAAGATGCTCAAACTGCCTTGGACCGAGTGAGAATCAAGTGGACAAGACGTCTGTCAAACCAACCTTTCCCAGAAAAACTGGATGGTTACATGGACGTAAGTTTTTCCCGCCTCAAATCAAGTGAGTAACGACACTACTTTTAAAAATTTCAGATCCAATACTATGGAGAAATTGCAATCGGTACCCCTCCGCAACCATTTAAAGTCGTCTTTGATACGGGTTCGGCTAATTTGTGGGTTCCGTCCAAAAAATGTAGCCCTTCGAACGAAGCCTGCAGAACTCACCACAAATACGACTGTGAGAAATCCTCAACCTACAAAACAGATGGAAAACCGTTTTCAATTCAGTATGGTACGGGATCAGTGTCCGGAGTGTTGAGCACAGATGTGGTGACGGTAGGTGACTCCGAATCTGTTCTCCGTCATTTAAAATTTTCCCCGCAGGTTTCTTCCGCAAGGGTTCAAGACCAAACTTTTGGTGAGGCCATTAACGAGCCGGGATTGGTATTTGTGGAGGCTAAGTTTGATGGTATCCTTGGCTTGGCATTTCAGTCAATAGCGGTCGATAATGTTATTCCGGTATTCGACAACATGATTTCCCAAGGTTTGGTTGACAAACAATTGTTTTCTGTTTGGCTGGACTGGTAAGTGCTCTTGAACGATCGACGTATCATACAAATAATTGCCACATTTATGTTGGCTTTCGCCAAGAGGTTGGTAACTAATTAATTAATCCATCAATTAATTAATTATTAATCAATTAATTAGTTAGCCAGTTAGTTTATTAACCAATCGATTAAACCGGGTAATACTAGCCAAAAGCAGACCCGTGCGATTCAATCACCTGATCTAGGCATTAGGAATAAGCACCTGCATTTCCTGGGTACGGGGAGACTTTACGTAACATGGTATGGCAGTTGTGTCGACTGACTCGATCTGCTGGACTGGCCGATGATTCGAAATGTTGTGAACTCCTAAACGTGCCTTCTGTTCTTGAAGAGGACACAATTCCATGTCTAGGCCAAGATTATAAAGTAGAAGAAACTTCTTATTTGCACTTAGCCGGACTCGATTGATTGATGCACTGATTCAAGGTTGACGTCTCGCGCCTCATCATCAAGCGATCGCTGACCTCACTTGTACGAATGGTGTATGTGAATTCAACAAGTTTTTGTTGGATTTGGTTAGGAATCTGGCTACTAGGGAATGGGCAGATAACTGACCTAGATTTCCACACTTCTCACGCAGAACCTGATGCTTCGTTAGTCAAGGGTTTGTAGTTGTTACATGTGATGGTTATAAGGCAGTGGTCAGTTGCGAGAAGAAAATCCACTGCGCATTTCACCCTTACTGGGGGGGGGTTGATCGGATGAATGCATCAGCATGCGATCGTCTAGAGTTTAGGTTTCAGGCTCACGCCTCAAACTTTAACCATTCTAATAGGCTTTTAATTGATGTAATCACTGACCTATCAGACTGAAAAAAAAAACATATTAACGACGGCTTACAATTTACTTCCAGCGGCGATGTTCAAGACATTGGTGGAGAAATCATGTTCGGAGGAGTAAATAAGGGACGTTACTTGGGCAACATCTTCTTTGTTCCATTGAGTTCGGAAACATACTGGCAGATTGACCTGGACGGGTGAGTGAAAGCCATACATATCCTATTTCAGCGGTGTGCATAATTCCACGGATTAAGCATTCGTTTGAAAGGAGTGAAGAGGTAAACTAACTAAATACTGATCAGGTGACAGTTGATTCTTTTCGCCGAGCTTTCAAACATCTGATCACCATTCAAGGAGACCTCTTCCGTACACAGTTGAGTGGTAAACTAAGTAGATATTTTTGCTTGAGATTATGATATCAACGACTGAACTTAGGCAGATTTTTAATTGGTTAGTACACTGGGTTCCATTACTTTAGACTGAGTTCTGTTAAGTTGATTTCGGTTGGCACATTAATCCAATCGACCTACTTCCTTTGAAGAGAGCGGCGTGCAAACCAAGTTTTTGTAATTAACAATCAGTTTGTAAGTGGCAATTATCCGTCGTATACGCGTTCTTGCAAGGAATCTGTGTTGGCTGAACAATAATACCAACTTTTATCTCATAGAAATCCCTCAAGGTTGGGGGCACTTAAAAAACCTTTTATGAGCTTAGTACAGGATAATATGAAAGACCTAAGGTGGTCCGCATGAAATCCAGACAGATGTCTTCCCTTTAACTAAGTACAATCCACACCAGTTGATTTGATGTGAAAGTGTCTCCCATAAATTTAACACAGTGAGTTCTACAGATCTGTATCAGCTGGCTTATCTGAAAAACTTGTAATATCGTTGATACAGCAAGTTTGAGTGCTGTCGGGATGCCTGCACTTCAAAAAGATACAATCCGTAGAATCCATTGGCCTACAAGTATAGGGGCTTTGCTCCACATTTCGACCGCTAACTAAACTATGTTACAAACAGTGAGGCGTTAAACTTGTCCGACTGGGATCTAAAACATCGATTAACCATCATGCTAAGTCCAGACGCAGGGAATTTGGCATGTTTAGTATGGGTCTGTGTGTGAAGTTCCAATGACCCCCACATTCTGGGTGTTGGGATTAAAGGTGGTTTAAGCCTCGCGTATTCAGTTTCAATGATGACATCCTAAAGACGCAGGATCTGAAGATTTCTGGTCACTTGCTTTTCAGTAAGGGTGTTTCCCCTGGCGTGGTATGCAACGTGAACCCTTATCCGTCTGAAAGAATAGGTTTTATTTTTGCTCAATATTCAGCTGAATTCCTTACCAGATCCTTTGTTCGATTTTGGAAATCGGGTGTCCTTTATTTGTCAAAGCCGCTTGATTGCTGGCAATGCTCTGGTTAGCTTGACACTAATGAGTTGGATTTTCCGGGATGTTCAGATCCGTATTTATATAATACATACGATATACAACATACGTGTAACACAAAAATATAAATACGAATAAAAAATCATTCAGCTGTAACACATTTTCGGTCTACATTCCGCTTTGAGTCTGCTCATGATCATATAAGCGCTGTTATGCCCAGAAAATGCTTGGTCATCTTCAATATCTTTCCACATGATAGTGGCTCGGTTTATCTTCAGCAAAGACTACCACAAAAACAGAGGTCTAATAGTGTCCCTGGTTAAAAAGACTCCTACGCTAAGAGGAATAGCCAAACGTGTCCATCCGAATGAATTCGTAAATTGCCATCTAAAATTACTTTGATAGAGACAGAAGTTGCAGCATCGGTCACCAGGTCCCCTATTGAAGCAAGGCACGGGTTTGAAAATCGCTGCTCATCCCAGGTCTTTGCACAAAGCAACTGACCAGATAGGCCGAGCCTCCTGGTTTCGTTTGCTTAATTGATTCAACTGGAGGCTCGTGTCCAAGCAGGTACGTGTTCAACCTACTAACCGAGAGATCGCGGGTTCGAAATTGCCTGGAGTTTCGTGAGGTGCACATTACGTATGATTTAAAATAGCTGTAAAGTGCTTTTCGATTTGATCTCGAGATAACTCAGTATTTAATGGGCAAACTCACTGGCCAGAAGGTCAGTGCTTCGAACGCAGCCACTGCATCTCGACTGCTGCCACCTAGGCTTGAGCAACCTGGCAGTATCTAAGTCATCTTGCCCACTACGAGTGGTATGGCAGCTAGGTACAAAAAATGGCCTTACAGCTTAACGTTTTCTTAATTTGGTTCAAGCCTATGCTGTGTGCTCAGATGGATTTCAGGGTTTCTCTGTAGCCACCTTAGTTTCTCTGACTGATCACATTGCAACCAGCAACGCAATTTTTCCTTTCATTCTGTTTTACACGAATAAATTGATTTCACCGTCTAGCTCAGAGTGTTTCGTCTTTACTGAAACAATGAAGTTGTCCTCCTTGCGTGTGGATTTGCCTCACATGAATATCGATTGCGCTAGTTAGTTTTGGTATCAAATTCAAACAGAGCGAAATTTTCGGATATTCACAGATTCTCAAGTGTATAGCTATTGTTTCGGTTTGCTGTGATCTATATATCCTAACCTCTAGCTTCTTCCATTTGCCAGCATTCAAGTAGCTAGTCTGACCCTGTGTGCACAGGGCTGTCAGGCCATTGTCGATACGGGAACGTCATTGATTGTTGGTCCCGCTGCTGATGTCAATCAGCTCAACGAGGCACTTGGAGCTGTTCCAATAGAGGGTGGACTGAACGTGCTAGACTGTTCACAACTATATACGTTACCATCAATACAGTTTTCAATCAATGGACGACAATTGACTTTGAAACCGACAGATTATGTGCGTGAGGTGAGTCTTCTCATTGCTTGGAATAAGCGAAATGACTTGCTTTCCAGAAAAGTGACCCCTTCTGGCTTAACCGTCGACCCCCATCCGTGTCGTCCGACCCATCTAGGGGAGACTAGTCTTGATCGGCTGCTTTCAGGGTTCGCTATAAAAGTAGGGAAATGGTGTTCTAAGCTGCATGACAGATTCTGAAATTCCATGCGGGAAAGCGGAAGCAACTCATAACACGACCGGCTGGATTCAACCAGTTCGGTTATCTAGTCAGCTAAATCGAGGTTAGAGCAGGATAACGGGGGGATAATTTGACAGACAATCTCATACAGTGAAATCAGTAAAGCGCGTACAGGAGATCAGCTTCCAAATCTGTTTAAATAAAATTAGACATGATTTAATGTCAGCTTCACCAAGGCAAAACGAGGCGAGCAACTGATTCCGGTTTGTTTACTCAAGTTAGGTACGAATCGCCGTCACTTCAGCGAAGCTCAATAGGCAGCTGTTATTCTGGCAGTTTGTTGCTTTGTATAAGTATATTGGTTCTTTGTATTTTTTGTATTCTAAAATGGCGAGTGATTGCACTTGACGAAACTTTCAAGCTAGTGAATGCTCACTCATTTAAGACGTGTTGAGAAAACCTCGTAGACAACCATCTCTCCGTTCTTCTGCTGTAGCCGCTACAGCAAGTACACCGAAAATGATATACACGAGAGGTGACCAAACAGTCTGGTTTGTCCACGCTAGGTTCTGTTACCATCCGTCGTGTTTTGCTGGGCCCTACTAAAGTTGAATGCTTTTATGACAGCTTGACTCAGTCACCGCCCAACTCATCGGTTATTTTAGTCCATCCAGCGCAATAGTTCGCCACTTGCTGGATTGTAACGAATGCAAAGACCAAGACAGAGTTCGTGAGATATACTAATTAGCAAACTTACTTGTTTTAACGGGAGACTCAAATCAGCAACCTTATGAGTCGTGTATTTTACTGATAGCTATTCAAAGTCTTGAACTTCCGAAACAATGACCATCTTTTACGCTTTGCTGGAGTGGCGGTGATTCGAAGCCATAAACCTAATTTGTGTAAAGGACTAGGATTTTTGGTTAGCCTTGTCTTGCCGTGGCATGACCGGCACTGACTCACGTCTACAGTTTCAGTATTTTTATCCAGACTGGTCTGATCTTCTTTGCGCTTTGTAATGATTACACTGTGTGTGCTAGTCTGCCAAGCTGCCTTCCCCTTGTCATACCCTAACCTTGATTCTGAATGTAATCAGCTGACGAGATACGTGAAATAATTGAATTCAGTCAACCCAGATATGATAGTTTTTCCTGTTCTCATGAACTTCATAAGGGGAACTGGAGGCTAGGAATAGTCTGAAACGACTTAGTTCGTTCGTGTGGAAGTTTGGTAGGGTGACATCGCTCTAGTAATGTGCAGAGGGGCCGTCCACGGAAGAATTCGCCTCTAAAATGGCGTGAAATGTGTTACTGAAGGACGAGCGATACCGGTTTCTCCTAGTATGCAGATTAATTATATTGTAGGCCAGCCTCCCGTGGTTGCAAGGCTTACTGCTCACTTACTCACAGAGAGTTCGTTGGTTAGTACTTCTCTAGTGATTCATGAGATACGTAGTGATGCGATGTCTAAGGAAGATGTGATATCTGTGCGGAGCTTCTGAGCTATTCAGCACACACCAACTCTATTTCCAGGACGGACCACATTTTGGTTTTTGAGAATGCTCCTTTTACCAGTCCATTTAAAGAGTGTACTTCTACAAACGTTAGGTAGCCAGGTATGTCGCCAAAACTGTTGATTTCAAGCACTGCATTGGAATTCAGCCTTGTTATAGAGACTGAAAGCAAACGTTTTAAAGGCCACTTGACGTGTGACCATTATCCTTACCTTGAAAACGTGACCAAATGGCTGTTCCAAACGCTGTCAGTTTGCTCAAGATTCTCCAAGAAAATAAGCTTCCTCATCCAGTATGCCACAGTGGCTAGAGCACATAGGGTTGACTCGGCCGGTGGCTGTCTTTTCACTTCATCCACTTACAACTGCGACTGTCTCGATGTCACCTGTAGTAGAGGACCAAGTCAACGGTAAATCTCGTGACAAATCGGAAGTGATGAGTGCAGGGGGTATTACTATTAGATCAGAACAACTACCTATGTTGGCATTCGTTTTGACCCGCACTCTGTAGCATAAATTTGTCCTCCTATTGTGCTGGGAACTGGGCAGTTTACTGCCACATCTCGATACCGTCCCAACTGAAACTTGGGGGTAGCTTGGTCCAGCAAATTCAGTTGAAGGATACTTTGCGAACTTCTTATAATTTGGATTCAAGTAGGTTGACAGAGACTCGGGGACTGTCCCTACCTGATGGCCCCCAAGAAAAACGAAATCATTGGTGGGCTGTCGGGGAATTTTCAGCAACCCCAGCAGTAGTGTGTTCCGTCTGGTTTCAAACTTAGTATGGACAATCGACCGCGAACAGCGCCTGCACTAGCTGTCTCCGCAGCTAAGGGAGTCTGGTGAGAGTTGTGGTCACTTTGCACCTTAACGGGATGTAGAGTTGCATGCGCCCTAACAGGGCCCTTGACCAGCTCGACCAGTTCCTCGGACCGAAAACAAGCACTCCCCTTTCTGAAGTGACTCATCACATGGACAGAAGGAAGCCTTTTCCGCGATGCGTTTTGCTCCAATCACTCTTCCGTTTCAACTTTTTCTTCACAGATGTCATACGGGGGTCGGCCTATCTGTACCAGTGGATTCAGCGGCATGGAGATTCCTGGTGTGCCGAGGTGGATTCTGGGGGACGTGTTTATTGGCGCATATTATACAGTTTTTGATAAAGGACAAAGTCGTGTTGGCTTTGCAAGGTCCGCTTAGCAGAACACCTTTGCCACGAGATCAACTTTTCACAATTTTTTTTTAACATTTAGAAAATTCATACATTTTGCGCGACTTGTGATCTTCACTGGATGTTACAATTCACGTTTCGTGGATTTGAGTAACCATCAGAATTGTGCTACATTTAGACATTTCAGTAATCTTACTGGTTTTGCTGCAGAAATCAAAGGGACATTCTGGGCCGTGTTTCAGCAGTCACCTTTGCCAATTGAGACATTCCATGTTGGATGGCGTTGTCAGTTCAATTCAACAAATACATTACCTGGTAACAAACCGTAAATGCATGCGATTGGACCCAACAGTCTTGGGGACATGAAATTACATGTGTCAAAAGCAGGCGAGCGTAAAGGTCAGCCTTTTATCTAGGAGAAAAATTTTCACTTGAAAATTCGCACAGTGATCTACGCAATTTCACACAGATGCGCGCTATCCTCCGAGCATCTCACAAGAGTGGGACATTTGAACATTTTTGTGCAATTAGTTGAGGCCAAATTGTCATCACCCCCACAACAGTTCTTCCTCTGGTCCAACGTCAAACACGAGTGTCCGTTAGGTGATTCCCCGACACGCTTACCATGGACTCCCCTAGGCAGTGCTAGCTTCCCCTTTGTGCATAACTAGAGCAGTAGGCCGCCAACGTGAACAAAATTGTTTGGCAGGTGAGACAGGTAAGTCAGAATATATGGGCTGGCTTTGGTTTACGACGTCAAATGACTTTCGGTATTGACCTCGGGGAATGGGTACCAGTTGTCGTTAAACGGATGCGGGATACAGAGTGTCGGATACCGGTTGTGTAGGTGGGGCCAATGGAATAGAATTAATTATACTGTATTATCAGGGTTCGATGACTTCGCAATAATGACTTTTAACAATAATAAGGATAATTTTCAATTTGCACTCGGAGACAGCACCAACTGCGTCACTGTTATTTCCGGACTTCGGGCACGTGGCTGATGAGACGCGGGATAAACCGAACCAAAATTTTACTTTTGCGCTGATGAAGTTTACAGTAAATAAAAAATCCCCAAGCAAAATGACAGTACAGATATAAATGTCGGTAAGTGTAGCAGTGGAGATTGCAAGAAAACCCACAGGCTGTAGTCTGATGAAATCAGGTCCATTCACTGAAATTCAGTGAACCCAAATTACAGGGAATTGACTGGCCATAGGTCCCATGGCTTTAGTACAGCACAACGCCGCTATAAATTAATAATGATAACCGTCCAGCTGTAAGACACTTTCGGTGCCTAGTTGCCATACAAACTGAAGGAAGCACGAAGGCTGAGATACTGTCATGTTACCTAAGCCTGCACAAGAGCAGTCGAGATACCGGGGTTGGATTTGAATCACGGGCCTTCCGGCCAGTAAGTTAGCGCCTTAACCATTGAACCATCTAGAGCCATTAAATAGAACATCGTTACAGAAAGTCTTCTATAATATCGACTTTTCCATCGGACCCTATCGATTCACAGCATACTGTACCCGAGAAGGAGAGAAGTCTTCACCAGGGATTTCGACCATCCATGGTACACTCACTAAGTCTGTCTTTGATTCAGGAAGTAGCACCATCACTGCGAGGTAACTATTTTGCGTTTAGTCAAAAAGCGGAAAAAAGTTGACCGCGAAAACATTTCAGTTATTGGTTGTACAACAGCGCATGCTGGACACACCCGAATCATATCTTAGCAGGTGATGGTGTTACTCACGCTTGAGCGACGTGTTTGGTTTGCCCGACGCCTCAAACGACGGCCCAGTAACTGTCCTGGTTGTGTCGATCGATTACCCCGCGTGTCAAAATTCCCATTCAGGTAGTACAAGGGACGCTGCTCATGGACGTCCGAAGGTCATGATACATTCAGCTCGGCAAACAGACCAACAACCAAACATTCAATCACCTAATCGCACCGACCTGCCACGGCACGTAAATAGTTACTTTGTCAGCGAAACACACTCGTTTGCATTCCGATTTGGTTT
The DNA here is from genome assembly GCA_004794785.1 of Opisthorchis felineus. Classification (NCBI taxonomy): domain Eukaryota; kingdom Metazoa; phylum Platyhelminthes; class Trematoda; order Opisthorchiida; family Opisthorchiidae; genus Opisthorchis; species Opisthorchis felineus. The sequence goes on along the minus strand of SJOL01006415.1, from coordinate 55,913 downwards.
TGACGGGAGACCCACCTGGAACCCAACTGAATCTCTCGTTTATTTTCTTCTCCGGCTGATAGCAACAGTGGCTGAATTAGTCGACTTTCGTTGCAAAACTCGAATCGCATTGGCTCCTGCTGCGGATAAAATTCACTTGCGAGGTCTCACTGAACGGTATACTTGAGAACTACATACGAACGGCCTATTTAGTGGCCCGCTTGGACGAGTTGCTCATAAATCGGAAAATCAATAGTTTCTACTGTGGCTTAGTAGGTTCATCAAAGGCACAAATGGTGTAATCATCTAATGAGCCTTCTATCCCACCTCAGACTGACTGTTAGAAAATCAGAATTTGTGCGATTTTATGTGAAGCGAGTTTCAATTTTTTCGCGTTGTCAGGCCTGAATCACATTGGAGAGCTTCGATAGGACAGAACTCCGTCTAATGCAATATTTCGAGTGGCCCCTAACCTACTCCTGTGCGGAGTACGATTTGAAGTGATGTTTATGTCAAATATTTTTGCATCGGTGCAAGGTGTTTCCAGTTGGGTCTATTGTGAATACAAAGCTGTGGACTGTGATTGGAAAGGACAGCCAGTCACCCCGTGAAAAAAAATTGTGGAACTACTCGTCCATGTATCCTGCAAAAATGCCGAAAGATCTGCACCTCTTCAAATTTGTGGCCCACTTATGGTACCACATAGCTCCACACCATTTCCTCCGCTGGTTGGCTAGCCAGTTTGTTACGCAGTTCTAGTGAAGCACTTCGCTCGATAGTTACAATATGGAGGGTCCTTGCACGAGCATGCCGTCATGGTAAAATAGACCTTTCTCAGTGATCCCAAGTGCTACCCAGCAACAGCACCTTCTATTAACACGATGACAGTGAGGAAGTCGATCCTTAAGCTATTTAGTTATTGTGCAGCTGAGTCTGCTCGCAAGTATTCGCTGTGCAACATGTGTATGCATCGACGTCAGTTAGGCAACAGCATGTATGCTGGTGTATTGGTGTCGATGATGACGATGAAGACCGGATTTAGGCAGCTTTGAAGCAGGCTAAACTCACGGGCAATGTAGAATTAGTTCGGTAGAGAGAGTTGAAAATATGCTCATCATCACTATGGGCAGCACGACATCAGTGTTCAACACCGAGGCTTCACTGCCGTACAACCATGGTTTATTTGAAAGTCTTATTGTGAAGAAAATAATAAAGGTGGACGAGGAAAGGGACTTAGTGCTAGCTTACTACAATCATTCCGAGGTACATACACCTCCAGACACTCATTCAGGCAATCTGGATAGAAACTGACAACAAGAACGCCATTGATATCGATTAGCAGCTATATCTTGCAGCGTCTCCAACCAGGCAATGAAGATCACGCGGTCCCCATCTTGGAAGGCGAGTAGCACCGACAGCACCCAAACGTTTCGTAATCTCTTTCATACCCCTCTGCCAGGTCAAGGGTTGGCCACCTCTCTGCTTCCGTCACTCTGAATTGGGTATTGAAAACAGCACTGTGTTCGGCAAACAATGGTTTGGCATACGCAGTACATGGCCTAACCAACGCAGCTTCTGGTGCTGGACACATTCTCTAGTGGAAGTCTCCGTTGCACAACCGAAAACTCGCTTTCTAATTGCCTCGTTACGGATTCTCCGACACCAACCCACACGAGCTATAGTTCTGAGACGACGATCGTTGAACACCTGAAAACGTCTCAGTTCCGCTGCTCAAACAGGCCAGGTCTCACAGCCATACAACAAAACAGCCCGCACTGTGGCGTGATACACACGTCCCTCTTCAGATTCAGGGCTATACCGCTTCTACGCCATAGGTGTCTCAAATTAGCTAACACGACCCGAGACCTGCAAATTCGTGCATTGACCGCATCTGTTACACTACAATCAGAACTAATACAACTTCCAAGGTACGTGAAATGCTCTACAACTTCCAGTGCGAGTTCCATGTTCAGTGACTGCACTTCCACGAGAAGGACCATATACTTTGTGGGTGCAAAGTACATACACAAGGACAGTGTGACTTTGGTGAGTTCATCAAAAAAAAGCTTGCGCCTCCTACTCTCCTCCGAAGACGAGAACGATGTCGTCTGTATATTCCAGATCGACAAGGTTTTCGTCACGGGCTATTTGAACACCGGGGTTTTGAAGACCTTCCAGCGTTCATCGCATTATCTCATCAATCACGAAATTAAGTAGCAATGGAGAGAGTGGGCACCACTGACGAACACCACTTTGTGTACGGAAGCTTTTGGAGCTCTCCGTATACTCTCACGTGTCCGGAAATCTGAGAATACAAAAAACTCATTCTTCTCACAAACTTCTAAGGCATTCCTTGGTGGGCAAGCGTGTCAAGGAGAAGAGACCGGTCAACCGAGTTGAATGCGCCTTGGAAATCCAGGAATACTAAATTTGTGGGTCGTTTTTATGTACGGCGTTGTTCTAGCACCAGACGGGGTGAAGATTTGGTCAACGCAACCCCTACCAGGCCGGAATCCCGCTTGCTGCTTTCGAGTCAGTGTTTCACAAGCCACCATGAGGCGACGAAGCACCTCCGCCGTAGGGTGCTCCACACACCGCCCAGGGTTCTATGTCAACTGTGGGCTCCAGGTGAGTGGTAGCTGGTGGCCAAGATGGCTTTTGTTCGAAGTATTCGGCCCAGCGGTTTAGGCGTTCTTCTTTATTCAAGATGGTCACTCCATTCCGATCCTTGAAGGTTTCGCTCAAAGGTCTCCGGGGACCGGTCGTGCGGATCAATCGAAATAATCTCCGGGAATTACCGCCTTTTTGGGCCTATTCCAGTTCCTTGGCTTTCCGCGTCCACCAGACTTCACGGTCGGCTCGCACGCTCACTTTCACTTGACGTCTGATAATTCGTCGCATTAAGTTATGTTCAGGACCGGCTGGGATATTTCTCCGAGATTTAAGCAGTGCCACTGTTCGGTCTGATATCCAGTGCTTGAGTGAGCCTGGTAGCGGTCTTGGTGTCTTCTTAAGTCTCTCTACGGATATTTCGTATCTTATTTCTTCTTCCGACGGGCGATCAAGGTTTACATTATATTGGCCCGTATGCACTATCTCCACAGGCTGTGTTGCAGGAGGCCAGCTAAACTGTTCCTGGAAGTGTTCGGCGTATCTTTACGTATCCACGTTTTTGCGAGTGAATTAATGAGCCACCTTTTTCACTTATGGTTTCACTGACCATTGCTTTCCTAGGGCCAGTCGATCGTATCAGTTGATATAAGGTACGGCTGTTTCCCGTAGCAAAAGCCTTCTCCATTTCCCGAGATTTCGATGTCCACCAGAGCTCGCGGTCAATCCTTAGACTCTTCACTATTTGGCGTTTGAGGGATTTGCGTGCGCCGTCGTACTCGTTGCCTGCTGGTATGAATTTCCTGGCATCAGTCATGGATAGCGATCTCGACGCCATCCAGTGGTCGAATCAAAGAAGTCGGACAGACAGAAGTGAACACCACTAGCATATTTCCCTCCATATTTCGCCATGCTTCATCCATGTAGTGACTACCAGTACAGCATTGGTTTACTGTGGAGAGTTGTTGGGCTAGCTCAGATCGATACTGTTGAGCAATGGCAGTTCTTCGAAGATGGGGGGGGGTTCGCATGCTTCTTGCTGACTCGCGAGGGCCTGAGGAGAAACGAACTGTCATGGCGTGATCAGAATCAGGTGATATGCCCCAGAAGGAACGGCACGGTGGACACAGAACTGCGCGGGCAATGATACTTCCCCGGTTGCCCAAGCCGAAGAAGGGGGTTTGGTTGAGGTACCCAACCTTGAGCCTTTGGCTCAAAAGTCTGACCCACAAGGCAGTGGGAGGATAAAGGGTTTGGTTCGGGGACCCTGCCCCTAGCCTCTGACTCGAAAGTCTGAACCGCGAAGCAGCTGATAGTAGGGTTTTCTGCTAGGAGCCGATGACTCAACAATGTGACCCGCTCGGCTGCAGGGGAATGGCCCAACCCGAGTGTGCGGGCTTTAGGGTCGACCTTTTCTAACCCGCCCTTCCCCGAGGGAAGGCAGTATCGCTGCTTCCATGAATATAAAAAGGCTGGTCGCCTGGCGGAAACACCTTTCTCCCTTCACACTCCTACCGCAGAGGACAGTACGACTTTACCCCCAGACCGCCTCGTAGCACGATTACTCGTAGTACGGGGTCTCGCTGCTCTTGGTCTGACTGCTTCCCTTTGGCCTTCCTGGCATGGTTTTAAATTGTGGAACGAAGTTCCAGCCAGTGTAGCCCGCGGGATCATTGCAGCACTCAAGCCCAACCACCACGTCAAGGTGGCGGCTTTAGGTCGAGGCCTCATAAGAAAGTGTAGACAATCCTGGCAAAAAGGTAGACCGTCTAAAAACATCGTTCGCTCCACTCCATCTTCTCCGTTTACCGAAAGTGCTAAACGAAGTTATATCTGCTGCTGACCCCGCTCCAGTGCCTAGTGCCGGAAAAAGACTCACAGAAGGGAACACAACAGCTTTATTCCGAACAAGCGAGTGCGAGAGCGTGAGAGTGCAAAAATACAACGGCTTCAAGCTATTTATTGGAGGGACACTGTCTGAACCTGGTCCAATGCTGACGCGCACTGTCTGGCCTTGGTACGAGGTTGTGACGCGCTGCATATTGAGTGGGCGTTGTCTGACGTCAGCATCTAGTGGAGCTGAGGTTTTCAGTAGATTTCGGGCATTCAGTGGTTGCTTTCAGGAATCTGACCTTCCTGATACGAGGGATCATGGACCAGTACTAGAACTTCTCGGTATCTCGGGCAGACATTGCCTCAAAACCTATGCTCACACCACTCAAAAGGCACCACAATCCTCATTTCACGTGCACACTGTGGATCTGTGGTGTAAAGAAGAGGCAGATGCGATAGACTTTTGCGCACGACCGCTTGTGCCGTTATTATTCAGCCTATCAGGCGGCATCGCCTAACTCCGCAGCCACCTACAAATAATCCAAAGCTTGTCCAGCAAATCTCAAGCGTTCACGGGAGGCCTTGATAGGCGAGCCAGCCGATCGACATAACCAGAACAGTTACTGCGTCGTTGGGCAAATTAATCACATCACTCAAGCGTGAACGTGTACGCCTGTTCAGAAGTGAAAATTCAGATGCGCACAGAGTGCGCTGGTGGAGTAGTGGTAACGCGCACCACTCGCACGTCAGATGTCCGGAGTTCAAAAACCAGCAGGGGCGAAGATATGTAGTGCTGAGCTCTAATAAGAGCGAAACTCGAGTCCAGTACTTCCCCCCCCTTTGGTGTGGACTCACCAGAATGATTGCGCCAGGACAGGAGGACGACTGTTCAGATGAGAGCGATGCGAGCGTGTAGTCGATAATAGCTCACGTGTCATATCAACGCGTTAGCACTTGATGGGGGACAGGATGCAGTGGGGCATAAGTAGACACATTATAGTGAATCAAAATCACAAGAACAGCAATGCTTGTCAGGTTAAGGTGGTTTGAAAGTGTGTTACTAAGCCGTTTCCCAACCAGAAATCTTGTTGGTGAAAGGTTCGCGGAGGACAAGCCCACAACATGGAAACAATCAATCAGTCAATTTATCAGCTACAAACCGTGTACCATAGGCACATTGGTTCCAGATGCTACAGTTCCGATATACAAAAACACGAAATGAAAGCGGCTAATGCTTAGTTCAGGGACGCTGGATCTCACCGCCTGTCAACATTACGAAAAATGGATAACTCCGGAGCACTGTCTGCCAAAATCTGATCGCCGACCTTGGCACGTGGAGTGCAAACGTCTCCTCACCGATCGAGAAGGTAGCACCAGTGCACGCACTGAGGATCGGAGCACATGACTGTCCTTATACAAGGTTGTAGGTCCTAGAGGATGGCAATTAATCGGTTCCAGCGGCTAGGATACTGAGCTCATGTTGGGTGAGACTCGCAAATCTACGGTGCCCAGCCCGTTGATGGCGCCTTACTAAAATGACCCCCAGATGCGTTTAGCTCGTTGCTGTCCAGAGATATAGGCAACACATTCTAGGCTCCTCTAGACATAGAGCTTACGCGCTAAGTCCTTACTTTTCCCTTTCTCTTCCTTTCACCAAAGTATTATCTCCTCATGACTGTATGACAGTTAGACACCGGCATTTGCTGCTGGTGTATTGTTGTTGATGACGGGTTTTAACGCAGAGGAAAGTTTCACGTCTCCATGACTTCCACATTGTTCAACCAAGTCGGAGGGAGTGCATCTTTCAACGAGCAGTGTACCAACCCGATTTCCCAACTTGTCTGTTTTTCCGCAGCACGGTTCGCCTGAACTGCCTGTCGCAGCCGAGTAAATTTCACGCTGAGAAACAAGTGGCATGCACGTTCCAAACTCAATTTGGCACAGACCAGTAGATTTATTACATTTTTGTGGCCAAAACGTGTCGCATAAATTATGGCTTTCTTATCCATATTTATTGCTTTACACGATCGATCGATAAAGTTCGCATTCACTCGAGACTCACTGCCTACGCTCAAGCAATGCACCTCCAGGTAAACTCAGGCTTCCATGTTTCATTCTAATTGTACGGTATCCATGCTTCTTCGTAACCTACAGCGCCAAACCCGTTTCACAGCACAATTTATGTCTCCAGAAAATCGCTATTGTGGAAAAACCTCATGGTTTTGGTGCTCCCGAATTGTTACAAACTCTCAGAATTAACAATGAGCGGTGATAGAGCGTGTTCGCCAGGATACGATTCTCCCGGCAAACGGTCTAAACACAAACTAACACAAACCACTTTTTGAATGGATTATTTTAGCGGGAACCACAAACAACCGACAGGTTAGCAGCATTTTCAATCCTACTGCCCCTAGTAAAAACGATAGCGACGACATGTGATGATCATGCAAGTGTGTATGTGGGTCAGTGACTATGTACAAATTGACGGTAGGTCAATCACGCTGGGGAACATCCGGTTTATTCCGGTCGCAAGGCAAATGACCATTACGACCGGCCTAGAAGAAGAGAGAAGGAGTGAAACCAACAGAGTGAAGAAAAATTAAGGCGTTTTGGCACATCACAGCGGCTAGAGAGCTCCTCACGACCCTGAGCGGGTGGCAGCCGGATTCATCTTTGCAACAACAGGAAGTGATCCGCGTCGAGTCAGATGCGTGAGGGGACTTGGGAGATGGTCACATTGATGCCGAGATTTCCGTTGTCGGCAAACAGCTGAGCAGTGTTCAGATCGAAAACTAGGCAATCTGAGCTGCTAATAGCGGACTGTACACCATCATGAATGCTTCGTGGACAGGCTTCCCAAGTTAGGCGCCGACGATGGCCATTCAGTTCCAATCTAAACAAGAGACGAGAATCAGACATGAGGTGCATACGACAATGAAACAGAAAAACAGTGATTCCGCAGAAAGAACCAAGTCCCGAGGTCGGGATTTTTCCTACTGTTGGATTCTCCTTAAAAAGCGTTTGGTCAACCAAGCTGCTCAAACGTGACGAATATTGTTCGAGTAGGCCGTAACAACGTAATTGTCTAACTGATTAGATCAGTTAGACAGATCCAGGGTTCATGTTGGGTCTGACTCCGCAAAGTGCACTGAGTAAACGAGGCATCAACGCAGTATCGATCGACAGTGAGTTCCACTCAGGAGTGAGCTGCGCTACGGATAAAAACCACCGTTCTAGGAAAAAAACGGTATAATCACATCAGAACCTTGATTTGATGTCAATTTGTCTTGTTCACCCAGAACACGCTAGCGTCGGACAAAAGACGGAATACCAAGTGGCAGTACTCTCCCAGTGCGAAGTTGTGGTAATAGGCGCGACAAAGCCTCTGAAGTATCCAAAATTCGTGTAAAAACCACCAGGTGAGCTTGCATAGGATGACTGTTATCCAAAAATAACAATAGCGATGAAACGGATAAAACCAACCGGAGCTTTACCATCACAGCGACCATCACTAGCATGTGTTACGTGCGAACGTTCACGTTTAGTTTGTTTCGGTGGAATAACTTTATGTAAAATCATCACAACACGATCGATTAGGTTGACAAATGACTGAATGATAAGGCATACAACTTTCGTGAATGTTTTGCATCTATTTATGGTCAACAAGATCAAGTTATATTTAGAGAGAATTCCCGTGAATGCTCTTTTTACGGAAGAGTCGCCGTGGTAGTAAGCGGCAGTATAACAGTTTTGAAAATCAAATCCCACTAGTTTTGGCTACAACCAAGATGATATCCACAGAAATGGGCAGCTGTCACTACTAGACCTAACGAGGTCAACGTGGTTGTCACTCTGAGGAGTGTGGGACCATCAAAAAAGACAATGGGTAGACAACCCACCTAAAGATACGATCATTCAGAAGGCAAGATGGCGGTAAACAATCTCAGGTCACCCGAAAAAAACATAAAGAGCTAGGAGGAAACAGGTGTGAAGCGCACCAAACCGAGTGGCTTAGTGAACTAGTCTAGAGGCCAACGCCCTCGATGAGGTAGTCACTTAGAAACAGTGTCTGGAGCACAAACAGCGTGCATGAAGTGACGGCCAACTGATTAACATCTACGCGATAAGTAAAAATCATCATCATCATCAAAGATAGCAACATCAGTGTTGACACTGATGCTCCATTGCCGTAAAGAAAGTAAAGAGTAGTGTGCAACCTACCTGTACACAAATTGTTCGGCCTGTTTCCGTGTGCCAATCAGCTGGACCAGGGCAAAAAATATTTGATCCGGCACACGCTCTTGTTTTTCCAGCACAAGCATAAAACTGTGCCCGAAACACGACTGCATCATGACCCAATCCACGGCACCGGGGAGGTTGATATCAGTGGCCAAAAATACAATATCCTCACCTGCGATAAACAAGCAAGAAAGTGTACTTAGTGCAACGATGCCAAGAAGAACATGTAGGTCATACGTAGTTAAGGATGGAGAAAGCGCACAACTGCGGGTGTACACTACACAGCTAGACAATAAGAGTAGCTCACCTGAACGCTGTGTTGAGTCGAATCGATGCAAGCAGTTAGTGCGAACTATGTGCAGAACATTATGGCTGTTCCGTCGAAAACGAGGCATTACCATATTTTGAATTATTCATCAACCCATTGCTAACTCGGCAGGTCATTGCTCGAAATATTCGGGGAAGACGGTTCAGTTCAGTTTGAAAACCATGAACCGTGTACGTATGTATGGTGGGTTGGGCTACCGCACCTTATGGTACTTGATAGTGTAGAATGGAGGGGGTGTAGCCGTTTAGTGAAGAAGAGGATACATACAACGCCGTCACTGGTTGCATGATATCAGAATGTCAGCGAGCACCACCAAACATTGACGTGGGGGGGCCTTCGATACCCCAACTTCCCAGATGACATGCATCAAAGTAGCTAAGGTCCCTTGTTACGTTTTCATGCTCCGTCTCCTGGTCATCTTGTGGTACTTTCCAGTCTGAACCTACCTTAGTACACAGGGCACGGTGAGGCAATCGGTCACCTGGCTTATTCAGTAGTGTCGATGCGACCGGCTTAACTCACCAATTGAATGCGCAGTGGATTTGTTTCCAAAAGCTATTTATCCCACCTCATCATTACTAATTCGATACATTTACAAGGCACCAGCGGTCAAAAATGAACAACCTACATTTTAGTCAGCCTTTAGTCTTTCCAACTGATAGGGGGCAGCATTCATTCTCGATTGGTTAAAATGGCTTTCGAGATCAGCTTCATCAGTACTTCTTTTAGTTGGTCTCTTGAACTATTTTCAACGATGAGTTCCCTCCAGTTCATGTGGGTGGTCTTTCGGAAGGATCATCGTTACAAAAGACAGCAGGAAGACACTGATGCACAGCTGTGGCACAAAGCGAACTTGAGTTTTGCTACCAGCTGATTTTTACACGGCTTGACTCTAATAAGTGGCAGTCTGCTCAAACCTTCAGTGGGTATCGTTCGGTTCAAAGGTGCAAGTCAATCTAAATAATTCAACCGCACAGTTAGGGATGTGCTTCACACCTGCAAACTGCAAAGTGCTGCTCCAAGAATGAGTGGGATCAAACCCAAACCTCATGTTTGCAAACAAGGCCATCGAAGTGGGAGATGAACTTGTTTATTTGGGCAGTTGTATAAGCTCCAGTGGACTGGTTACAGACGAGATTACTTCTAGAGTCGAGAAGGTCGGGAGAGCTTTTGCCCACCTCCGACACCTATGGCGCCGGTGTGATGTGTTTGTCTGACAAGGGCAGAGTATACACTCCGGCGGTGCGATCCATACCACTTTATGGATCAGAAACGTGGCCTCTAGGTGCAGAGGTTATGGGAAAACTCTGGGCGCTTGAATGCCGGCGTCTCCGAAGCATTGGAAGGTCTGGTGGCAACATCGGATTAGCACTGCTGAGGTATACCAGATCGTTTTAGGAAAAAAGAACTCGTCCACGATAGATGAGTTACTCATGTCACACAGGTTACGCTGGTTAGGTAATGTACTTCTTATACCAGAGGACCGTCTACCCCGCAGGGTTCTTTCTTCGTAGTCCTGTGTTGAGTGGAAACAACCGAGATGCGGACAGCTTATGACCTGGCAACAAGATATGAAAGCACTAAATGATAAGCTCAGTCGGGTTGACAACTGCGGCCTCTCAGGACGGAGACCCCAGGACTCTAATCACCAATGGCTAATGACACTGGCAAAGCTGGCTCAATCAAGCAGTCAGTGGCGCTCGTCCATCTAAACTATCGCCCTCAATACGTAGCTGCCAGTTTCCCATTCCTCCAAATAACTACTGATTCAATACGAACTAGCATCCAATATTTTGCTACCTCTCTCCCGCTTTCCCATTTTCCGGTGACCGGAATTGTAGCAGCTGGAACCCTTGGTACGTGGTTTATGGCTAGTAAACTGACTGATTCATCGTTTGGTTGGACATTCCGCCCACCTAACACATCTGGATAACTTGCAGGCAATTTCCAGCAACTTCCTTAGTGGGCCCATTAGAACCAGCAGCTATATACAACTACCCGAACCGCACGTCTCAACTTGAAACTGGAGCCCTTGTCAGCATCATAAAACTTGGTTTCACTTTCGTCCAAATTCCAGCAAGAAAGTCAACTGTGACTACAGTCCCACGTGTTGAGTGTTCGAATTGTATTATCAGTTCAGAAATTATTGGTGTTAAGTTCATCCTGGACGATGATTATCAGTTGGTCCTGACCTATTTTTGCGTAACCCTCATTCGTCCCAGCGAAATCCGTTCTTGCAGTCGCTGCTGCCAAGTTGTTGTACCTCGCTGCCCGGGCGATCTCTTCGCTTCTTCCTTCTTCGTTCAAACGACTACTCTCTGGGACTCACAACCTCCACCATATTCCAATCTTTCATATCCTCTCAAGCCTCAAGACTAAAGTTAAGAAGTTCATGTGGAAGTTACCCTGTCATTTTGTTTATCTGGACATTGTACACTTTGTTTGCAATCTCTAGCCACGGGACCAGCTTTCCAGGTTAAACCATTAAATTCGGCGAACAAGCCACCAAACAAGCTTAGGAAAAACCAGCACAAATCCCAATGTGCAAGGTGAAAGACGCCGGCTTTCAGCGGCCTTTGACGGAACAGTCACGCGGATGCCTAACGGATAGGCGAATCATAAAGGCTATAAAAATACAGCTAGTGTTATCAAATGTGATAAAAGCTTCCCACAACGGTATTCCTCTGCATCTGAAGTGACCGTTTTCGGTAGATGTCTTTAGTGATACGTACAGTGATTCCTCTCGAAGATCATTCCTCACAAGGGAGAACGCCCGCTCAACAACCAAAGTACGTTATTAATGCTTGCTATGGATAATTTTGATCATCACCATCATCAATGTAGACCTTAACCTCGTTGCTCAACTTAGCAAATGGGTGCAACAGTCCCGGGGAGTGCAGTAACAGACGCTGAATGAACAGTTCGCATTTAATTAGTTTTTGCGAAATGATCCCAAGTGAACCGTTAAAACGTGATTGTTAAATTTCGTAAGTGATAGATTTATGAAGCATCCACCGATTGTCTGTAGTACGCATGAAGACAGTGCCCTGAGAAGCGTTCAGTTCTGATACACCTTGCCTTGATTACCGATCGACTGACAGACCAGTTTAAGCACTGTGCTCTCTAATTCGACATGGTTAGGATTTTCCCTGCCATGGGTCTGGGATGATTGTGTGAACAACTGCATCCATAATCCCACCGAAGAGAAATACCTCGAAAGCAAGCTCCAGATCTATTGTCAAGAATCTGAGCACCGAATCCAATTTAGTCGTTGCTACCCGAAAAATCTACTGAAGACCACAATGGGCAATAATCCAGGGCACTTAGCCGCCGGCCGCCATCATACGACCTAGACCTTCACACGAGAGCTTCAAGTTCGTCCAACAGCCTGAGTCCAACAACGAGTGAAGAGGAGCTCATGAAATTCAGCTGACTGAAAAGTTTCCCAAAGCTATCCAGCCGAGACCAATCGAGAAAGAACATGGGAAACCCTTAAAAAACCCTAAATACCGAAACGGTAGCAACAAAAATATATGACCACCTCACGATACCGCTACATCGAAAAAGTCTCCGATTATGTAACCATGGAGCTGTGAATCAAAATGTTTATAAATTACTCTTATTGTTTGATATTTGGATGACATCCGTACTAACGCCTCTTCGGAGCAGCCAGCAATGCAGTCACAAACATTCAAGGTCATAATTGGCGACACTGACGCCCATCATCATCACCATCATTAACAGCGCAGCATCAGTGTTCAATACTGATGCTTCGCTGCCGTACAACCGTAAGTTATTTGAAGGCCCTATTGTGAAAAGAATAAAAGCGGATGGGGATAGGACTTAGTGCTAGGTTACCACAATCATTCTGAGGTGCTTACACCTAAAAGCACTTATTCAGACACTGGACAGAAACTGACAACAATGCCACTGACATCAACCAGCATCTATATCTTGCAGCGCCGCCGACCATGCACAGGGAGTTTAAGCGGACCCCGTTCTGGGGGGCGAGTCGCACCGACAGCACCAAGACATTTCGTAATATCTTTCATACACCCTTCCAGGTCATAGGTTGGCCAAATCTCTGCCTGCGCCACTCTGAATTGGGCAAGGAAAGCAGCACTCTTTGGCAAACTATGATTCGGCATTCGCAATACGTGGCTGGCTATCCGTCGGGTTTAGATCCGGATTGCGAGTAGCTCAGCTCAATAACTTTTGTGACCTGCCAAAAGCCAGATACTGGCGGGGTAAGAGGTACGAACTGGCGCCCTGTCTCACTGAAATGGTTCTATCCAACCCCGTCCGTGGTAGCTTAATACTGTGCCAGATTCCCGACAACGGTTTAGCATCTCCTGTCTGACAAGATAGGACACCCAAACCGGCAGACTCGGAATGAAATGGGCTTGTTATTACCAAGTACCATGCCTGTAACAAGTTCGTGCGTCTAGTCGCAATGAATATATAGCCCCGTCGTCGATTCCAAATGATAAACGATTCAGCACAAGACAGGTCTCAGTATTCTCTCCTAGTTAGGAAATGCTACTGGCTTTTACTTTCTTCGAACAGGTCAAGTGATTCCTCCATCAACAAGAGCTGCGGTCTGTTGAGACCTTTGGGTAAAGTTGAAGTCTTCCCAATTAACGGAATGTGTGAATGAGCAACACAGAATGATTGGAAAAGTTCGGGTGTGTATATCCAATTAAGGGAATACTCGATACTACTGCCAACTGCCATGAGTAGGCAGGTGGTGATATATATCAGCAGCAGTTCACGCCTGCAACCCCATCAAGACTTGGCTTTGGCGAGGTCGGGTGACCGGCTGACTCACAGGACATGGTTGATATCACATCGAGTATACAAGGACCCAGACGTCCATGACTTCAAACACGAGTTGGTGGCTGCGGGAAGCATCTGTACAGGCGTCCCGAGGCGGTTAGTGCAGATCTGGAGGTAAAATAATAGGAATATATTATTGAGAAACGATCCAAGCGAACGGTACCATAATTTCCCACGTACTGGAGACCTTGCACTTAACACCCGTGTACATTAGTGGTTTGATTCTTTCCTGTAGGACCTGTCATTTACAGAGCTATGATGAAAAGCGCGGGTGTGCATAAAACGGACGAGCGATGAAAACAGCGACGCAAATCATCACCATTATCGTAAATCGACTGGGGTTGTATGAAAATGAGGTTACCTTGTAACGTTGTGATGCTTTTGTGATGGTGCATCAAATGCGGCATGACTTGCTCCAGTTCGCCCAACCATTTGCATGAGGCACCGGGACAAGGACAGTCATACGGGCTGCGTAGGGAAGGAAGCGGGATAAGGATATGATACGCGGGTTCTAATGTAAAATGTAATCAATCAAAGACTAATCGCTGCAAACACGAACAACACCAGGGAGGACGCATAACCGAGACTTGCACAATAGGCCTATAGGAGCTTCTGAGTGCAAGTTTAGGCATAACACATCATGTCCCTGGTGAGATGCGGGTGGAGTCATCATTGAAGTGATAAGAACATAAATCCCTACGGTATGGTCAAATCAGGTCGTTGCACTAACGGATAGGGCAGCAGCTTGTAGCATCTCACGAAATCCGCGAAATCAATTAGCATGACCGAGAGCGGACGGCTTTCACTGTAGTCAAAGCATCTCTCGACTACAATGAGAGCCGTCCAGCCCCAACCAATACCAAAGAATTTCAAGGAAATTCCGTCCGATGGTGTCCAATAACACTTCTCGGATTCTTAACTAATTATGCATCCCCAGTTCCGTATGATCGAATGCAATCTATAGGGCAGCAGCAGGAACTCAGGATGCCACTGAACAGAGCCCTTCTGTAGACAGACTTAACCAGAAGTGGCTCCCATACGCCGGCTTCGCCTGATCCGTTTAGGATGTTCACCGTTGAGTATCACCTGCGACAGTGGACTTTATAGTGCCTCGTTGAGCGTATGCTCTGTTCAGACCATTAGATTAGGAAGGTGTTCTTCACATGTTCATCATATGCTCGCCGTTGAGCACTGGCGCGCGTTTAGACCCTTGACGAACCCCACCTGGGTTAGATGGGGTGTGTCGCCTGCTGTCGCAAGGGAGAGTTTAACTAAACACAAAAACCAGATTAGATGCGCTGCCAAATTAGGATCGATATCATCAGTGTAAACCGTGTACATGTTGTACAACGGTTATAGCCACGTCTCGTTCGTCGATGATCAGGGAAAATATGGACGGATAGCTACGTATTGGAAGCAGTAGCTAATACAACTGACGAGTGAATCAAGGAGTGGCAGTGGACTTTTCAACGGGCAGATGAAATTTCTGGTGATGGCTTTCACGCTTTGCTGTCTGGCCATTGTTTAAAACATAATAAAAGCTCAACTGTGACAACCTCTCGATGCCTGGCTGCTATGCCACGCGAAAAAAGCGCAACGGATGAGAAACTGCCAGGTTGCCTAAGTCTGGACAGGAGCAGTCGAGATGCAGAGGATGGTAGATAGGCCGGTGTCGCACCTGCGCCACGTATGACGGAGTTTGACAAAAGCTATTCTGGCCTTCCCAATCCGGATGGAAATATTGCCTTTAGTTGAACCCCCGAGACTGATACACTTACTCAGGTAGACGAACTTGTCTACTTCCTCGATCGGCTCATTCAAAAGCAGATTTGGTTTTGATCCTACCCAGTCTTGTAGCGGCACTTTGCATGTGTACAGCACCGCCAGACCGTGGGGTGGAGTTATTTAGACTATCGAACACCATCTGCATTTTCGCGGAGTCAGATGCAGGAAAAGCTATGTCGTCTGGGTGTTCGTTATCTGTTAGCGAACGCCCTGGGAACATTTCGACCCCACAGGCAGAGATTGAATGTTCCATGACCATATCGATGACGAAGTTGGAGAAAAGGATAAAGAAGGTAGCCCTGCCTGACACCACTGGATGTAGTGAACTCGGGTGAGAGGTAACCGGTACTTCACACATTCATGGGAGTTGGCGTACAACGTTTTAAGGAGGGCCAAGAATTTATGGGGGACACGTTGGCACCACGCTTATTGCCCTAGTGCCCAACGATCAACGGAGTCAAAGACAGCCTTCAACTCAAGAAAGGCCACCAAAGTTGGTTTCTGGAAGCGGTGTCGCTGTTCCATAACCTGTCGAAGTGCGAATATGTGATTGATGCGTTCTCTTGCAGGGCAGAACTCAGTTCGGTCTTCACGAACCTGCCTCATTCTATGTTCAGTCAACCTCCGAAAGATGATGATGATGGAGAGCATCTTCGACGCCACAGCCACGATGATTGTCATGCACTGAGTCTTTTTGAAGATAGGGGTCACTGTTGATGTATAGCACCAACAAGTCATGTCAGGGGGGGGGATAGAAAGATTCTCCAACCTCTTTGACGAAAGTTGGACACAAACATCCAGTTCTGGTGCCTTGCCGCTTCTGACCAGCAAATACGGTTTACATTCCCGTTGTCTGTATATAATGTCTCTAGAGACTGTGCTGCAGGAGGCCAACTAAACTGTTCTTAGAAGTGATTGGCCGGTCTTCCCGACAGACAATTTTACAAATGAATTCCGAGCCACCTTTTCCACTTACCGTTTTACTGACAGTTGTTTTCTAGTGGCCGGTCGAGCGAATTAGGTGGTATATGACATGGCCGTTTACGGTGGTAAAGCGTTTTCTATCTATCGAGCTTTCATTGTCGACCTGAGCTTTCAGTCTTTTCTCAGAATCATGACTATTTGAGGGACCTGCGTACACCGTATTACTAGATATCCTAGCATCAATCACGGCTAGCAATCTCGACGATATCGTGTTCATTTGCTTGTATCAGTATGTGCCTTTAAATTTTCCTGTGCTTTACCCACGTGCTCGTTATCAGTACTGTGTTGGTTCACTGCAGAGAGCAGTTGAGCTAGCACAGCTCGACACTGCTGAGATATGGTAGTCTTCCAGAGATCGACATACTTTTGGCAATTTGCAACAGCCTGAAGGGAAGCGAATTGACCCTCACACAAAAGGCGTCATGGAAACCAAGTTGTACTCCAGAAGGAGCGTCAGCGTTGAATCGTAGCTCTCTCTTGGTGACTGATAGCCACGTGGCCTAATTGGGCCCATGGTTCCTTTGCTGTAGGTGGCCACCAGTTTACACGGTACGATCATTGTGTAGAAAATGAATTAAGATACAACAGGCCTACTATAGATGAAACGCCCCCTTCCCTCGCGTGACAAATCTCATAGACTGCGGAAACCACATATCAAAATGCCCGGGGAATTCTGTGGTCTGACCAGGCTAGGCCGAGAACTGTCCAAACATGATGTAGAGACCACCTGAAGACTAAGGAGTGAATATCGAGAAACTGGCAGTTTTCGTGGAATCTGGAAACAATAAACTTCATGAAGACGTGGGATGGTCACGAAGGCGATGCATTCAGGTACATTCCTCTTGTCCTCTGAATATAAGCCGACCAAAGAGCAGCGCCAGATGCAGTTCGTGATTCTGGATTCTAATCCAGACTGCAATTTCTTTCGTATTTCTTCAAATTTACACAGTTCCTTTTTTGTGAGTAAAAAGGTGTGGCGATTGTCCCAGGTAATATGGTGCTTCATTTGCTCTTCCGTGTCAAGATCACTTCAGGTTGGTGTTAGACTGATACCGAGCGGGATCGAATGCACAATGCACCTAGTCGTTGGAATGCTTATCAACTGGTGTCAAACCACCCCGAGATATCAGTAGATTAGGGCTTATTCAAAGTAATGTACTTTTCTGAAGGAAGAAAAAGGCATCGGATTGATTCCTTCAGTTGCAATACCCTTTCGGGGCCTAGCTACCGTGCCACCCGGAGGAAGCACGAGAGCTGAGGAACTGCCACGTTGCCCAAGCCTAGACAGGAGCAGTTGAGATGCCGGGCCTGGGTTTGAGCAACGGACCTATCGGTCAGTAAGTTCGCGCCTTAAACTACTGAGCTACCTCGACCTAAGTTCCATCACGAAGAGAGTGCACCTTACCGCAGTGTGACGATTTGTGCACCTCCATAACCCATTGAGATATACTGGGGAGTGTCCTTGTGACACTCGCAGAGCATCTCATAACAGGTTGGTCAATGAATAGAGATCTGACTAACAGACTCCGGGTCCTCCAGGCTGACGGTTGGAACATGTGAGGCGACTTGCGCCCTAAGGAGTTATCTGCTCTGACAGTCCCACGCCAACTATCACTGCCTTGCGGTTCAGATTTTGAGCCAAAGGATTTGGGTGAGGACCCTAATTATCCATTTGTCTAGGTTGGGTGCCCTGGCGGTACTCTAGCCGAGTTACGGTCATGAATAGCATACTAACAAAAACCCCATGTCACATAGTCTGTCGCTTATGACAGTGAAGCGTCAGTGTTCTCACCTGATGTTGGTCAATGGTAATGACGATGATTGGTTCGGTTGGTAGTACACACTATTTTTCGACTAAAACAGATGGAATCAACGAGCCGCTTAGCAACTGTGCGGTCCCACACAATTCGCTGTGGCGACAAGCCTGATATTGACGACTGTGGACAGAGACATAAATTCACCCAAAACGGAAAGCTATGACAATGACATAGAGCCGAACGAGCACAGTCTAAGCAACTGACATAGTACAATAATGTCCGTAGGATAAGCCAACAAACGTGCATTGAAATATATACTCGATTTTGTCCTTCTATAAGAAGGGAACCGTACGACCTGATGCAGTCAGTCAGATGCTATTGCAGGAACTCATACTGTAGTCTACTACTTGAGTTTTAACCTACAAGGACTCTGCTTCCTCCTCCGTACTGGCTCAATAATTGGATGTGGACACATACGACTTTCGATAGCAATCTTTCTCATGGGCCACACCGGCTAAACTCGATACGGTCAAAAGGTGCATGCAGAGGAAAGTTGATTAGGGGTTAATCTCTTCGTCACGTTTTTATCGATGAACCGGTTTCACAGACACAAGCAGCTGTCTGTTAGGGATACACCAATATTTTCACAAGATGAACTTCAACCACTTAGAGAGGAAGCACGAAAAAATTCTTGCATAACGGTTCCAGGGCATTTCGTGTCCAGTGATTTCACCGCATCAAATATAAGTAAGCAGTATCACCAGCAATAAGCCAGCTAATAGTACAGACGTTTGGTTGCGCTCATATCTCAGTTTTACAGTGCCACCTTTTACACATGGTCTGGAGCGAGACAGTGATCAGATCCACGGTTACACGTTCGCTGTACACATTCCACTGATGGGAAACGTTCACCAGTGAATATGAACCATTAGTTTGTTTGTCGTTATTTGGTTCCCTCCTTTGTTTTAAAAGCTGTTGTCACCTGCTGGTTTGCATGCCTTGCCTTCATTCTAAGGCAACTGTCTGATAACTGTCGGACCTTGGAATTCTCTCCGAGGCTTGGTAGTGCCGTTCTAACTCACACAGTACGTTTCTTAAATCGGGAGTTACCGTCAAACTGGTTATAGTAACCAAAGAGAAACTGACAGTGTACATTTCCCGTAGGAGTGAATCTATCATGTTGTGGCATGCAAACCAATGGAACGCACCGGAATTCACAAACGCTTTCGTGTTCTGCCTTCGAAGTATAGTGGAACGTCTCAGGACATCCACTGGTGGAGAACTTGCACGGAAACAGCACACTGGAGGCCAGTTTCTCCATAGCCAGATTGCGGATGTTGTCTAGTGAGAATCGAGGGAAGAAACCGGTGAGGAAACCGTGAAATGACCACAGAAGGATATATCTAACAGGTGACTAAAAGGATACCCAATTAATCCTACGCAATTATCTGAAAAACACACGATAAGGCACCAACAAACTCATGATAGGTCTTTACGATCAAAAGCGTAGCGGTGCATCTCGACGGTTAGACAGAGAGTGAATTCAGTCAATTTTTCCGGCCAGGGGGTACACGTAGCTGTTTATAATAAACCCGAAACAGGGTCGGCCTTAAACAACTACTAAACATATGGTGAATGGCACGATACGTGCGACACACTTCGGTTAAAAAAATTCTGCAGTACCGGCAGAAATAAGAGTACCCCTAAAATATTATCAAGAACGCGTCACAGTTCACTTAGTATGAGAGGAAGAAACAACATTTATTTCACTGCATCCCTATGGTTTCAGGAAGTCATTAGTGGTGGGCTTTTGAAAATACTGGTACGGACTGAAGAAAAGTGAAAACAGAAAATTCTGATTCCTTTCCCTAACAGAGTTATCCCTTGAAAAAACGCCGTTTGTCACGGTATTGCGGGTTGGAGACCATCCGAAAGGACCGTTACACTACGGTCTATTATTTTGGGCAGGGGTTCCGAAGCCCTCTGAGAAAGACTCCACTCCGACCCATTGTTCCACAGCCAAATCATCCCCATCACTCTAGTTGCATTCTAGACACAGTTTTATGACTGACACCTAATTCCGAGAACATATGATCTTAGTGTAAATCAAAGGTGGATGACTTAGTCTCTTAAGCTAGGACTGCGCCGGAAGAGATTATTGACCATAAAACATCCGTCCATTTACACTAACCACCTTCCAACAAATAACTGGTTAAGCTGTTTCCGGACAAGGGAACTAAAGCTGCGTTACTGAGCAGAAAGTACTACGTGACTAAAACGAAAGCAACTTTACACAGTACAATAAAATATACTACTGAACTGATGAACAAAGATAGCACTAAAAAAAAAGTGACCGTCATGTACTGCGATCATATATGGACGATAGTTTACCTATTCTGACCACTTCAAGCTGCATCTATAAACAGAAAACCACACGTTGGAACACGTATGTGGACACAAGTTCAGTTCACATTTAGAACACCTACTCAAAACATCCGTCAAATCGGACGAAGAACAGCATCGCGAGACAACACTGATACAGCAAACTCCACTGGCACAGAAGTTTCATTCCGAATCGTCAGTGGAAATGAAGAAAACATCCTCAATTCGGTTTAGAACTCACGCCCAGATTAATGCACAACTCAAGACACACTGAACCCAGTGCTTGATATGTGGCTTGAGTGAAGATGAAAATCACCACGTTGACTGATACTCTCCACGAATAATTCATCCCATTTTTATTGCTGTCATCAGTTTACAACTACCATTATAAGGATTTTTCAACGATTTGCCTTAGTCTGTAGGAACAATTCTCTGCAGCTCTCATGGATGGCCCTATATAACGCAGAAATTCTGCGAAAAAACTTCGAACATATTCCACACAAAAACAAACAAACAGCCGGGACGTGAAACCTGAAATGCAAAAGTGGGAGGATTGTTGTAGTCAGTTCAGCAACGGTCCAAGAATCGCTCAATGGTGCACTATACAGTATGGTACAAGATGCTACGCCCCTGGCACAAAGCACTTGCTTAGCGAGGCTAGATTCCGCCATAAATTTGTTAAAATTACTGAAAATATTTTGAAAATTGGAATTGAATGTGCTGATCGGTTAGTCGGACGCTCTATCTTCAAGCACGTTGACAGGCCTGTACACGTCAGCATACTCAGTTCAGCTTGGATTTTACGCTAAAACCCGCTTACCGAATTGCAGTGGTTACGGCTACTATATTCACAGGAGGATAAGGGAGTTAGAACCATGCGTTCGAATTCAATTCAAATTATATTTATCAGCTTCAAGCCGTGTACCATAGGGACAATGGTTCCAGCTGCCACAGTTTCGATCCCCGGAAAGTGCGAGTGCGGGACATACGGCTCAGCCTTGAAGGCGTTGGCATGTTCAGTTAGTTCTGAAATTGCGCAGCTACGCATTGAATGCGATAGCTTTGATGTACGAGCACCACTGACTGCGCGATTGGGTCATTTCCGCCAGTGTCATTAACCATTGATGAGTTGAGTCCTGGTGTCCCTGTCCAGGGAGGCGGCAGCTGTCTACCCGACTGAGTTTACTGGTTACTGTTTTTATACTTCATTGCCAGGTAATACACTGTCCACCTCTCGGTCGCTTAAATTCAGCATAGGGCTGGGCGAAAAGAGCTCTGCGAGGCAGACGGTCTTCTGGCATACGGAGCACATGTCCTAACAGGCGTAACCTATGAAGCGTGAGTAATTCACCTATCGCGGGGGAGTTCCTTATTCTTAAGACCATCTAGCGTTCGTTCAGCTGTAGACACCCTTCCGGTGCCTAGCTGCCATGCCACCCGAAGGAAGCACGAGGGCTGAGATACTGCCAGGTTGCCCAAGCCTAGACAGGGGAAGTCGATAGGCAGAGGTCGGGTTCGAATCACGGACTTTCAGGTCATTAAATTCGCGCTCTAATCACCGAGCCATCTCGCCCGTCCATCTGGCGTAGCTCAGCATTACTAGTCGGATGTTCCCACCAGACCCGACCAATGCTTCGACGACACCGATGGTCAAACACTGACATCTTCCGCATGTCCTCTGCACGTAGAGGCTACGTTTCTGATCCACAAAGCAGTATGGATCGCATTGCCGCAGTGTAAACTCTGCCCTTGACAGACAAACTGACGTCACGTCGGCGCCATAGGTGTCGGAGGTTGGCAAAAGCTGCCCTTGCCTTCCTAATTCAAGAAGTAATTTCATCTCCAGCCAGTCCACTGGAACTTATACAACGGTCCAAGTAAACAAATTTACCGAACACGTCGATTGGCTCGCCTCGAAGAATGAGGTTTAGGTTTGATCCCACCCAGTCTTGTAGCAGCACCTTACACTTTGCAGGTGTGAAGCGCATGCCAAGCCGTGCGGCAGAGTTATTTAGGTTATTTAAAATCGTTTGCATTTGGGAAGAAGCTGAGCCAAGGAGAGCAATATCGTCCGCATACTCAATATATATGGGCGAACGTCCCGAGAGCATTCCAACTCCCGAGGCTTCGGAGGCATGCAGAGAAATTTCAAGCAGTACGTCAATAACAAAGTTGAAGAGGAAAGGTGAGAGAGGACAGCCTTGTCTAACACCACTGGACGTGGTGAACTCAGGCGAAAGCTTCCCGTATACTTGTACGCGTCCACAGGAGTTCGCATACAGTCCCCTCATAAGGGATAGAAGTTTGGAAGGGACACCTTTGATCGCCAGACACTGCCAAAGTTGCTGACGACCAACGTGGGACGTTTGAAGGAGTGGCGCTGCTCAAGAATTTGTCCCAGGGTAAGGATATGGTCGATGCATTCTGGACCAGGGCGAAACCCAGCTTGATTGTCACGAATCTGCCTCTACCGATAATCCATTAACCTGCGCAAAATAATGTCAAAGAGCACATCAGATGCGATGGATACCAGGCTGACACCACGATGGTTTTCACTTGACGTTCTTGCTCCCTTTCTGAAGGTTGGGATGACGGTCAAGGAGCTCCATTCAGTTGGTATTCTGTTTTCGTTGCAAATCCGAAATATGGTTGTCGGACTGTTCACCAGGATCTCGCCACCTCCTATAAAGAGTGCGGGATGCAGACCATCCGGGCCAGGTGCCTTGTCGCATTCAGGATCGATATCTCACATTGGATTTCGGTTGCCGATGGCGGGTTAGTGTTGATGTTCCATTCAGAGCCCCTGGGTTCCTCAAGCAGCTAGGTTGAAGGAGACTAGCTGAACTGTTCTTTGAAGTGCTCAGCCCACCGCTCAAGAAGACGATTGAAGGAGTGAATTACCGTTCCATCTTTTTGGCATATTGTTTCACTGACACCTGCCTCCTTTCGATCGGTTGGTCGAATCAGTTGAAACAGGGTGTGGCTGTTGCCTGCAGCAAAAGCCTTCTCCATCTCCTGTGCCTCCGAAATCCACTGGTGTTCCCTGTCATTATTCAAGCCCCTGATTATCCGGTGTGTGAGGGATCTGTGTGCGCCATCATAGTCGCTGGTATGACCCTCCTGACTGCAATAAGATCTGCGGATCTCGAAGATATCCAGTGTTCATTGAGTTGAGTCAGATTGGCTGGACAAACAGTTCTGAAAGCTGAGAGCATTGCTTCTTTGACTCGCCTCCATTCATCCTCCAAGCAGTCTTCGTCGTCCACATGACTGTGCGGTTCCAGTAGCTTTCTAGCCAGATCAGCTCGATACTCTTCAGCTACCGAAACTTGTCGGAATTTATAAACGGGCCTGCTCTCCTTTGGCACACGTAATGCTGACGGAAAGCGAAGTGATAACCGGGCCCGCACGATGGAATGATCAGAGTCAAGTTGCGTACTCATAAGGAACGACAGTCCTTAATTGAGACTCTTCATCGGTAACTGATAGCCTCATGGTCCAATTGAGTCTATGACTGTCTTGCGGTTGGTGGCCTCCAAGTAACCCGAGGTGAGCGTTTGTTTTGGAAGTTCGTACTGGCCAAGAACAGACGATGACCTACACATTACTAAAGAAGTCGCTCCCCGTTATCCGTGCGTTTAGCATCGACTCCAAATCTACCACCTAACTGTGCTTTTTCCAGGACTTAGTAGTCCAACTTGGGCATTCATATCACCCGCCGGGGTTACTATATCCGTCCTTCTTGCTGACCGAAGCGGTCGTGATAGATCTTGATAAAACTCGCCCTTCTCAGTCTCAGAAATGCAATCTGTTGGAGCGTACTCCGATACGACAAATAAACACCGTTTACCGCATCGACCTACATTGTTCTTAAATGAGCCAGACAAATTGCACACCGCAAAGACTACTGTTTCCTGTGATCTCCAGGAAGGCGCTTTCAGCCTTGGGGCTGAGTGCAAATCCCACACCGTAGATACCACGAGCCACTGCATCAGGATCACCGGATATCTGAAGAGCGAAATGTGGGACATCTTACCTCGTCCTGAGGGGCTTGAGATGCACGACCTAAGTGGGATCTTGTATGCGTGTTTCGAAGACACAACATACGTCAACAGATAGGGCAAGCAAGGTTTCAGCAAGGGACGCCTGTTGCCCAGTTTGACGTAGAGTATGGACATTTAAGGCTGCAACGTGGACCAGATCTTTTCAGGTTAGTAAGTGATTAATTTGCTTATTTTTCTGGGCGAAGGTTTAGACACGGAATATTGGCTAGGGGGTGGCAGATGGGTTGATCGCACTGCATTATATGATGGGTGGGGAGGGAGTGTGGGAGAAGGCCGGCCCTTGCAGCGAACAGCTGCAAGGGCAAATGATACTTCCCAGTTGCCCAAGCCGAAGGGGGTTTGGTTGAGGTACCCAACCTTGAGCCTTTGACTCAAAAGCCTGACGCACAAGGCAGTGGGAGGATAAAGGGTTTTGCTCGAGGACCCTGCCCCTAGCCTCTGACTCAATTGTCTGACCTGCGTGGCTGCAGGGGGTTGGCCTAACCCGAATGTGCGGGTTTTAGGGCCGACCTTTTCTAACCCGTCCTTCCTCGGGGGAAGCCACCATCGCTGCTTCCATGAATATGGACATGCTGATCACCTGGGGGAACACCTTGTCTGTGGTGCGACGATACTGAATATCAAAGTCGTAGCCCAGCATAATAAACACCCACCTTTCTTTGAACCGAAAATAGGTAGTAAGGGTATATGATCGGTAAGTAGGGTGAAACGGCGACCGTACAACACTAAGGCCAACGCTTCTTTCTCTATCTGTCCATATCGCTGTTCTGTTGACGTTAGTGATTTCGACGCGTGAATGATGGCCTTCTCCGATCCGTCTGGGAAGACATGCAGAATGACGGCAACGACTTCAAAAGTGGAGGCATCGGCTGCCACGACGATCGGTAGCTTCGGATCGTAGTGGGTCAGTAGCAGATCGGAACTGAGCAACGCCTTTAGCCTGCAGAATGCTTCCTCGCATTCTTCTGACCAACGCCAGGGGACGTCCTTTCCAAGCAATTGATGTAGTGGAGGTCGAATGTCGTGTAGCGAAAGCAAGAATGCCTAATAATAGCTGATTAACCCCAAAAAGGAACGCTATGATGGAACATCCTTAGGAGGTGGCATCTGCTGTATAGCTCGAACGTTCTCCGGGTCAGGATGACGACCAGAAGCGTCGAAGATGAAACCGTTGTCAAGGAGAATTGACACTTCTCAGGACGGAGGCGGAGGCCATTGTCCTGAATGCGCAGCAAGACGGCATTCATCCAAGCAAGAAGCTCTTCGGGTGAAACAGCAACGATCAGCACGTCGTCCAGGTATGCGACCACACCTGGAATGCCAGAAAGGATGGTGTCCATCAACTGCTGGAAAATTGCTGGGGCGGTTTTGACGCCAAACGGGAGACGGGTCTATTGATACAGCCCGCGGTGTGTATTGATTCTCAACAGTGGGCGTGATTCTGGTGCGACTTCAACTTGAAGATACGCTTCAGCAAGGTCGATTGTCGCGAAGAACTTACCACCGTTCAGAACAGTGAATAGATCATCGGGCACTGGCAGTGGATAGTAGTGCTGCTGAAGAGCTGCATTTAGGTCGATTGAGAAATCGGATGTCACCGTTAGGTTTATCCAGCACGACGAACAGCGCCGCCTAGGCGGGGTAGGATACAGGGGACAGAACGCCTTGTTGTTCCAGCCGTTGAAGTTCGGTATCTACCAGTAGGAGGGAAGCGTACGGGACTGGTCTCTTTGGACGGAAGACTGGCGTAGCACCTGGCAGGAGGTGGAGGACTGCTTGATTCGCAGTGCACTGACCGAGACCGGATTGGAAAACAACTGGAAATCGCTTGATAAAGTCGGATTCATGATCTGGATGCGCCGTGAGAGACTGAACTGTATTGCAAATGACACTGGTTGGGGTGTCGGCTAACCCCAAGCGATCGAACCAATCAAGACCCAATAAGTTCAGCTCAGCTGCCGTTACGTAACATGACCCACGAATGTAGTTCCCCGAAAAGATACATAGCATTGGAGCCCACCGGAAAGTTTTAGCTCTCCACCGCAGCCACTGGCAACAGTTCGAGCGGCTTGTCTGATCGGAGGTTGCCCGAGCGTGCGCTTCTCCGAAATGATGGTAATGTCCGACGCTGTGTCCAACTGCAGACGGACTGGATAACCATTGACGGTGACTGTGAGATACTTCCGGTGACCTGGGGTGTTGATCTGGAAAGTAGTCAGCAAACTGAGAGAGGAACCAACAGGGTTCGATTTCGGTTTGGAACGGACGCGTGATGACGACTTTGAAGCACCAGAGGCCGTATGCATCCGTGACTGAGAATACACATCTTTGTGTCCCAAGGACTTACATTGGCTGAACCGATGCTGCTTGTAGGGACAGAACCTGACGAAGTGCCAGGCTCCACAGTGCCAACATTGTGAAGGTGGTGTCTTATTTGGGCCTTTGTTTTGCTTCGGACCAGAATACTGTGAGGTCGATTTGGTCGGGCCGGAATTGACAGGGCCAGGCTATTGCGTAGCCTGATGGATTGCATGAACTTCGGAATCGCCATGACCCCCAAGTTGGACCATCGCGGTATCATGCTTCAGGATAAGCAATCGTTGACGTTCCGAGGCGATGGCCTACAGCGTCATTGAGGGTCCTGCTCGATGCGGCTGAGGAGTCGGGTACGGATTTCTGCATCCTTCGGGGATTGTAGACCGCATATGAAAATCAGCGACTTGAACTGATCTTCTGTTAACGATCCGAGTTTGAACCGTTCGCATTCCCGGTTCACGATGCCAAAATATGTGAGAAAGTCGCCTGCGTCACTTTTCATCAGCTTCAGGCATCGATAACGGATGTTGAAAATTGACGTTTGCGAAAGCGTGTGGACCGTTTCATCAAAAGTGAAATCCCGTGGGTTCTTTGGCAGAATATAGTTAGCGTACTTATCATGCTCTGCGGATCCAAGTTTGCGGAGCAGGAGGCGAACCTTCCAACTATCATCTTGAATTACAAAGTCGACCCTGAACAGGTCTTCATAGCGACGAAACCAAGCATCGAAGGTTATGCCAGCCGAGGGTTCATAGCAAAACTCGTTGATACTGCCAGCGATTCCGTCAACCGACTGTGGGACACTCGACGCAGCCGGTGGAGCCAATGATGTAGTTGAAAGTCACTCCATAAGTACTTTTATGAGTTGCAGTTGTTGCTCAAACATTGCTTTGAGTTGCTCTGCCTCCATCTTGCGTCGCCAAATATGTTAGGTTTCGATCACGCAGCGAGCAAATAATAATATGCGCGGATCAAGCAACAGCTATGTTGCTTGATCCCGACTCCTAGTACGGCGAATAGTAAGAAGACGAAAACCTTGGACACAACTGTAATGCTCCGAACAACAGGCAATGTATGGAAAAGTGACACTGAATATATATATGCTTAGTTTGACCTTGAAGCAATGTCGGAAGTTCGTTAGCACACATAAAGATGCAGAGTTTTTGGGGATATTAATATCCCCAACACGGTTTTTAGGGCCGACCTTTTCTAATCCGTCCTTCCTCGGGGGAAGGCAGCATTGCAGCTTCCATAAATATGGACATGGACTGGTCGCCTGGGGGAAACGCCTTGCTGTCCTACACTCCCATCGTAGAGAAAAGTATGAGTTTACCTCCAGACCACCTCGTAATACGATTACTGGCGGTACGGGGACTCGCTCCACATTGGTCTTCTTGGTATGGTTGAACCTCTGGGGACTGAGTTCCAGTCAGCATAGCCCGCAGGATCATTGCAGCACAGAAGCCCAACCACCACTACAAGGTGACAGCTTTAGGTCGGGGAATGCATTCGAGGTGACAGCGTAACCAGCTCATTGACTTCAAGTGGTTCTGTTTATCCAGTATGACGAGGGAGGGAGCCATGCAGTGAAAGCGATAGCTTACATTCACGATGCTCATTGCTTGGGTCTGCGTACTCTAGAATAGCTCACTTTTGAAAACCTTGCGGCGTCCGCTCCATTATTCCATCCATGGTAAAGTAGAATAAGAACGGAAAGAGGGAGCATCCTTGTCGGACATCACTTTTTGTAGGGAAGTTTTTAGAGAGCTCCTCACACATTATCACACTCCAAAGTATGTGAATACAGGGACCGGACTATGTTCACAAACTTCTGGGGAATCGCCTGTTGCGTAAGTGTGGTTAACAGCACCGACCAACCGACAGAATTGAATGCACCCTTGAAGTCAAGGAACACCAAGATTGTGGACCGTCCGTACATATGGCGTTGCTCTAAACCTGACGGAGTGGGATGATGTGGTCAATGCAGCCTCTATCCGGTCGATATCCCGCTTGATGCTCACGGGTCAAGGTTTCGCGTGCCGCTGTGAGACAACGAAGAATAGGTGGTGCCAGAAGCCTCGTTACAATTGGCATGAAACTGACACCCCCGTGGTGACCAGATTTACGCGAGCACCTTGAAGATGGGCGCTATTATCAACTCGCTCCAGTTGTCCGAGACGGTTTCTGTCTCCCAGGTAGACACAAATAGACTAGACAGATACTGGCTGATGAATTCAATGCTGCCCTTGAACAGAGCAGGTGGGAGGTCATCAGGACTAGGGGCACGATGACGCTTGAGTAGAAATATACACTCGGACATTTATGAGCCTGAAGGGGGCACCATATTCACAGTCCAGCTTTCTGTTGGAGGCCGGTAATCCGGAATGGAGGTAGCAGGTGGCCAGAATCATTCAGCTGTAGTATCCTTTCGGTGCATAACTGCCATGCCACCAGAAGGAAGCAGGAGAGCTGGGATACTGCCAGGTTGCCCAAGCCTAGACAGGGAAACTTGAGAGGCAGAGGTCGGGTTCGAACCACGGACCTTCCGGTCGGTAAGTTCGCGCTCTAACCAATGGGCCATCTCGCCTCCGGTGGCCAAGTGAATTATTGTCCGAAGTATTGGGCCCAACGGTCCAAAAGTTCTCCTTTGCTGGATATCAGAGAGCCACTTTGGTCAATAATGATTTCGCCAACAACAAGCTTCAGAACCAGTCGAACGAATTAAATGGAACAACCCGCAGACGTTCCGAGCACTTTTGGCATTTCCTCGGGCTTTTGGACCCACCAGCTTCTCAGTCTGCACGGAAGCTCAGTTTCTCCTGGCATCGGGTGACCCGTCGAGTTAAGTTGTGGTTGCAACCAGGAAGAATCTATAGTTGGACCTCCGTCAAAGCCACGGTGTTATCAGAGATCTAATGTTTGGATGAGGTTGGCTGGGTTGCGCCGCAGAGAAGTTCCGGCACTGAGTAGTGCTTCGGATATCTGTTTCCCGTAGTCGTTAATATCCGACACAGGACAAACCGGCAGGTGTTTGAGGGACGGATTCTGATAGGTCTCTTTCACTCCTGGGTCCAAGAGCTTCCGAACGGCTAAGCAGTGTGTGCGCTTCGCATAAACTTGAAAAGTCCAATGAAAAGCACCAGCGAACAATTACACGTCCGGAGTGCACGAAGGTTGTCATGACTATACTTTGTGCTCACATTGCCGTTTCGTATTAACCATGCTTTCGCTTCACTTTCAGCTTATGTACGTCTATTCTTAGACAAGTAAAGCGTTATTTATTCTACGCTATTCATTCTTGTTCTCGCGCTCAATCAGGATCGATACTCTATCCATAACGAAGGTATTCCTGAAAGAGTGGCAGATATGGACCGACACTCGCAGCCGGTAACTGATGCCAACGTGGTCTACTTGGCCGTGGGGATGGTTGGTTGGTGGACGAGCGACTGTTCAGTGATTTCCGCTGTTCCAAAAGTGCTGCAAAGGGGGCTTCATTAGTTTTCATCATCATTGAGAGGAACACCAGATGTGAACACCGGTGCTTCACTGCCATACAGCCACGTCAATTTATTTGAATAAAGCAAGTAAATGCAATGCAAATGCATGTAATGCAAAGAAGACAGGAACAGGGCAGCAAGAGTGACCCAGGGCTAGCCTAGCACCAAATTCCGAGCTGCCAACACCTACTCCTGAAGTTGCCACCTTGACGCGGTAGTCGGGCATGAGCGCTGCAATCATCTCACAGGCTACACTGGGTGGAACTGAGTTCCGCAAGCTGCATCTATGCGAGGAAGGCCAACGGCGAGCAGTTAGACTAAGAGCAGTGAGACCCCGTACTACGAGTAATCGTGCTACGAGGCGGTCTGTACTGTCGTACTATTCTCTGCGACATAGTGTGAAGGTAGCAAGGTGTTCTTCTC
This sequence comes from Opisthorchis felineus, assembly GCA_004794785.1. Lineage (NCBI taxonomy): Eukaryota > Metazoa > Platyhelminthes > Trematoda > Opisthorchiida > Opisthorchiidae > Opisthorchis > Opisthorchis felineus. Next base: position 24,880 of record SJOL01006415.1, on the reverse strand, counting down.
AGGCGACCAGCATGTCCATATTCATGGAAGCAGCGACGGTGGCTTCCCCCGAGGAAGGACGGGTTAGAAAAGGTCGGCCCCAAAAACCGCACACTCCGATCGCCCAACGGTTGACCGTGACCGCCGGCGCATTACTCAGTACGGTCGAAATACTTTTAAAACCAAGAAGTCCGGTGCTGCTCAAAAGGCACCTGCTGTGCGCAGCCGCATCAGCAGTGACACAGTAATGCCCCACTCCCTGCGCCCTCGGATTAGGCCAACCCCCTGCTGCCGAGCAGGTCAGGCTATTGAGTCATCGGCTCCGGGCAGGGTCCCCAAAGAAAACCTTACTGTCCGCTGCCTCGTGGGTCAGACTTTTGAGTCAAAGGCTCAAGGTTGGGTACCTCAACCAAACCCCCTTCTTCGGCTTGGGCAACCGGGGAAGTATCATTGCCCGTGCAGTTCTGTGTCCACCGTGAAGTTCCTTCTGGGGCATATCACCTGATTCTGATCACGCCATGACAGTTCGTTTCTCCTCAGGCCCTCGCAAATTAGCAAGAAGCATGCCAATCCACTATCTTCGAAGAACGACCATAGCTCAACGGTATCAATCCGAGCTAGCCCAACAAAAAAATCGTTCAGTTTAAACACCCTTTCGGTGCCTAGCTGCCATGCCACCAGAAGGAAGCACGAGGGCTGGGATACTGCCAGGTTGCCCAAGCCTAGACAGGGCTAGCCCAACAACTCTCTGCAGTAAACCAATACTATGGTGGCAGTGAGCGTGTGGATGAAGCATGGCAAAATGTGAAAGGAGCAGTGTTAGCGGAGTTCAGTATTCTCTGTCCGACTTCTCCAATTCGACCACAAGACCATTGGATGACTTTGAGATGGCTATTCATGACTGACGCCAGGAAATCCATACCAGCAGGCAACGAGTACGACGGCGCACGCAAATCCCTCAAACGCCAAATAGTGAAGAGTCTAAGGATAGACCGCGAGCTCTGGTGAACATCGAAAGCTCGGGAGATGGAGAAGGCTTTTGCTACGGGAAACAGCCGTGCCCTATATCAACTGATACGATCGACCGGCCCTAGGAAAGCAACCGTCAGTGAAACGATAAGTGAAAAAGATGGCTCATTAATTCACTCGCAAAAACGTGGATACGTAAAGATACGCCGAACACTTCCAGGAACAGTTTAGCTGGCCTCCTGCAACACAGCCTGTGGAGATAGTGCCAATGGAATGTAAACCTTGATCGCCCGTTGGAAGAAATATCCATACCGAAACGTAACAAGGCACCAGGACCAGACGGTCTGTATCCAGCCCTCTTCAAAGAAGACGGAAAACCCCCAATGACCAATCTAACAAAACTAACTGGTGCAGTATGGAGTGAAGAGAAAGTGCCTGCAGAATGGGACATGTCGACAGTTATCCCTATCTTCAAAAAGGGTACGCGGACGATGTGTGAAAACCACCGTGGGATCAGCCTGGTAGCTGTGGCATCGAAGGCCCTCTCTGGTCTTATACTTCGAAGGTTGACTGAACACAGGGAGAGACAGATCCGTGAAAACCAAGCTGGGTTCCGTCCTGCAAGAGAATGCATTGATCACATCTTCACCCTCCGACAGATTCCGGAACAGCAACACTGCTTCCAGCAACCAACAATGTTTGTGTTTCTTGATCTGAAAGCTGCCTTTGACTCTGTGGACCGTCAGGCATTATGGCAGTGTCTGTGGAGCAAAGGTATCCCCATAAATTCTTGACCCTCCTTAAGGCGCTGTACGCCAACTCCCGCGGCCGTGTGAAGGTCTACGGGGAGCTCTCTTCTGAGTTCGCCACACCAAGTGGTGTCAACCAGGGCTGTCCTCTTTCACCTTTCCTCTTCAACTTCGTCATTGATACGATCATGCAAGACTCACTATCAGTCGTTTATGCCTGTGGGGTGAAAGTGCTCCCGGGGCGTCCGCTCACAGAATCGAGTACGCAGACGACATTATCATTTTATTATCGTTCAGCTGTAGCACCCTTTCGGTGCCTAACTACCATGTCACCATAAGGAGGCATGAGGGCTGGGACACTGCCAGGTTGCCCAAGCTTAGACAGGGGAAGTCGAGAGGCAGAGGTCGGGTTCGAACCACGGACCTTCCGGTCAGTAAATTCGCGCTCTAACCACTGAGCTATCTCGCAGACGACATAGCTGTTCTTGGACCTGACCCCGCGGTAATGCAAACAATATTAAATAATCTAAATGATTCCGCCCCGTGGTTTGGTGTGCGATTCACACCTGCAAAGTTTAAAGTGGTACTGCAAGACTGGGTGGGCTCGGAACCAAACCTCATGCTTGCGGATGAGCCGATTGAGGTAGTAGACAAATTTGTTTACCTGGGCAGCTGTATCAGTCCCGGTGGTCTCCCGAAAGATGATATTACCATCCGGATTGGGAAGGCCAGAGCAGCCTTTGTGAACCTGCGTCACCTGTGGGGTGGGCGTGACATCAGCTTATCCGTCAAGGGTCGAGTTTACAATGCTGCGGTGCGCTCCATACTACTATGCGGATCAGAAACCTGGCCGCTGTGCGCCGAGGACGTCAAAACACCTTCAGTGTTTGACCATCGATGTCTTCGGAGAATTGCCCGAGTCTGGTGGGAACACCGGATCAACAATGCTGAAGTACATCGAATGGTATTCAGAGGAAATAACTCACCACGATAGGTGAACTGATCACACTGCATCGGTTGAGCTTGCTTGGCCACGTGCTGCGTATGCCAGTCGACCGACTTCCTGGAAGGGTTCTTTTCGCACAACCAAATGAAGGGTGGAAACGAGCCAGAGATCAAACAATGACTTGGCAGCGAAGCATAAAAGCCACTACCAGCAAACTCAGCTGCACTGGTCATTGCCGTCTTCTTGGATGGGGACCCCGAGATGGGCCACATCAATGGTTAGAGACATCATCATCATCACAGACAGCAACATCAGTGTTGACACTGATGCTTCACTGCCGTACAACCATAAGGTTCGTCCAATTATACTTAAAGCCCTAGAGTGAAAAGAAGAGAAAAAAGAGTTGGCGAGGTAGGGGACCTAGTGCCGGCCTATGTCCAGCGTTCTGAGGTGCCTACACCTCCAAGCGCTCAATCAGACAATCTGGAAAGAAACTGACAGCACGAACGCCACTGACATCGATTAGCCGCCATTTCTTGCAACGTCTCCAGCCAAGCACAGGCGGGGTCACGGGGGCCCAAACATGGCCCAGTCGCGCCCTCAGTGGCATTCTTGCATCCAAGCTATTGACTATTCGTCATCAGAATGGCCGTGCGTTTCCAGCCAGATCAGCCCAATATTGCTGAGCTACAGGAGCTCGTAGAAGTTGATGAACGGAGATGCTGTGCTCCGGAATACGTAATGCTGACGGAAGGCGAACCGATGACCGAGCCCGCACAACGACATGATCGGAGTTAAGCTGCATAACCCAGAAGGAACGATAGTCCTTGATTGAGGCTCTCCATCGGTAAATGATAGCCACATGGTCGAACTGAGTTCATGAATGACTTGCGGTTGATGGCCTCGAAGTAACTCGATGTGAGCGCTTATGCTGAAAGTTCATACTGACCGGGAACAGATGATGTTCAACGCACAACCGACGAAGCCACTCCCCATTATCCGTGCGCTGAGCGTCGACTTCAAATCACCTAGTTGTGCAAACGTGATTCGGGCCTCGGGGATTTGTGCACTGACTTCATCAGGTACATCCATCAGAGCTAATGAAACTACCGAGGTATGTCAAATTCTCCACAACCTCCGATGATTCTCCTTGAACTGCAAGGGGTATATTCACAGACCTTATGTTATGAAGCATGACTTTGCACTTTGAAGGTGCTAGGCACTTGTGCTGCGCCTTCGTCTTTAAAGACGAGAGCGACATCGCCTGCGTACTCCAGATCGACAAGGTCCTCACCGGCAACAATTTGAACACTGGGGTTTTGAAGACCTTCCAGCGTTCATCGCAACATCATCACGAAATTAAGTAGGAATGGAGAGAGTGGGCACAGCTGACGGACACCAATTTGTGTACGGAAGCTTTTGGAGAGCTCTCCGTATACTCTCACACGTCTGGAAGTCTGAGAATACGAAGAGCGTATTATGTTCACAAACTTCCGGGGCATTCCTTGATGGGCAAGCGTGTCAAGGAGAACAGACCGGTCAACCGAGTCGAATGCGCCTTGGAAATCAAGGAATACTACAATTGTGGGTCGTTTGTATGTACAGCGCTGTTCTAGCACCTGACGGAGTGTGAAGATTTGGTCAACGCAACCCCTACCATGCTGGAGCCCTGCTTGCTCCTCCCGAATCAGTGTTTCACGAGCCGCCATAAGGCGACGAAGCAGAAGTGACGCCAACAGTCTCGTTACGACCAGGATCAAGCTGATCCCCCTGTGGTTACCACACACACTATGAGCCACTTTTTTTAAAAATGGGCACTATCACCGACTCTCCCCAGTTGTCTGGGACAGTCTACTTTTCCCAAATGCAGGCAAACAGATCCGACAAGCGTCCACGGGAGTCGGCCTGAAATGCTTTAAGTAGGGCCAGAAATTTATGGGGGACACCTTCGTTTTGTAGACACCACCATAGTGCCTGAAGATCCAAAGAGACAAAGGTAGTCTTCAAGGCAAGAAAGACCACCACTGTTGGCTGCTGGAAGCAGTGTCACCGTTCCGGAATGTATCGAAAAATGGTTATGTGATTGATATATCCTTCTGCTGGACGGAACTCAGCTTAGTTTTGACGGATCTGCTTCCCTGTGTTAGACCTTTGAAGGATGAGACCAGGGAGGAATTTCGACAATACAGTTACAAGGCTAACGCCACGGCGATTGTGTTCACTTAACCTTTTTGAAAGTGGGGATGACGGTCGTTGTGCCCCATTCTGTAGCCACTTCCATTCCATATAGCACAAATAAACTGCCGGGTGAAAAACCATGGATTCTTCATCTTCTTCGAAGTGGGCTGACACAACAGAGTACGCGGTACCTTTGGACTGACGGAGGACGAAAGTACTTCAATTGGGAAGGCCAATTTGCGTTTGCCAGATCCCGACATTTTGTGGCGCTGGTCTGACGCCAGCTTGGCTGTCACAGGTAGAGTGCACAGTGTTGCTGTTCGACCTGTCCCCGTTTTTCATTCGGAGACGTGGTCGATGGGTGTGGAGGATCGTCGAAGACTGCGAGTCTTTTCTGAAGTTTTCAACCTACACTTGATTGTAGCGGGCGAGGTCAACTGGTCTCCGTTCTCAATGGGGATTGGATGATGGCATGGGAAGGCGGCAGAAACAACAGGACATAGGCTGCCTCATTCAGCGTACACGTTGCGCCACTGGTTTGTAGAGTAGGCACTTCAAGTTGCCCTGTGATTGCTCGATTGGTATGAATGTATTGTTATTTCTGGAGAGTAATGAGCTTACCGGCCACATGTTCCCTTGTGTGCAAGAGACGTGATTTCTGATGGTTTTGTACTCATGCCACACGGCCATGCACGACAATTTCCTTAGCATGGGATAACGGATTACTACAGCTCGACCGCGATAAGAGAATGGGTCATTGGTCCTATTTCAACCATGTTTCCATTGGAAACATGTCATTCAGAGAGCCATGGTAACCAGACGATCAGAAATGACGTCCCACTAATACAGTCGAACTTAGTTCGCCGCAAGTGTGACGCAGCAGCTGCAAAACACGAACTAGTCGCTACATTTTAAGAAACTTCGTCAACGCGGTTGCCAAACCACTTGTTCGAGCAAATTTCGACTATTTTGTGCCAATATGAAATAAAGCGAGATAACGGAAAAATGAGAGGACCATGAAGTTGGCCCGTGGCCTACAAAGACCACCTCACCAAGTTCTACTTCCGGGGAGGCGCCACCCAAATGTATCAAATTTTAACCCAACCTGACAATTAGCTTCCGTGTGCTTCAGCAACCCACCTCCTCCACCTAGGTCTAAAGTACGGAAAAAACGTTTAGAAACACTTGAGAAACAGCTCTATTTCTGCACAGCAATTTGCTAACCGAACCGCGACCTTCGTTTTAAGCGGATGGTGCAAATCTATGGTGTATTGCCAGTGATAATGAAACATCAAGTGTTTTAAAATACACACCGATGTTTCAAAAAAGTGCTGAACTCACCCAAATTTCCACGACAGGTGGGGCACGAGGAGAGTTTCGAACGACAGGAGGCACATACAATATGACCGCTTTGGCACTGCAGAATTGGTGGGAGAGCGTAATCCATACACACAGGGCACTCAAAGAGGCTGGCCAGATCAACAGCATTCGAATCTGGCGAGGTGTGCGAGGTAGTGTTCATTGCATTACTTGATGTGTTAGGACCTGGGCCCGGTATAGATGAGGAACGGTTGTTTGTCGGTGTGTCAACAAGTGACGCAGTTGTTCCCACTTCACGAGGTATGTTAAGGTGCGGGAACAAACCAATACCATGGTGAAGCGTATTTATCGGTAGGATGGCTACGGGGCGACCGACAGTTTCAGTGGAATTGATCTGGTTGCGATGGCAGTTACGATCCTCAGAATTGTTATTGGTAGCCCCATTGGTGCGTGACCCTGTCCCGATAGATATATCACTCATAGTGGGATTCATGTGCTTCGAGCATAAACCAACTTAACACAAACATCACACGTAATTGGCGGGACGTCAAACGCGCGACGGCGAGACGCACCGCAGAATACCGTATGGCGCGGTAAAAACAACTGAAGCATTCAAACAAATACTCTTCGAGTTCAGATTCAATGCAAGTGGACGGATGTACGATAACGTTATTGTTCCGAAAAACTGTCTAGAACTTTATTTGTAAATACGCCCGTATTTGCGTATTGACTTACGATACCAGCAGTATGTGAGTGGTTTAAACAGTACATGCACGTGTGTTCGTGGCTCACGACGGGTTATATAATCTACGTTGTCCAGGCCTCTGTCCCGCCCGACGAGCAGCACTATGGTCTTCGAATCTCAGTGGAATCTACGTGAATTGTCAACCATTTATTTGGCCGAATGTCCTCTATTCTCGAGCACGTCTGCACATTTTTCATCGTGAATGCCACCACTAACCGGAGCTACTTGAAGATTATACTGGATGCTAGAGGTATAGGCAGAGATTCAATATCAGCTCAGGCCCAGTCAACAAGTGAACTTGTGATTTCGGCTAACAGTGAAACGAATGACGGTGAGTTAATAGTCAGGCGGCACGTACGGCAACAGCTTTCCGTCCCACCTGGTACCGAACTGAGGCATACGACATTTGTGCTTCGACGAAGTGGATTTCTTGTGATCGACATCCCCCTTGTTCTGAAAATTTGCAACGCAGTTGGTCAGCACTTCCAGAAAACCGAACGTACTGCATCGCCATCTGCTAATGCTGAAACTCCGAGCATTTCGCCCCCTGGCCCGAAGGAGGCTGTTTTCCATCAACTTGATAAGCATCAAACCAAAAGAGAGGGTAACGAACTAATCTTGAAAATACCATTGGACCGTATCTACTCCAAGGACAAAATAGCCGTAAAAATAATGGATCGATCGGTTTGTGTAACAGCAACCGCTCTGGAAGCTCCAAACAATACGAGACCATACATGATTCAACGAACGTTCTACAAGGAATACGAGGCCTCTGACTGCATTCCAGATCCTAAAACCATCAGGTTTGATCTATATGACAATTGGCTGTTTGTGCGGGTGAGTGTTCTAGAGAATACCTAACAAAGACGAAAACTGCATTCCAGTTACTACCCACTTACCACCTATGCTTAACTTACAAATGTTATGGTTATACAAATATCACTTTCTATAAGCGATGTCACAGAATAACCCTGTACTCTAACTATTCTTGTATGCAAAAGCACTTGAAGTTGGTTTATAAAATAAATTGTCGAAACCACTCACGTTTAGCTCTCGTAAAGACACTGCTCAGTGTGCATTTTACATTGGACCGAAATTGTAACTGGGTTACCGGTAGTCTTCTTAGACCTCATTCAACCTTGGATATGTAATCATGTGAGGAATGAGTCCCCTGAACTATTCTTCAAGTCCTCATAAACCACATTAAGCAGCAACGTATTGGTGATCATATGCGAGTTGTTCAGTTTGATGAGAACACCCGAGGTGATGCCAGATTTTCTCCAAAACATTAGTACGATATGAACACCAAATAATGATCAAAATTCAACTTGGATGCACTTTCCACTGCTGTGACTAGGCCGCCTAACATAACCTAGGAAACAAGTTTTTGGCTTGCTCGAGAACTCACAAAAAATCAGCCGAAGTTGACCGTATATTTGGAACAAATATCAATGACCGTCTGTACCAGGGCAATCAATCCCCGGGTAACTGTTTCTAATCAAACTAAAATCACGCCTGTAAAGGCAGCCATACATAGCTGCCACAAGATAATTACCACAATCATAAGTTACCAACTACACTCTTCAAAATTTCAATACCTTATACAGTAAAGCGTGGGATGACACCATGATAAGTCGCTCTGGTTATCCTGATGGATCAATGAAGCAAGGTGTCTGTGTGAAGAGGGCCCACTAGCCTATTAGCGAACTGGGTTCGGATGAAATTCGCGAACTGTTGGGATTACGACTTGTCGCCTACTGTATTTTTCAGACTTTCCGGTGTATTGGGTTCATTTGACTAAACTCATTTCATCAAACTGAAAGGGAGTCTTGCCTCAACATTCAGGCAAGTTTTCCTTGCTCGATGATTTTTAAAGTACCCAGTTGGTCCTGTGTGTTTTGGTCCGTTGTCAATCAGCCAAATTCAGAATACATGCGGATTGCACATATTGTATAAATGTATGCAACATCACAAATGATTTCACGCAATTTCATGTCTTTGTGCTGACTGTCTTTCGTTGGAATGATTCTCTCTTGTTGGAATTAAAAGCAGTCTGTTCAGGTTAAGTCGTATTTTTCAACTGAGAGTTTGACCTGTCAGTGGGGCCTTCTGTGTGCAATACATAACAGATCCCATAGTGTCCAAAATCATCCTAAATTTCTAAAACGATGATGCGCATGAACACTACATTATTTTTGCATTTGTTTTCACAGGGTTAGAACCAACACGAGCAACAAAAGTATGGAGGTGTTAGAAGTGATGGTTCATTTTTTACCGTATTTTTACCATAGTGTTTGAATGAGAAGGCTAATTATTACGAAGAATTTTTTCGTGAACCAGAACGTGGGGCGGCGCTCAACGGAGTACAGTCTAACTTCGTCATATGTCCGAATGCCTGAATGCGAAGCCGAATACGCTCCGTGATGAATGCATGGCTTAATTTTCTGTCAGTAATCTTCTGTCAGTCAGGAATTAAATCAACTGTCGGAATTACCAGTAACTCGTGCTCACCTATACCACTTTGTGGGTTGAAAAACCCCGATGGATTGCCTTGAATACCGATTCAATCAAGTGGCAGATTACAGTGGTCCTTTCCAATAAGGACTATCTGATATTCCTGTTCAGAATTGTTCCCTCTGAAAGGAAGGCCCCTATAGAGATGCGTCGACCAAACCCCAGTTTGGTGTCACAGTCGAATGGTTTTCAACTCAACTATTTAATTTTCTAATCGGTTTTTCTGTGCACGTATGTTGCATATCACCTCCTTGGTTGTTTCCATTCCGGCTGTAATTCTCTTACAACGTACAATGAACCTGGGCTGCTGCTAGACCACTAAATTCTCAGTTTTTCCAGCAAACTATCGTTAATTGAAGCAGGTACCGTGCAGATTCTCCAGGAATCCTCAGCTTAAGCATCGCGTAAAGCATAGTTTTAACAGCAAAACTAACGTTGTTGATAAACCACTATTGGCAAACTGGCCAAACAATAATCAATATTCATGTATGCTGACGAAATATACAGCCGGAGTTACAAATGGGATGAAGGTGGTCTAAGTTGCTGACACTCGTGTACCTTCACACTTGATACGTGGTTTACCCACACTAAAAGTTCACATAACATCTTGGACCTACATCTAATCAAGAAGCTCGTACGGACGGCCTGAGCCTATAAGTTCATTAGCACTATTCAAAAATGCACGAACTGAGGTGAACGTGAACCGAGAGGGTATGTTCAAGAAACAGCGCATGAGGAATTCTATCGCTTCACAATTTTCGACGTTACTTTAATCCTCACCTTGATGCTGGTTTGACAGCTTTGTGTTAGCCGAGCATTATTTGACACGGTCACCATGCAACTTATATATATATATATATATATATACTGGGGTGGTCATTGTGCAACCGCTTTACATACTTGCATGATAACTTGCGTCGTAAATTCGATTTTCTGTAAGCTCCTGGCCATTTTTTTCATCACAGTCAGCTAAGGCATTTAATTCTTTGCAGCTAAAGGAATGCATAGTTGTATTTTAACTATTCGACCGGTGGTTAAAGCGCCTCTGTCCTCTTTACCTTACCTGATCTTATTTACTATTCCATCAGGGGTCAGTTGGGTGCCAACAATTCTGATAAGAAGTTCACTGCTGCACCCGAATGTAATTCAGAAAGTGTTCAAAATGCGGGGTTCTCAGTAGTCACAAGCCATCTATTGAGGGACTTTATTATAAATCAAAGGTCTGTTGATAAGTGGATCGATAAGTTTTTTTTCCTATAAGCAGCCTGTTGAAATTAACTGTTGTCGGGTTCCCCATAAAACTGGTTAAATCACAACTACACGCTTTATTTGACTTGCGACTACCTCACTGTCTGCATAAACTAGCGAAATTCGTGGAACACTGTTAGTTCAATTGGACGTTTATTTGCCCGATACTCACTTTGTAACACCAGCTTAGATGTTTTTGAAACAATGTGCTTCATTATCAATCACAAAGCCTAGTAGAAAAAGTGGTGAGCTTGTCTCAGGGACGCCTTCTGTCTTTCAGATAACTGAAATGCCACAACGCGACCGATTCCAGGCGAGTGGCATGATGCCTTGCTGTTGTTACTGTCAACGATGATTCCCTTCCAAAATTCTTCATCCCAAAACAGTTGAGCATCAACTGTCCCCGGATTTTTTTTAAAAAGGCCATCCATCGCAGATGGATAGAAGAAACGAAAAAATTTGTTCTTCGGATAATTTGCTCGTCAGGAAAATCGAAAAAAAACATCTAAATGGGGTGGAAAATAAATTCAACGTATTTGTAACAGTACTGTAGCCAAACGAAGCTCCACTGCTTGCGTGCAGTAACACCAAATTGCACCCGGTTACTTTTCCACTTGGTTGATAATCTGACCACCATCTGACTAACTTTTCGTGAAATAAAAGCCCCGTATCCGCATGTTTCCCTGATGCCACAAACTCTCACGCAGGCTTCGACGCTGATGCACGTCTCCCAGTGTCGGAGTACCTTCTGGTGCCAAAAAAAACAGATTCATCTGACTTTCCACTGTCAGTTATGAGGCCTATCTGCACTGTGGACGCTATCACGATGAGATCACTCTTTGGACGAAATGAGAAGGAACTACTTTTGGTTCGGTTGGGCGGTTTCAATAGGTTTAATGGAGTCGAAAATGAAGGTAAAAGTGCTGTCAATGGCGTAGCGTCAGGCTACGCGAGTCAGTGAGGCTGCTGATCAGTGGCCTTGGAAATGTGAACGTGGGTATCTGTGTGCTTCCCTCATCCTTCTAAATTAGAACGATGCACTAGGACAGCGTGACATTCTTAGCGCATAGTAAGGCTCATTAGATTATATGCGATTAATGCTGATCAGAAGTGACCAACTAGGGTCCTCCCGACGAGAGTTAACTGCTGTCTTGCGCGGATTCAGTGTCAAGGACTGGCATACACAACAGACAAGCGAACGATTACAGCGAACCATTACCCAACTGTTGGGCAAACGAGCACTGTTCTTTTCTCGTCAAAACACTACTTCTAAAACCAGCGTCGCAACAAGATTCTATGCATTTTCGTAAATTCTATTCCAAGTAGAGTGGCAGGGTAAATTACTTCACGCCTTCATTTTTCATTTCTTTTCTTCATTTGAAAACATTCCGAATATTTGTACCAGGTTTAACGTATAATTCTTTGCACTTTTGCATTTTTCCTCTCTCCGGCATAGTAATCATCAAGTAAAAATTACCTACCTTACCTACCTACTTTACTTACATACTTTAAAAATAATACCAAAAAGCTTGCGTCTTATTTGATTTTTGCACGACTGAGCTATTCTCACGAGTTGAGAAAACTAAGGAGGAAGGCCGCTCTTCAATGAACCTGATCGCTACGTGTACAGCCAGTCTACGGGCCTTAGCAAGACGAAGCGATTGTCTCCGCCTGGACTAGTTGTACGCTATCACAAAATTAACCAGATTACAAAGACAACTGCATAGCACGTCATACACTTTTCATTTGTAAAGATTGCCGATAGTTTATACTCAGGTAATGACAACCGTACATTATCCCCAGCCATCCGGAGACACTAACATGTCTCATTAATGGGGTTGTTTCATTCTCGGGCGGAGGCTACTGTTAGGAACCATGTCGTACACGTTTTACAGCGACACAACGAAAGCAAAACGTTTTTAGGTTCAATGTTCAATTTCTGGTATGGCCGAGAGTGCAGGTTGCTGATGAACTCTACTACTGGAAGTGAAATTCGAGTCTCGTGTCTTCCCTGTTTCACATGGACGAGCCAGGATTTTTGTGTTTTGACGGGGATTCCAAACAAAATGGTGTGAACAAATTACAAATATTCCACAACCACCCATAATTAACCACATCTACTTGTTTTAGACAACCTGTATGCAAGCGCGGTAGATTTGTTCGTTCTGTCTGGAGCAGAACTGCCAACTTTTTAGTGCTCTCGCTTGTCCATGTGTGAGCAATACCAGGACAATGTGGTCAACCTGCAAGATGAACACCAGTTATAGCCACCTAAACCAATCGATCTACATCATTTTGTGCGACCAAATCAAACATGCAAATGAACCACTTAAAACAAGATGAAGTTCTACTAATACTCCTCTTTTGGCACAAACTAGAGCGAAGTAGTTTTTGGAGGGTCGTGACTCTCGACCTTTCCTGACTAACATCACCCGATTCTCCATTAGTCCCACTAGCCTCGATCCGTGTTGTAGTTGCGACTTGTTCCTTCCAGTGATCCTGTACACATAGACTGTATTAATCACCGGTCAAACCTAGTTCAGTCCAGTCAAGAGCATCCTGTTGTTGTGGCCAGAAAATTTTTGAGCAGCGATAATTACACTGCTCTGTCAAGAGACGATCGATTGCTTAGTAGAGTCTTGGGGCAATTCCATCGAAGTTCTGTTCCTCTTGTGGAGTAAACCAACACTTTGTAGAGTCGATCAGTGGGATCTTTTTCTTAAAGAAGGAATCCAGTGGAATATACACTTCTGTTTGTAATGTCTCCTCGATGGAGGTGTCCCTCTGACACTGTGCCTAAAATAAATTTCAAAAATTCAAAACGAGACCGCTTGCAAAATAAGTGTAACAGTGTCGTGAGTGCAAGGAATGTGAGCCGAAGTTCCCCAGAGTAACACGGTTTTCTAAGGATTCTTAGTCAGTTTGACGTCACGAATCCGTGAATACTAATGTACTCCTCGTTGCTTATGAGCAATTCAATAATATTAATGCTAATAATATTGTAATACTATACCTTGTATTTGTTCTGAAATAGACGTCGTTGTGATGGGATGCACTCTCTCCTGCTCTCCATTCAGTGGTCTTTAGTAGCAGAATAGATTTGTTCTGCCGTTTCCCTGGTAAATTTTTTTGGATCTCTTTTAATAATGCTTACATTTTGGTATCCCCGTGTCGCCATCGATTCCGGTATGTCTAATTTGGGGCCACCGTGGTGAATACACGCAGGTCTGTCTAATTTACCTGATATTTCAATAATGAATTCTTCTGTTTTCCAACACGTTTGGTTCCATAGTTGTTGGTTGCAGTGGTAGTTTAACCAGAATCTTTAACCGCTGCCCATCTTAAGTTTGTGCCAAAGAAGGGTTCACCTTTTACATCACGCGTACGACAGAACACCATAGAATATTTTCAAGGCGAAGCCTCGGAATAAGGCGATGCCCGGGTGCGCTGCTCGGTTTTTATTCAGTTCACCGAGCTTGATGGTTGGACTTCAAGCGTTTCACCACCAATCGAGATGCCATCGTTAATGTGGGACTGGGTGTGTAAATTTCTCCTCTTCTGCTTGTGCTTATATAGTTTCTAGACAGTATCTAAAACCTCTGAATTGGTTGGTTGGCCACGAGGTAGCTTTCGTTTAATTTCGAGTGGACAGCTTGGAATCTGGGTTGCGTTGTCCTTTCCCCTCATTGTATATGGTTGGTCCGTTGGGTGCTTTCAGTTCCTCCGTTGTGGGACGTTTCCTTCGTGCTTTGTGGTCTACTTTTATTTCAATTGATTGGTTGGTTGGATGTCCTTCTATTTTTGGTGTCTTTCTTTCTTTGATCTGATTCGTCCGTTGGTTGTTTTTAGGTTAGTTGATTTTCCATGTGATACAATATTTTCAATATTCAGCCAACAATGCAGGACAATTTCTGGAGGTAGTAAAAAGCATGATAATCTAAGATGAAATAATATTGTTCTTCAGCGTAACTTAACTATTCACGTCGGCTGATTTGAATACTGCAAGGACGATGGTTGCTGATCTTCTGGACTACCGGGGAACCATAAACGGAACTCTTGGGAGAGAAGTAATAGGCGAACTACTGGGTCTGTGCCTGAGTTCACTGGAGAATATTATGAACAAATCAAAGGAGTGCCATTGAGATCACCAATCTCTGGAGTCATTGCGGAACTTACAATGCAAAAACCTGAATAGGCTATTCTATTAGATATCAAACCAAAAGAATGGGTGCGATATGTGGATGGCACATTCATCATTGTGAACAAGAATGAATAGTCACGAGCTAACCAAATGCTGAGCAACGTGTTTCCCGAAGAGCACGTCACAATGGGAACGGAGGAGAACAACAAATTAGCCTTCCAAGGTGTACTCGTCACAAGGAAAACAGACGGTTAACTGCATACTGGGGCATGCGGGGAAGAAACACACAGACCTTATTATGAACTACTTCAGAAACGATCCAATATGTCACAAACGAAGTTGTGCTACAACCCTATTTGGGCGGATAGACACTCACTGCAACGTAACAGAGTCGAAGATGAAAGAAGAATGTAGGCTTTATCAGGAACTCCGAAATAGTGGCCATCCAAGTAACTTCACATGAAGATGCATAGGAAACCAAAAACCAGGATACCTTGTCAACACAGGACGAACTGCAATATATTTATGGAAACATGGAATAGCGGTTGCCTCTAAACCTGGAAATACGTTGAGGACCCTGTCAAAACCAAATGGAAGAATGGATGCAATGAAGAAGACGAACCTGATCCACAAACTTCAATGTAACAACTGCAGCAAACACTAGGTTGTTCCCACCACACTACACGTATACAAGCTTCGCCGTATAAGACATGACTCATTGTCAATTGTTTCGATTCACAGAGACAAGGAAGGAAATCAGCTATTTGGGAAAACGTCCAAATAGTTGCTTATGCAGGAACGCAACGAGAGCAGAAGTTTACCGAGGAGCGATACTCTACACAGAAATGCATCAGCATGCACACTGATATCAGCCCAGTCTATCAGCTGCTACGAAAAGAAGGAATTACACAGCTGCATGACTCTGAACCATGGGGGAAATCAACTAACCTAACAACAACCAACGGACAAATCAGATCAAAGAAAGAGAGACACCAAAAATAGGAAATTATTCAATTAACCAATCAAATGGAACAAAGGTGGACCACAAAGAAAGAAGGAAGCGTCCCAATCACAACGGAGGAACAAACTTCCGAACTGAAAGCACCCAACGAACCAACCAGATACAACGAGGCGAAAACACAACGTAGCCCAGATTCCAAGCTGACCAACCAAATTGAACGGAAGCTACCTCGTGACCAACCAACCAATTCAGTGGTGTTAGATACTGTTCAGAAACCATATAAACACAAGCAGAAGAGGACGAATTTACTCAATTCCAATTTACTCAATCCCACATTAACGATGTCACCTCGATTGGTGATGAAACGCTTGCAGTCCAACCACCAAGCTGGGCTAAGAGGCCAATAACCCAGAATATCTTCATGTAAACTGAAGCAATTCACACACAAAGTGGCATTTCTCAGTGGTTTGGTGCAGGTAACGTTTAGCACAATTGTTGTATCCACCAGAGGGGTACAGTTACCCCATTCACTAGTTGGCCGTGTTTCACTTGACCTTATATTCAACTGCGCTTTTTCGTTTGCGAACATACTGATATGTACAGTGCACTGGACAAGCTGTGAAAATTTTTAAAACTTTCATCAGTGATTGTTTCACGAGCTAAACAGTTGCGGGGTAAAACAAAACATTTCAACAGTTTATTCAGCCTGACTTTCACCCTAGAATGTAGGTCGTTAAATAGATGGAGCAGCTAAGTGCATTCAGATGCATTCGTGGTGGAGGCAGACTGGCTTCAAACCCACTATTTTGAGCGAATATACGATCACATGCTTAGTGTAGACGACCCCTGAACAAGTGACAACTTCTATTAGGACAAATAAATGTGCATAAAGATGTGGCAATTGTTACCAGTTACCTATTCGTTTTGGTAAAATCTTCGAGTGAAGCGTTAGAAACTGACAAAAGAAGTCTGAACAGCAGCTTCCCAGCACAAAAATCACCCCGAGACGCATCATTGTTGGGAGGGAGTGTTGTAACATGCATTTATGTACCCATGTAGTGGACTTTTTTTGGTGAATTTTCCTTTTTATATTTCTTTGGCACGGGATGATTGAGTAATTGAGCACAGTGCAAGTGTAGGTCATTGACGCTAGTTGCATTAACACGTCGCAATTTTTCCCAGCCAGTGACCCCGTAATCTTGCTCCCCACCGCTAAATGCCAAACACTATTGGGCATTCTGTCTGTTCTACTTGTATTATATACCCACATGCATTTTTTCAAGTGAAAAGGAAATCGGAGTCTGGGAAAATGTATGAGATTTTGGACACCTCTAATAATTCCTTATGCTGGTGTTGAGATGGACACTGAACTCCTAGAAGCCAACTTAGCCCATAATTCTCGAGAACAAGCAACTGAAAATTGAATTCGTCCCCAACGTTTCCAAAACTGGTTGAGACCCTCTTGAAGATGCCAAGGAAAACTTCTGGAAAAACTATGTTGTGACATATGAGATGTCCGTCTCCTACGTTTATGGAAGGGGCAATGGGTACGTTTTTTCACTCGTAACGACATAACCGTGAAAGTATCTCTGCACAATGTTTTGAAGCAGTAACCAGTGCGATAAGTCTGTCTTGTGATACAGTAAACATTGTTTGCCAATCATTCCCGTGTCAAAAACAGTGGTAAACATACCAAAAACACCAGTAAGTGGACATCTACCATTATTTTCAATGAGGATTTAAATCGCTACTGTTTGACTGTTAGAATCGGTCGCATTAAGAGTCTGCATAAGGAGAAGTTGCATTTTGATGTCTGTGGGAAACGATATTAAGACTATCTGTTCTTCTTGACCTTCCTAACACTTGTTTACATTTAAAAGTCTCAAGTTCAAACAAGCATATCACTCCGAATATCCAATCGATAAAATAATGGCCGATGATGATTATTTTGTGTGCATAAAACTCTAAAAATTATGATTTTCAGAGGGCGCTAAGTACTGGTAAGGTTGTTCTTTAAAAAACCGGTACATGCTGGAAAATTTGGTATTCCCTAATGCCTATCACCAAAAAAGTGCGCACCCTCACGCCTTCCAGTAAAGTACGAAGGAGCATTGCCCTCTAATTCTGCTAGGTATCAGTAACTCTCCTCTGCAGTTCGCCCACGATTGCATCTTACCTGTATATAGCCTTACTCTTAAGTCCTCCACGCATCTCTGTGTGGCCAAAAACATGACACCCAAATATCCGAGCGAAGGAGAAGTACTTAATTAACCAGACAGTAAGGGTTGAGACATTTGCAGGTTGAACTATTATTCTCCCTACTTCCACTCTATAGATATATTCGGAGCCTGTTCTTGCAATCCATGACGTAGGGGTGGAATCTGACTTTTTGTCTGCTTAAAACACGTAAACTTCGTTTGTCTCAGAAAAAAGGAAATCAAACAGCAAACGACCCCCATTCTGATCGCGAATTCTCTCCCTTTTATAGGTTCATATGGAACCAAGAAACATGAGTGGTCTAGGGCGAATTTCTCCCCTCAGCAAATACCATCATCTCCCACTTGTGATTTCATAAGATGTTCTGATGACATAACTCTGTGCTCCGTATGAAATCTGATCAGCCAAATAGGTACCTCGTTTTTGTATGTTCCGAACTGCCTTGAGGTAAACTTCGAACAGTCTGCCACTCGCTTACAAACTGGAAGACTGTTATATAACTGAGGGAGTTATCCTCTGATTATTTGCGGTACACACCACTTTCAATCGCCGTACAGAGTGTGTAGTAAATTCTTGGTCAAGTTGTGGTCAAGCCAAAAACTTTGGATCTGAAAATGGTTCGGTAACATTCTCGCTCCGGTGCATGGCATCCATGAGGGATAGGATTCCGGTGCCAAAAGCAATGATGTAAACCGCCTATTACCTTTAACTTTACTCCAATAGACCAAAATATCGACCGCACTGAGAGGAAAACTCATGGGATAAACATTAATGACAACAAAAAAACACCGCAATTGTTACACTGAAACATTAGTATTTGAATTTATGAGCACCGCATACGTCGAACGAAGCTTGGAAGTGGACATCAGTAGGGCTACCGAAGTGGCCTCAAAGGCGTTTCGCGCCACTTCACTGAGAAAACAATCTGCTAGGACTTATGTAGCTAATCGCAAGTGATCACAAGTTCAGTGAACAGCTAGTTTGCCCGATCTTCGCTGAAACCTTGAATGTCCTAAACTGGGTGGGATAGAAAAGGTAGGTGAAAACGTGGGGCCTCAACGCTATTCCACAAATGTACGAGCTGAACAGAAAATAGGATTTATGCTCACCACTTTTAAGTTTGCTGGAAACACTTTGGTAGACCATTGCTGGTTTCGCTCTTCCTCGGGCACATCAGGCAGAAGCAGTCCCATTTAGTTGAATACTATCATACGCGACAGATTTGACTGGAGTTCGGTTGAATATCCCATTAACACCAACGTAATTTGCTCCACAAGATGAGTGAAACCTCCAGCTGAGAAGTCGTCACTCAAAAAGCTTGTAGATACGTCCACAAGTGATGCGGTTTCTGTGATTGAAGGATGAGTGGTGCTATGTCCGGTCTAGGTGAGAGCCAGTCACATTGCAGTTCAGCCGCTCGAGTTCGAACGGCCAAGAGTTCAACCACTGGCCGGAATGTTGCGGGTTCGAGACTCTCTAATACAGTTTTGTGACATTCGCATTGTTGATGATTTCCAATAAGGATGAAGCATCTGTACAGTGCTTCTGGGCTTTTTGGCATAGATTGGTTTCACTGACAGGACGAAATCTCAACCGAGTGCATTTCGTCGACTGCACACGATTTCATGTGCAATTAGAACATAAGCTTGGTCGAAACCTCGGGACCGTCCTTACCTGATGAGACGCAAGAAAGCTAAAACTGGTCGTCGGCTGTCCAAGGGTTTTCAGCCGCCCTATGTGTGTTATAACTTCTCGAGAAAATAAAACTGCAATTGTTGTTCAATCCAAGTCAGTTGCACGGAATTTTCAGATTTACTCACAACAACGCACGAGTCCAATTAGAATGGGGCGATTAGGTCGGGATTCAACTCGTGAGTTTCATTGACAATTACACTCCGTTAGTTCTCACACAGGATCTGTGCATGAAAATAGGTTCTTCAGGAACCACGGCAAATGTTTGTTTGCATGCGTGCGAAACACCAGACTGCCGATCACCTATGACAGATAAAATGATGAGTTTTCACAATTTAGACGCGCCTCCGCACATCTACCCACGGTATCACGGTGTCCGAATGGATAGTTTTCCAGGTCCACGAGGTAGTCAACACCGGGTCAAGTGACGAACTGCGTGGTTGAAAATTGTGACGCTTCATCCCACCTACGTGCGAGTGAATTAAACTGCTGAGTACCAGCCAAAATCATCCTGAAGTGTGAACTCCGTACAGCTTATGATAACTGACAAGGCAGAAGCAACTGCACAGTGCTTCCCAGCTTTTTAGCACAGACTGATGTCACGCGCGAGATGAAACCTCCATTCAAACTTCAAAATCCCCTCCTTACCTACAAATTCTCTATACAAACAGAAGATAATAAATAAACTGCTGGCACAAGCACACTTATGTGAATTTTCTTTCTACCGACTTGTAGCTAGGAGAGACTGCATCAGTTGCACTCAGTACCAAAAACAATAACAACTGGATGGGCTTGACGTCTGGTGTTGTGTGATGCTGAAGAAGCTTCAGTACAGTCCAAATTGACACTTAAACAGTGAGTCACTGATTTTGCGAACAAAGTACTACACTAAGGAGACTACCATCAAATTCCGGTGTGTGCATCATAAACACCACGTCGGATTTTGTAAACATGGCGGAATCTCAGTACATGCAGCAGAATTTTATCTTTTCAAGGTTGGGCACTTTGTGTGGCCTCACCCGATTTCAAAGCATGCCATGGGGTTCCATGCTTCCAAGCACCTACTGTAAAAGACAAGAAAACAATGCAACCTCATTCGCGTTTTCTCATAGCAGTTTCAAAAGTCAATGTGTGTACATATCCCAACAAATTGCACATGTTTAGTTCCTTCGCACTCTGGAATTATTTGCGAAGCTGTTAACCTCTTTCCATCCATTTGAAAGTGTTTTCGATTCGCAAAAAACTGTCGGCTTGCTTTGGTGAATCACGCAAAACGAGAACACTAGTGCTTAATTGGCATTTTACGAGCGAAATTCCATCAATATTTTTTTCCGAGCAACCTATCCACACATTTAAGAAAATTGTGGTATGCTACCGTAACCTGCCCCAAGTGAAAAACGCAATCAAGTACGGAGTGGAAACAGTATTTTACTGGACATAAACGATCGATATCTTTCTGCCGAAAAACTGGTCTTTACGGCTGGTTAATTTACATGCCTGAAGTCGGTTGCAGCTGTAGTAGATGAAGACCGAATCCGACTAGCTCAGGACTTTTCCCCTTCCTTTTTCTAGGTTTTAATGCCAAGGAGGTTAGTCTTTAGGCCTGCTTCATCTCCTAAAGTCATGTTGTATACAAAGCGACCACTTCGGTATAAAAGTAGAATTCTCCGCACCCGTTGCGTTAGTAAACGGAGAAAACACACCTGAGGGTCCGAACCGACGACCCTACGCCTCCCGGATGGATGCACTACCGACCAAGGGGCTAGCTCTTCATCACCCTTACTCATCTGAACTTTATAACTGATTTGCTAAAGCTATCCAACAGATTGGCAGTCAATACCTGCAAAGGCCATTTTCGTTTGCTGCTTGGGTGTTTTTTACAATGGGCCAGATTTCGATATCGCCCTCCCACTCAAAGGGCTTTGACGCAAACTGAGAAAAGACTTTGCTTTGTCGGCGGCTTGTTTCAAAGTTTAATACCCACAGTTTTTTGCACATCAGGATTAGAAAATCCAAATCATTATGATCTCATCAGTAACGCAGAGTTTGAGGAATCGATTTTTCAGTTGGATGCAACACTGCAGTATTTATCAACTGGGAGCGAACTTAACGTGTTTAGAAATGGTGAGGGCCTCGTTTGAAAATAGGCCAACCGCTAAACACCTGGCTGATTCATCTTGAAGTGTCTTGCAATAGGTCGTGAAGATCACCGTTTGGACTAGAAGTAACACACTACTCATGGGTTGCTGAAAACCCTTCGACAACCAACGACCGGTTTTGCCCCCCTTAACGCTCATCAGGTAGGCGCATTCGCCGAGTATCCGTCAACCTTATGTTCTACTTGAACGCAAATTGGACAGATTTCAACAAATGCACCCATTGGCATACAAACTTAGTTTTGACAGGAGACTCAGCTGATTCCAGCCGAATCTCTCGTTTATGATGGTCCGCTTTAACTAAATGTGCTGCACCAGGACGTCTCATGTTTCGCTTGGTACGATATTCGAGA
>SJOL01006414.1:86057-98578 GCA_004794785.1 Opisthorchis felineus | reverse complement strand
CTGAGACTGGATTATTTATCATAAGATGTTTCAGCTATAAGCATAATGTCCGATTTCGACACCTCCGCGAAATCGGAGTCACCCATGTTCTGATTTCACAAACTGCATCAGCTGTTAGGCAGACAGGCTACTAGGAGGCAGACAGGCTCCTAGGAGGCAGCCAATAATTCGAAAGTGGCGCGAGGAAACGGGATTGGCCTTCCTAATAACTATTAATTACTTACTGTGGCTGCGGGATGAACGTGTGCTTACAGCTATACACACATACGATCAAGGACGTTGATTTTATTGTCGAAAATCAAAATCTTGATATTCGAAACAGTGAGTTTTTCGATCAGAAAACCCGAATACTAGTTAGTCGAACCCGAACAGGTGAAGAAACAACACTGACATACAAGTGTGGGAGTATCGTTCTAATTGGGCAAAATCGTTACTTACCAATGCAGCGCTCTAAATCCTCGTCACCAAATGTCATAAATTGTGTTGATTGTGCTGCAATCAATAAGAAAGTCAAGAGATGAGCACTCCATGTTCCTCACGAGTTATGCAGTCGGGCAATCATAGTCTATGCAACACAGGTAACTAAATGAGCAAACCGGATTTCATTAATTGGGATTAACCAATCAGACGGCTAGTATTAATCGGTTTGTCAGAACTGACAGACTGGCTGATGCATCAACCGAGTTGGATTACTTTGTTGGCCTTAGCAATCCAATGCGTAAAAAGCTCTTCAGTTTCCTGGAAAAATTGTGAAAAAATTATGGAGCCCTTGCTTGCATGAAAGCGTCGATTCATAGAGCACGATTATAGCAGCTGGCAGGATTCAAATACGGGGACTGTTGCCTTCACAACCAACTCACTGGAGGCACACCAAACCAGAAACAGTGCAACGTATATCTTCATGATTAGAATGGCTCAGTGAATGGTTCCTAACAAGAAATATCTCATTTTACCTCATCGTATCAAACCAGACAAAAATTAACATGTAACCTTGAGATGGCTAAGTTCTTAAATGTGAAGACCAATGTGTATGTAGCTGTTCACATATCAAGCAAATTGCGTGTCAAACGATCGAATCCATTTCGGAATTTTAAATTGAGTATGTTATAGTTTATGTAAATTTGGTCACTCAAACGGTTAGATGAAGCGATACAAGTCGCCATCGCACCTGGAGTATTCAATTTTTCCTCTCAACGCTACAATTTGAACAAACGGAAACAAGTTTCACTTTCAAAATGTTCATATTTCGACCGCTTTCTTTCATACTGTTGCTGCACGTTCCGTAATCGGTCACCACTCTAGAAACCAGATGCGTTTTCTGGACCACCGCTGGTACGATCTTTTAACGAATGTGATGTCCTCGGCAAGGAGTTGCAAAAATTGGTCTTTTAGAGCTTTCTAGGGTTATGTGATTGCTGAGGGACAGCACTAGAACTGTGGCGGCTCCAAATTGCCTAATTAACTTTCCAAACATTTGGCCTAGGTAAAGGTACATTTAACACTTTCCACCACTTTTGTGTACGCTGCTCCCACTTGCATCACGTGCCATGCGTACGACCTTGGCGCGCATCAGGTCAAGTTGTTTTCTTGCAAGCGCCGATTGGGAATGGTCGTGTGTGATTTCATCTTACGTATAATGAATACACATGAAACTTGATGCGGCTGACACACTCTCGTGCACACATAGGACAGGACTCAACAGGTTCACGGACAATCAGGGGACCTCATTGTGCCAGCACACTGCAGGCATATACTATAACAATACACACCACTTTTCGCAAGGTAAGTGGGGTACACAATGCAAACTTGTGTTTAAGTCATTGTGTTCTCTACCTCACCACAGAACAGAACGCCTATATGTGGCATTTTAGGTCTGCTATCTTCAGAGTGCTTGTGACTAGAATAGGTGAGAATGCCATTAGGAAACGTCGGGGTGATTCTCTATGAGGTTGGGATTTCCGCACCGTTAGTTCCTCACCAACCATTCGACAGATTAGGTTTTCTGATGTTTGGATAACATTGTGTGGCTGTGCTTGAGGTAAAAATATGAAGACCGCCAAGCACTTGAGGTTTATTTACTACGCTAAGTATATGAAAGTACTTGCTATTTTTATTCCGTAAACTGTTGGCCGGACAAATATCACATGGAAAAGACTCAAAACGTCATTTTTGATTCCTTCCATTCAACGAGGAAAAAGGTAAGCATAGGCATATTTTTATTCTCCAATTCAGCAGCGTCATCAATTTTTCCCTGCCTATCAGTCATAAGCCCCCTATTCGCGCTGGTTACAGTTGCTTAATGAGCCTGAAGCAAAGGTAACCGAAATTTAGGGTAAACAGTTTTCTTACTTACAGAAGATCTTCAAAGCATTTGACTCAGGCTAAGTGCTTTCTGGATTATCTGGAGAACGTTCCTGAGGCTTTTTCGTCTTGTTTCTTCGAATTAAATTTGGCGGTTGTAGTGGCCGACTGCAAGCAACTCGGAATTTGATTGTTTTAAACTGCTAGCTCTTGACGTCGTTCAGTCCACAAGGTTGCAATCCTGCAGTCAATTACAACGTGTTACTAACACACTTCTGAGCAAAGCTTTGTTCGAAGTTGCTTTAACAGGCTTGGTCTATCTTAGTGCTGCTTATTACTTTCCTATCGAAAACGCTACTATCGTATAGCAGTGATAATTTCCAACACTTATTTATAACAGTGAAGGTGCTTCCAGTTCTTTCTGGTTATCCTGTTACCTGTGAACCCCGTTCATCTTTCATTTACATGCTATTTTGTGTAGAAGGATAGTATTTTTTGTAATTCATTGATGATTTATTTTTTAATATCAGACGCACAACAAACATCTAGAAGATGCCTGATGTAGTAAGAAGCAAAGAACATCAATTTGCGTAGGCTTTAAATATCACCATTAATGAAGGCATTCACTCTACTAACGCTCACAAATCAGTGCTAAGTTTATTTTGCTTGTAAGCTCTCAAATCCTCAGTTGATTTCCTCTTCACATAACTCAGACGCTCGGGCATACTGCCTAAGAATGAGCTCGAGTTAGCTCAGTTGTTAAGGCGCGAACTTACCAACCGGATGGTCCGTCGTTCGAAACCAATCTCTGCATTTCGACTGTTTCTGTCTGGGCTTGGGCAACCTGGCAGTATATCGGCCCTTGTGCTTCGTTCGGGTGGCATGACAGCTAGACACCGAAAGAGCGCCACATTGTGTTTGGGGTAGCAAACGGTAAGGTGCTGCATTTTGCTTAGTCCGTTGGTATCAGAGAATGGGCAGACAGAAGGAATTGGTCTTGCGGTTGTCACCTCCATTAGTGGCATATTTTCAACATCTCAGTGGTAAAACGCGTTCTGTTTTATTCATCTGATAGTTTCCCACAGCACATACCCAGGTAGATTAAGTGAAGTAAATCCAACTTTTCGTTCAACGGCTCATTCTTCTGTGCTCTCCATGCATGCCTTGTCAGCCCCAGTTACTACTATTGTTTATGCACCGATTCTCCAGAAACTTAAATGTCCTACTTGAATCAACACCTTGAGCAAATATCTGTCAGTCCGTTGGACGTCCGTTTGAACTTTCCCATCCTTGGTTATTGACGCTCATACAACGGCTAGCATGTACTGAAATTCACTCGGAAACCCAGTCAACAATGCATTCAGGAGACGGCCATGCTGGCTGGCAAGTAAGACCACTCTAACTGACCAACTCCAGTTCATTGGTATGTTGAATATATGTCCGGTGTATGCTTTGGAGCGGAGGATGGACGGACCCATCCCCACTGATTTTTATGGACAGGACACACAATTTTTACCCTAAGCCCGTGCATTTGTATCGTTATCTGACTTCTTCGATAAACTAAACTTTCGAGCATTATCCAAGACCTCATTGGACACTTCATAATACACCGGTCTCTAGGTGTATTAACTGGATGCTCTGAGACATGAAATATACCATTTTGGTTACACCATATATTTCACTGGGTTCTGTCGGATGTTCAGCCGTTCTGCACCAATCCACAAGATTACAAATCTCAGTCTACTTTCATCTCCATTTATTTTGTGCATGTCAGTGTGTGAACATAATGGTATGAGGGAGACAAACGTGGACAGAATTTTGTGGCTTGCAAATTATGTTTTCAAAATCATATCAGTATCGTATATCATTAAAAAGTACATTACTTGGGTGACCAAAATTTGGAGGATGTTATCTAGACGTGCTCGGTAACTTGTTCACACGGTAACTTGTTCAAGGCCAGTCGTTTTGAATTTTGTGGTTTCAGTCGATAACGTATATAAGGAAGTTTGCTTAAGTGTACATTAAATAGAGACTTGATACAATGATGAAATACGTTGTACTCTTCTTGGGGTGGCTGGCCTATAGTGAGTCGGTTGTTACTCACACTTCCCATCGCGGTTGCCTGTCAACCACATTACTACATTTAGGTCGTAGTCGTAGAATTTCACCATTATGTTGTTCATTGGCGTTTATTTTTTTCTTTATCCCAACGAGGATCATGCTGGTAGTTTACGTATAGAAACAGAGTAGTGCAAACTAAGCTTTTGTATTTGGAATCGCGTCAATAATGTCTCCATAACTGTGTATTTCTATTTTGTAAACTAACCAATTCTTCTGGAAGTAAAGTGCTCAGTTATTTCTTGCATTTTTTGTTGTTGTGGTTGCCGACTTCAAATCGGTCAATAAATCGGTCACTGTGTCTCTCACACTTTACCCATGTCTGAACCATTTGCTGAGCTCGCTTGTCACTCAGGATCTTTTGTCAGATAAAAATCCAGTTTCGTATTTCTCACAAAACATCTATGTTTGTTTGTAACTCCGGCACTTACGTAATGAGCAAGCGCATCACTGTCGTGTGTATGGCTCCATTCCTTTACTTGTGAGGCATACCTCGCTAGCTCACAACGACAAAGAGAAGCAGCGTACTGGAGTCAATCAGCTTTGCAAATCTTGGGCCTACGAGCAACTGAGAGATGGTGCTTGCGGAAATAGCGCGACGTCCTCCATGTTTGGTGGACGACTGGAATTCAAATCCCACTATAACCAACGATATACACTACCGGCAACTTCTAGAGTTGAGCCACAGTCCTTCCTTTTTTGGTGTGGAACTTATGACATTTGCCTCAAGAAAAGAGAGGTTTTGGCTCTGCCGCAACTTATACAGTTATCATCGAATTAAGCCAACTCTTGTTCTTCTGGTCACTTCAGCTTATTCAACGCAATTCTTCACCCATGGAGACAAAGAACTGGAAGCCTGCATTGGTAAGTTTCAAAAGTCAGTCTGAATTTATGAACGGTTATTACTGAGAGCAGACTATCTCAATGACTGTCAACTATCGTGTTTCTCTCGTGAGAAAGAGGACTGCACAGTGATCATCATAGGCACTTCATAAAGGCAAAAACCCCACTAAGTGAAACCAGTCTATGCTAAAAGCCAAGGATCACTGTACAGATCCTTCATCTTTAGCAGACGGAATCGCAGTTGGAAATTAGCAAATCCCCTCACACTACCATCAGTCTATATGTGGCCCAGATGAAGAATAACTTCACAGGATGAGTGAAACTTCCTTCTGAGAAGTCACCATTCGAGGAGCCAGTTAGTAAGTGACCATTTGCTGTCGTTTTCGCGACTGAAGGATGAGTGGCCATATACATCCTGCCTCAGTGAGAATTAATCAACTTGTTGATCAGCCGCTCTTGGCCGAATGGCTTAGTATTCAAATTAGTGACTCGTAAGGTGCTGTTTGGAAACTCTTGTAGAGAGCTTCGTGAGATGCGCACTGCCGGTGGTTACCAATAAGGATGAGACAAATGCAAAATTCTTCATGACTTTTTCGCATAGAGTGGTTTCACTTACAGCACGAACTCCCAACTGAAAGTTACCAATTCTCTTCACTCTACCATTAAAAGTTCCAGTACTGAAGGTATTTTTCTGGGGCCCCTTCTAACCTATGAGGAAACGTCCAAAACGATCGTAAAACGGTGCAGAATAGTTAATTAAAACGGCACGATGACCGCCTGATACAACGAAACTACTATTGGATATTAGCCATATGGTGTCACCGGAATTCTAGAGCTCCCGTTTACCCCGCCTCGTCCTAAGTAGTGTCAGGGTGCAGGTACCATCATTTTCGGTCAAGTGCTTGGATCCAGTAGGAAAATGCATGCGTAGACAATTGAATACAGAAACGTCCAATTAGGGAACAATTTTCCTGGCCATTATCACTACATCTCTCATTACATCCAATGCACCCGTGCGCTTTCTGAGATAAAAGAAGTTCTTATATCATAGAGTGTGAATCCAAAACTATTGGTGAAACAATTGACCTATTTTCCCGGGCTTCTGAAATCACGAGGCCCATAACCCAATTTACTCCAATTTCTAATCGAATCTCTGCTTTTCTGACTCAAAAGTTGCTCAATTTTGAGCTGTTCGTCGACTTTCTTTCAAGATATAAGAAACGTCTTTGGGATCGGAGGGTACCCTGAGAATTCTTCTCAAGTGTATTCAAAAGAAATACGTCGCACGTTGTGGCATGTAAACTCGAACTTTTAGTTCCGGTGAAGAGCCACCTCCCCATTTAGGTCAAAGTAGATAAGGTTTTCGTAATATCTGGGGAGACGAAATTTATGGTAATGAGGACCTAGAGAAAACCTTAAACATACATTCATTAAGAAAGAGAGAAAGAGCTAAAATCCCCTTTGGAATGTGTGGTCTAGACATGGCCTTTCGTTCACGCTTTGGTAATCCTTTATTCGTCTTTCTAACATTATTGACCGTACATGAACATATTTTCCACACGCTGGTTGACAAAATGAAATGAAATGTGGCCATTTCAACCACCATTTCTTCTTGCTGTCTTGGTAATATGGACCACACTGTCTCAATACCTGTTACTGTTATACTCCATAGTTAATTGCTCCATTCACCACGAGGATGGGCCAATCTTTGCCGATTGTGGGCGTAAGTTCTTCCAACAATTTTGGCTATGCTTGAAAAAGTAGTTGTTTTTTACTATCGTTAAACATTGCACTATACTGCTTCTTTTCGGAACCCCTGAGAGTACTTGAACGACAACGCCGGCGCAGTCTTGGTAGGCATCACGCATACTAGATGGCCAATTATAATAAGTTCGGTATTTCTCGAATAGTTGTTGGTGGGATTCGGAATCCGAAAATATGTTGACAGTCAGCTTCGCTAGTCGCTGTAGCAGATGCTACTTTTATGTGCCTTTAAAATAGATTTGTGCATGGTTAGTCAGGAATCATTGTTGTTTTTTATTAAGTTTCAGACATTCACTGGAGTTCTCCCGCGATAGAGTAGGTCTGGGCACCAAAACAGATTAACCTGTTGTTGTTTTGAATTTCTGAACAGAAATATGAAAATCTACAAAAGATGTTCCCATCTGATATTTTGATGATGGGCTTCAGACACATGTAGACCAATTAGAGTGGCGGAGTATTCGACGAGCACGGACAACAAAACCGTTTCTTTCTGCAGAGACCCTACACTAGACAGAACTGATGTTTTTCATCATATTCTAGTGGTGGCGTATCAGGTAGATTTTTCCGTCTGTTGACTGCTGAACTGAGGTGGAGTGGGTCGAGGGATAAATTCAGTTGGGTAAGAATTAGGTACTGAGTCTTCCGACACCATACTACGACGATGTCAAAAGGCACTATATGACAACGGACACAGAGTCTAGGCTGAGATTTCCAATCTGCTTCATACATCAGTGTTTGTCACGGTACACCAGGACCATACTTGCTCCAACAACAACTCAACAGTGGAAATCGTTTTGATCGAATGACATTTACTTGTGACTGTCTCTATCGCTTTCTAAGTAGACTTGCAAGCGTCTGGTGCATTTGAGGGAACATTCAAGTTCGGCTTATAAAGATACGAGTGAATATCTACCCAACGCTGTGCGCCACATTTAGTTCCAAAAGTTCCGGAAGTTTTAGAACAATGAAGAAAAGTACCTTTTTGTATTTTCAAACGGACGCAAAACACTCGTTTTCTATTCAGAGAAAACCCAGCTGGCCAAATTACGGTGTCCTTCAGAATAGTTTACTGAAGGTTGCCTACCATCTATCTATCTATCAAGGTTTGTTTGTTCTCCATTTCCGATTGCAGCCAGAAACCCGGAAATAAATAGCCGGTGTCCCACCTCCATACACCAATCACGTGAATATTGGGTCGATCGACCGAGGTGTGGGGATATTTTACGTTTGTGATTGCTTGTGCTGTTCATTTTTAGCATTATCTATCCTTGATCTTGTATGCAGGTGAGAAGCACAATGAAAAAAGGAGAACATGCACACGGGAAAAGCTGCCAAGTTAACTTGCCAACATAGCCTTTCATTAGAGAATAGCTTCATACATATATTCATACATTCATACTTCATTCATAGACAGCTTTGCACAAAACACGTCCTCTTATCATTCGGGAAACAATTCACTCCAGAAATGTTAGTCAATTTACTGAGCAAAAGCGACACCTTATGAGCGGTTGTCTGGAAACTGGTTTGAAGCCAGGGTTGAAAGCATGTTCATCTATAAACGTAGAGTTCAACGGTAGATTTGGGGAGCCAAATTAAAGCAACCTTTTTGAGAAACAGTCAGTCGGCGAGACTGAATCCTCGGTTTTCAAATGTTAAAAAATACTCCAGGCTTTTGAACAGGAACTTCACTACAGGGTCTTCAAACCTTCGCCACCGGCGAACTGACCAATAAATTTTGAAAAAGTTAGATGTCAGTCTGAGTCAGAACACTCGAATTCGGCAGGAAACTTCTGGCAGCGTTCATGATCACAAAATTGATTTCTTAATGTTGAAGTCACTGAGCTCGTGAAAGCTCAATGGCTAATGCTTAAACTAAACAACCAGAAGGTGGTTGGTTCGAACCCAACTCCAGTATCTCGGCTGCTCTTGTTCAGGCTTGTGCAATACCTTGTGCAGTACCTCAGATCTGGTGGTTCCTTTGGGTGGCAAGGCAGCTAAGCACCGAAAAATTGCTACAGTTAAACCCTTATTACTTATTGTCATTGTGTCGTGTTTTGATAACTCAGCACCTTCTAGAGAAAATGGATCTAAAGAACGTTTTCATAACCATCAATCCACTATCACAATTTTCTGTTGTTCATTTTTTGCCTGAAGGTCAATGTGTCAAAGATAAACGTCATCAATGTTTCCGTAAGTGATGCTTTTCTCCAAGAGTTTAATTGGAAGCCATATGAAAGGTGGATACTCTAGAAAAATCTAACAGCCGTGATTGTAGTTAAATATAGTTAGACACAGATGAAAATCAGAAACCATGGGTGAGATTGAACGTTATCTGAGTCGGCCGATGGAGGACAAGAATCATGTTCTCCCAAACTTGAACGACAGTGGATACATGGACATACAGTTTACTGTCAACAATTCTATGAGTCATATACAGGTCATAGGCTCAGTGTTAGATCTTGAATAGCGAGGTTTACCAAAGCTCATACAACAAACAGATAATGTCAACCTCTGATGGAAAAAGGTGGCCCTAAAGGTGCGAAAATTCAGCAGCGTGAAGAAATCAACAATGCTGATAGATTTTGGAGCGATATGTCCATGTAACACGAAGAGCAACCATTTCGTAATCGGGAAGTCAACCTTTCAGTTTCACCCCTAGGGGTGTCACTTCGTTGATGCCAAGTTCACCTGGGTTTTTGTCCAAAGTTCTTCTAATTCTTTCTCTACTTGATACACCACACCAAATCCCCTAGGCATTCTGGATGACATTAAAGCCTGACCTCCTGTGGAAGCCACATAGAAACGCAAGGATGACACTAACAGATATCAGCTGTTAATTCGTCAGACAGAAATATGGAATGTTGGCTGCAAAGTAAAGATACTGTTCCTTTGGATCTGCTTATTTGAATTCTCTGACCTCGCTTGTCACAATAGTACATCTAGCACGGTCACTCCAGGAGACAAATACTTTGCAACCCCCGTCGTCCTCCATCACGTCTAGGGTTTAGCTCTACGTGAAAACGCCATAAAATGCTGTGAAGCACTTCGTATTGTATAAATGTCTGGGAGACAACCATTTTACCAGAAAGATCGGGTAATTTGCACGTTTCATCTGGTTTCTGGCCAAATAATTAGCCATTTTACCCCGTTCATTGCAGAGAATTGTACAGCGGAGGCGCAGGAAATCAAGTGCTACGGTAAATTCGAATGCTTACAATTTGTCTTGTTTTTGACCACCATTAGGGAGCATATGTGACTTTGAGTTGAGATGTTTTCTTGTAAGTGATGTCCATCAAAGCCGAGATGCACTGCCCAGCTTTTTCATTCTTATTTTAGTTTTATTCGGGTCTCGACATATTAGAATGAGCAAATTAGCTGGTTTCTGTATAATTTGATTGCAACTTTACCTTGCAACCAACTATGCCTCCCCAGCTCACATGCTGTCTCTGCATTGCCTATTAGTCTCTCATATGGGAAAGGACACAACGTTTTCAAGTGGAACTTGTATTACTCAACTTTTTGGCGAGCTTGGTTCTCCTCAATCAGTAGCGAACTTGTCAAAATCACATAGACGGCAGAGGAAGTACTAATGGATACCGACAGCTGAATATTGAACATAGGCACACATCCAAACATGAACCTGGCTATTCAGAGTAGCACAGAGAATGGTGGTGCTTGCTTCAACAATGGCACCAACTGGCACGTGTTCTCTTATTTATGAGATTTGGGTCAGTTCGTTTCTGATGAAAGTCGTCCGGGCTGATCGAAACTTTGTGCAAACAACGTAATAAGAAAGTGTAGTATGCTCTCCCATGAACGGGCCTCGAAGTATTCGAATGTATTCATGCTCAATGTTTCACGGATACTCTGAAACGACACATTTTGTAGATTGTTGGTAGTGTGAAGAGATTTGGGAATTTTTGTGGAGATTCCGTCTTGTAAGTGAAGCCAATGTTTGCTGAAAACCTGAGAAACACTGCACAGCTGTTTCATCCGTATTGAGAATCATCAGCAGTTTGTATTTCACGAAACTTTAGAGGGTCTCGAACCCACAACCTCCAGCCTACAAGTTTGAACTCTTAACTGTTTGGGCACGAGCGGCTGACAAACAGTGTGGCTAACCTGCACTTAGACAGGCTATAGTGCCGCTTCCCAATAAGGAGGAAACAGCTGTACGTAGCTTCTCGGCTTTTCAGAATAGATTGGCTCCACTTACAGGACGAAAGCTCCACTACGATGCCCTTTTTTTGAGAAGCCTCTTGTTCTGCAGTGTCCATCACGTTTGCCAACGAGAAATGTTATTTCTCGAATGTTATTTCCTGAATCATCAACGCATGGGACATCAGCTCGCTGGGATGAGCATCAAAATCCCCAGAGATACAGTTTATTGAAAACAAAATTAAATGTAGTTTTAGACGACCAACATATTTAAGTTTTGCCTTCGGACTGATACGGTAGGCAATCGCGGTTTGTGGAATTTTCGGTTAAATGTATCGAGAACTTCGAACACTGAGTCCTCTTCGTCCGCTTGGATAAAAGCGCGAAAAGACCTACCTTATGTTGCACAGGCGTTCCGCATAGTTCTTTCAACAGATACTTGTTAAATTATATGAAACTGGCTCGAAGGAACATCTGGCAGATCAGCCGGTTAAAAAGATTGTGGTTAAATGCGGAATAGCCAGTCACGTAACAGTTGCTTGGGCAATTCACACCTGTGATGTAGTTTTCTAAACAAACAGGTTATAATACAATTGTTCCACGGAGGACACTGATAACAGTCGGGCTCAGTTCGTGTTCCGACAGCTAATGGAGGACAATGATAGAATTCGGTGCCTTCGGTTTTTGAGATGTTTGAATCACGTGTCCAGCCATCGATGAAAGTAGCGACTGATGTTTGCACGCAGCTGGCTTCCAGAAACCATTGTTAGCAGATTACGTGAAGTAAGGCATAAAATCACCCAGGCTTGTGCTCTGTTGTCCTGCAGAACGATAAAATTATAGCCCATTACCGTCTGGACACGTGCGACATACGCTTGGCCGCCGCTGTCCTACCGGTAGAAGAAGAATGCTCGTAAATCCTGGAAAATCTAGAATCTATAAAAGACTCGTACTTCTGAAAAACTGAGTCAATACCCAATGTTTGCTTCTCCAGAAGATTCTTATTTAATGGGAAGAATTATAACGCTAAATTTCGGAGTAAAAATCGAACAGATTTATACACCAGATCTTATTATACGGGCCTATGGTATTGATCCGGGGAAATTTTACTTGGGTGTCACACACTAGTGGCTTTGCTTTGATTTAATCATCAGTTCGGCCTGGTGTACTTGTCAGCCCTCACAAGCAGTTGCCGCCTGGCATTACCATTGCCGCACTTATTCTTGGCTTACATGATAACCATATCCAAAAATCCAGGAGTTTTCAGGAGCAAAATAATCTTTCCTATACTTACAGGGTTTTTATCGGAAAGGCTACACACACCAGAGATTAAATGA
>SJOL01006414.1:59118-80056 GCA_004794785.1 Opisthorchis felineus | reverse complement strand
TATTATACGGGCCTATGGTATTGATCCGGGGAAATTTTACTTGGGTGTCACACACTAGTGGCATTGCTTTGATTTAATCATCAGTTCGGCCGGATGTACTGGTCAGCCCTCACAAGCAGTTGCCGCCTGGCATTACCATTGCCGCACTTATTCTTGGCTTACATGATAACCATATCCAAAAATCCAGGAGTTTTCAGGAGCACAATAATCTTCCCTATACTTACAGGGTTTTTATCGGAAAGGCTACACACACCAGAGATTAAATGACATGTCTTTAGCCTTTCTTATTGGATGATATGACTCAAGTTCACAATGATTTGGGTTTGATGATTCTATTGTAATATCATCAATCTTGACCACTTCCTGGTTCGAATATTCCCTATGATGTTGACTGACTCAACCCTCCCCCGTGAGTAACAACGTAAATGTTTCTTCACTTTCAGTCACTTGTGATTGTGACTTCGGATCTTGCGGTGAGTTCGGTTTTTAAACATTCTGCCAAGATGTCGGAAGTGCTGTTCAGTGTGGTCAGAATTATTATAAGAAGGTTTTCTAACCACCACATTCCCACCACAGTATTCAACCTCCACCATTCCGACATGGATTTCATGAGACCCTGGAGACCCACCCCGGCCCGCACTACTTGGAATGCGAGATGTTATACCATAATACATCCAAAGGCAAACTTTATATCATAATAGGTACAATTAAGTGCAAAGCGATTGAAATGTTCCACCGGATCACCTAAACGAAAGCCCGCACAATTGCTAAAATAACACGATCCGCAAAGTGGATTTTTCAATGCAGAGTCCTACCAGTAATGTTGATCCGCCTGGGCCAGGTCCGAAATTGCCTGCTACACAACTGCGTCATACAAATGCGCAACACGATTCTTACCACTGGGGCGGAAATTAGGGACACCAGGTGATAAAACTACCCACCATTAACTGAGGCCCGATCAGTTCGCATTGATTACTTCCATTTATGTACAATTATGAAGTGGCCATTCCATGGTGATTTGACAACTAGAGTAACTGATGTACCGAATACGTCACATAACTAAAGACTCCCTTTTGAAGTTACAAGACCAGCATAATGCATTAGTAAAACTAAATCCATGCGCATTACTGCTGACCCGTGGATGGTGAATGCAAGTGGTCTGTTGGCATTCACCTGAAAGGTCCAATACTTCACAAGAAAGGATAAGAAATCCAGGATGCCAGGAGCATGGAAAATTTCAACACCATTCCTTTCAAGATTCCGAGGCAAAATTGCAAGCAGAAAGATAAACGACAATTTTTTCCTGCTTGGTCCAACACAACGAGGTGATCCTGAGTAAGGTACGTTACGTGCACGTTGGTAAAAATTAGGAGATTACTTTTCACCCCAGGAAAAGAAAGGGGTCGACGGCGAGCTATCGGGGAGTTTTCCAGAACCTAATAAGTAGTGTTGGGTGTTTTAACATAGGTGATAGGGTTTGTTATCACGCGATCAATGGGTACACAAAGGGAAAGTTTCACCAACTTTGAACTTCGCATCCGAAACACTTTCTAAGTCAGCGTAAATTGTTGTGCGCATGTGCGTCCATTTGTTGTTATCTACTGTTTACTCAAACAGAATAGGGGAAGCAAGAAATCATTTGAAGAACACTTTCCATAGTTTCTTGTTTCTGATTTATCACACCAGCAATGTAAAATTTATCGTCTTCTTTCGACTAGCAGTCATCCAAATTCAGTAGTCAGGGTTGTCGCATAAAATCTCCATTGTACTACTTCAGTTTCTCTGCAATTTCACCTCTCTTGGTAATCCTCGAAAGTTGCGGTTTGAATTAAATTCTCATCCATCTGCCTTGACATGCAGAGCTTCAGAGCCCTGCCAAGTCTGCCTGGAATAGTACTGCTTTTATTCCTTGTCGCGTTTGTTAAGTCGATATAAAAAATAATATTCCGATTTTGTCGCCCTACAAGCCGATCAGGTATCGGAGTGTGCGGCAAAATAATGTGTAAGAATTTTCTTCACGCCAAAGTTATTGTGTGACATTGGGACCGGATATTGGTTAAAAGGCAAAACATGATCACAACTTCTGTACTTCGAACAGTTGACTTTTGTTTTATGGGACTAATTTTCGTTGCGCATTCCGGTGAATTTTCAGAGGTACATTTTGAGTTCGTGGTTGATGTTGGCTAATTATGGAAAAATATTTTATACAGCTGCATGTCCTGAAGTAATACCGAAGGATCACAAGGACGAAAACAGAGAAATGTTGGAGGAGTCTGAGGAAGAAGAAGACGAAATCTCAGAAACTGAAGATGACGTTTGGAGCTGAGTAAGCCTATAATACAGTTTGGCTTGGAAACCCAGAGGCTTTATTTCAAACCGCTTATTTTGTTCCCAAAATTGCCAAACGAATGCTTATGTTAAGGAGGACTTGTTGCATGCTATCACTGACATTCGAGACATATTTATTTGATATTACGATGGAATCTATTATGGGATTTTACTTACTGGAAAACATATTTTGAAGCCTGGATTTCCAAGCGTTAGACATTATAAGAGTTGGTTTGAGCCATCATTATTCAGTCTCCCCATGGACACCTTTAATTTGGTCTCCAAAGTTCCCTTGTTCTATGGCCGAAAGTGTGAACAGCAGAAAGCCATGGTAAACAGCTTTCAGCACTCAGGTATTTGAGGCTTCTAAATAACGTACCACGCGTTTATAAACATTTACCGAGGAGTCACCGCATCAACAGAATCATCAGCTAAATATCCCAATAAGCAAACTCAATTTCTCAGTATTGTGGATCTTGGTCATGTCTCAGTTGGCAGCTGGGCCGGGATAAATTTGCTTTGGGAGAGCGCCTAGGATTCGTACCACGCATCACAACCAAGTTAAAAGATTGGGACAAATCTCGGCCTTTGTTGTACATGCCTTAACACCATCGCATTTGTACGTGCACGTGTTCTTCGGTGAATTTTCAGGGCGAACGGACATACACTGAGAAGCTTGAGATATATAGGTGATAAACTCGTGTTAGCCGTGACATCTGATCAATCTCTTGCTCATCAGGTTTTGGCTGACCTCAAAGTTGAGCCGCATCATTTACAGCAACCTAACATGACCGATAAAACCCAGACCTTCCTAGACAGTTGGCCTGAAAAACTGGCACACAAATCAGATACCTGCACACACCGCTGTAGTGTCGCCGCTGTTCCCGGGAAGCACTCACTAACAAGGTTCTACGATGATCAGTTCCAACGCTGTGTCAGTCCCCTGGTAGTTACTATGGATGCTCAACCATTTGAGAAAGGTTATCGTGGCAACTCAAATTCATTGCACTTCATTCCATCCATCGCCATGTTTTGATGAAAAGCCATTCAGTTGAACAAATCATATGTTCTAAAGGAACCGATACCATCAAAATCGCCCCAGATCCAGAGTATTTAAAACCCCACAGTTGTATAATTTATAGGATAAGTACGCACAAAAACGAAACGTGTTCAGGTCTAATTATGTTCGAATAAAGCAGGGTTTGCCATTGTGAAGATCGCTGGAAGCTTCAGCTGCACAAATTCGGTTAAAGCGGCCAGTCACCAGTTGAAGTAAAGCACTTAGCTTTCATTTGCATTGCACTGATGAAGTCGCATCGGTCGAAGATAAAATGTTTACGAAATTCTGATCAACCGGAGACCGATTTTCATTCTTGCACGTCCGACTATGAAACAAATAAGCTGTCATTCTTTCATGGCCACGTCAAACTCTACTGTGAAACTTGGCTGTTCCTCTCTGCGCTCAACTAGACCGGTATGGTAAATGAAGAACGATTTTAGGATATCCGCAATGATTTCAGTGGGGACGTTCGCCAAAGGTAGGCCGCGATTCAACTTGTTCCTTTCGCACTACCAGTCAAGTTGTAAAATCCGCCAAGATACAGGAGTATTTCACAGTGGATATCGCCTACAACTTGCCCACGCACAAGATCTGTTTGAATGGAAGAAGCTTTTGTAAGAGAAGGTGTTCACTTGAGGAGCATCTTAGTGCTTGGCGACCAAATATTCAAGCTGGATTCAGAACCAAAAATCGTGGGCTACGCTGATCTCCAACCGTATCATATTGGTTTGTGCAGTACTGATCCAGTCCGCCAATAAACATCCTAAATTACGAAGCTAAGCTGAGCAAAGCAGTTGGAGCCTTGTATAATTATAGGATCTACCTTAAGACCTTCAGGCTTAATGGTCAGATGACTGAAGCTAACGTAGCCAGAGGTTCAAATTTTCACGGACTTTTTTGTGAAGCGAAGGAGGATGAGTCCACCCGTCAGGGAAATTCAGGTCCGAAAATGTTTTCCATACCTATAGGTGAAACGGTCTTAAAGTATCCTACTTGGAACAAGGTCGAGGAAGTTCAGCGTTGTAAATTTACGTATCAATCGAATCGGCCTAGGTGGCCTTTTTCACGCACGCACTCGCTATTGTTCACAGTGAGGGCCAATGCACGGAAATTTGAATTACTAGCAAATTAGATCTTGAAATTCAAACCGCTCTTTAAAACCCAAAAAAGAATCCGACAGAAAATAGCAAGGAACATGCTGATTTGTGAAAAACAGGCTGAGGTGCATTTCTCTTATATTTTGGTTTCTCTGGAGAAGTGGCTTTAACAAAAGGCAAACTTTGTTAACAAGCTACAACAGGTGACCGGCACCGGAAATTACCGTAATATGAGTTTGTCCTAAATGATAACTTTTGAATTAACATGATCGAAGGCCTGAGATCCAGAAGAGTTCCCTAAAAAATAGAATTACGGGAAAATTGGACCCCTGTTTATTACATATCGCTTCCCGTCCCACTGCATCATCGCCCAACATTGGTAGATAAAACGGAGATCTTGGATTTATTCCGTGATACTCTGTCGTGCACATTACCATCAGGGAAGCAAACAACGGAACAAGTCACTTTTATCTTTTTGACAAAGGCTAAACTCAGTGGGTTAAAAACAACCGATTATTAATTTTTTAACTAATAGAGCAAAACCACTTGAAAAAAATGTAGCAATAATGTTTGATCATAGTTTGATGATGGTCTCAAAATGGCCTACTTTATTGTTTGCTTTCAATAGGACACCGTATTCCGTAATTTTCTTGTTAACATAATCACAAACCAAGGTCTTCATTTATCTTTCTATCAGGATTACTCCCACAATGAAGAGATGCCAAGTTTTCTGCTTGGACAACTTTTTATGGTTCATTTTGGTCCATTTTTCACGTATGAGTTTAATTATACAATACAGAAACTTATAAGTGAACTAATGCTTCCTCTTCTGGTATTCATTTCAATGCAAAAAAAAAAATTCATTTATAAAGTGTATCATCATTCTTGTGCGCTTCCGCGCGAATCCCAGCTCGCGTTTCAGTTGGGCCGATTTTTTGAATTTCAACGAAGTAAAACTCAATGTGCCTCCTTGTATGAAAATGACAAAAAATCTTACGGCTAGGTGATATAGATAACATTTTTCAGATAGATTCCGCAAGTTAATCTAGACTCCTCTGTTATGGTTAAACGATGTCACCCTCCGAGAGTGCATGTAGGTAGGTTGGTAGTTATCCATTTAATCTTTGTAAGGTATTTGGAAATCCAGATGAAAACCATCTGTTTTTATGCCAAACAAATCGTACGTTCCGTTAGCATTGCCCGTTTAAATGGTGAATTTGTTAGACTTATATAAAACAGACAAAATCAACCGACAGATTAAACCGGGATCAATCGAGCCAAAAATTAGTAGTAAGGGGTCAAAGGGATCATCATACCTCACACGGTGTTTGAGATTCACGTGACATGACTTAAGACATGAGTTTCTGGCTAAGTGGTCGGCAGTTTATGCAGAGTACTTCTGAATACAGAGTTGATGGTTGTGAAGAAGTAAGGTAATGGCCTCAGTTGTTACTGAAATCCCAGATATAGTTACGTTAGACAATCCCGATGAAACTTCAGTGGGTTTGAAGGCAACTGCAACGTTGATATGACATTCCCCATTGAGCAGGCGGGTTAAAAGGGTGCTGGTAATGAGAGCATGTTATCATTTGAGGAGACTCGTCGGAATATGTTCAGGAATCGCCGTGGATTGCTCCCTTGTTGTTCGACCGACACACCTGTCTTTTTAAGAGCGGATAAATTATTAAACACATAAAATTGGTCTAACAAGGAACCCTGTCCTTCAGATTTTGTTTGATGACAGGCAATTAATGAGGACGAATCCCAACTCAGCCACGCTGAAAGTCCTTTCAGCCAGGGAGACTTTGACCCTGCCAGAATTCCAGTGGGTTGGCCATCTTTGGGAGACAACCTTAGGTGTAATGTTTCATGGGGTAAACTGTATGTAGCATCGAGAAGAGGTCTGGGTTTTAAAAGCTTCTCCAAGGATTTTTCTGGATAACCATTCCCTCCAAGAATATCCATGAGGAGTTTCATTTCCTTCTCCAGGCTGTTTTCTGAACAGGATTTCCTAGCTCTACTGTGAAGACAGTGTGGCCAGCTTTACTTACTTCTCGGTGAAGAAAATCTAGTAAAGTGTGTATTGTCCAGTCTGTGTGGGCTTGCGTTTCGCGATTCAACAAATACGGCCATCCAGTGTTGGAGTCAGTATATCGATAATGGATAACTGGTTTTTCTGTTCAAACCCATAAGCCAATTAGATTTTCGTATGTGTCTAAGTAGAAGCAAACAAAATAAGTGGCCATCGACATATCTGTCTCAAAATTCATATTTTTCGATCTCGTTAACTGACAAGGTGTTCTCAGATTTGAGCATAAATACGACTGGAACCGGTGGACCAGGTAGAGAACTCACAACTACTTCGTCCGTCTGTCTGCAAAATTCTTCATTGATTAGGAACTGAACACTCAGCTTGCAGCGTACAGCTAGTTGCCCTAACTTATCAGGATGTAAAATTGAGAAAACGCCGTTAAATGTCGAGTTAAGAAAATTAAGCAAGCTGCAATTGGAATTATGAATTGTGCTCGTGAATCAGGTCTTGATTTCACGAGTATCCAAAAGGGTTCCGATTAACAAATCGACAGTAACTTTGGAAGATAATTGGTGAATTAATTGTGGCACAGATAACAAGGAGGTAAAGAGATAACGTGTAAGAATGAAGATAAATCTCAAATGCGAGAACATGGAAGTACGTAACGTCGACAAGGCAAGGCGCGGCTAAGCAGTCCAGTATTGAGGGTGATAAACGAGTTAAAAATATAAACAAGATTATTCTTCCGAAGGATCCGTTTGTATGAGGGGCCTTGAGATGAAATGTGCGAAGGAGAAATGTATAAATGAAACAGCGCCCATTTCGAAAACTCAGTGACTACCACACAAATCGAGCAAGCTTGATTCAACCACACAGGTCTTGCAAGAATCGCGTTGCGTAATTATTAAACTACCACCCACACTTCCGTCTGATGCGCAAGCAAAATTATTTGACGCTCGAACCTCCGAGTAAAAAGTTTGTTGTATGTGTACCGTGACTGGAAAGTCCAGGACTTTTCCGTTTGTTTGCTTTCAAAGCTTTTCTTCGAAGAAGAAGCAATCAAATGACGGATGACCTCCAAATTTTTCAACTATTCCTTTATGCGAATAGTGAGTTCATGCGAGGCACATCAGATTTGTGAAAACAAGTGTCATGACATCGAGGCCTCTAATAACAAGGGCTCCATGTTCCTCTCTTATGCTCTTTTATAAGTCATTTGACCTCCTAAAATCATTCTCCACGTAACACGGTTATAATTTTGTAGCAGCTAAGAGTTGGGCGTTAAAAATCCTGGAAGTCGTTTATTTGAACTAATACTAAAATCAACAACATTTCAAAAAGGGTCCCGTCTTTCTGCCATGAACGTCATTTGATTTTGGCACGCAACAAGAAACATCGAAATTTAACAAACTCTTCTTTGCTAAATTTGTACACTTCTTTAGCACTGATGAACAACTTCAGGTTCTCATTTCCCATGGTTTAAAAATATTTGTTTTTCAGCTATCCCGTGTCAGCAGTCATTTACCTGTATGCGTTTCTGTGACAGTGGACACAAATATATTATTCTACCATTCTAAGTGGCTGTTGTTCTGCGCAATTTAGATTCAAACAGGCCAGCTGTTGTCCCTAAAGAATAGTACTCGTCCTAATGTGTACCGTACTATACAATACTATACTGTACTGTACTATACCATACTATACTACAACATATCATATTACATACTATACTACACTATACATATACCACACTATACATACTATACTCATCTATACTACACTATAAACTATATATTGTACTATATACTACGCTATGCGAAACTATACTATACTATACTGCACTGTACTATACCGTACAGCATTATACTGCAGTGTTTTTTATGAAAAAGGATAATCTCGCCGTTCAAGATTTCTGTAAGTTAGCTAGGCGAGGGTGCAAGGGTAAGTAATTTAATTGGACTCTCGGTCGGATTTTCTCTGTTGGTGTTACATTTGAGTCTGTAAAAAGGTCTTGTTCTCAGCAATAAGTTATTTTCATTAGAGAGGTTACTACAGGCTCAAAATACAGGCTTCGTATGTACGTGTTTGAACTTCTGCGTCGCAGATCTTTCATGCAAATGATAGGGCAGGTAACAAGAAAAGTTGAGGCTTTTCAGGACAATTTGCCTCTATGATGTTAGTGAATTAGTCAGTTTCTTGGGTGTCCAATACTGTTGTTCTGCTGACCGCCACGTACCTGCTAAGAAAGTTATTGGGTGAATGGCCAGAAAGAGTAGAATACGCTACACTCTATCGCTTCTGGTAGCCGCATTGGTGCTGAGGAACGTTTAACCCTCGCAACTCCTACCAAACATGGAATACTTACACACAAGTAGCACCGAAGTTTAGTTTGACCGCAAACACTGAAGACCAGGTATCTAACCGATGTGGCCGCCGGTGAATACTATCGACGATATATTTCAAACGTAATGAACTCATCTAACGCGATGTGATTAACACATGCTTTCGAGTACAAGTTACATATTACATATTAACAACGAAGCAGTTGCTTGCAATCGAACACGGAAAACAAAACCTTATTTGTATAGAATTTTGGAAATTCAACACTCTCAAGTACAGTCTTGAGCTTTTCTTGGCATCATGTGAATATCTAACGACAAAGAACAAACACAAACCGCGCAATTTGTGTCTAACTCAGCCGTCTACTAACTGAACTAGCGGCACTTTAAACTGCTCTGAGCGGGTAGTACCTGCACGGCTAACCGATGCTACACGCTTTTACACCAGAATACACCTTTAATCTAACGGACCAATAATTCTGTTTGAGGCTGATGGACCAACTCGAGCCCCCCCCCCTACGAGCTAGAAAAAACCAAAAGCAAAATAGTTCTGTTTCATAACTTCTGATCGTGACTGACATGCCAAGGTTTTCATCAGCCACTCCGGTTGGGTAACATTACTGGAGTTTCCTATATGATTCCGAGTGACCATGCTGAGTAACAATACCTTGCTTATTTCTGAATCTGGTTTCTTCTGTCTACAACAACTCACCAGGACAAAGTTTTCCGTTGTGTGGTTGATGAATCTGGAAGTTCTTGAGAGGTCACTGAGCGCTGCAGCTATCTTGGCGCCTAAAGTGTTTATTTCTATGGTGATTAGCATCTTCCGATTTACAAGTTAGCAGCTGGGTAGAAGTTGCGCATCAAGCTTCTCCCTTTTAACAAATGTCTAATGGGCACATGACTGGCACCTGTCCTATCTTTGGCGAAAATTCGAAACAGAAGAAAGATGAGTAAACTAAGAAGAGTGCTTATTTTATGTGCTAGCTGCTGTATGCATTCCACACTACTAACCCCAAAACGGTGCTCTTCCAATAATAGCGCATACGTGTAGGATACTGTTTAACTACACCTTACTGAATAGATTAGTTT
The DNA here is from genome assembly GCA_004794785.1 of Opisthorchis felineus. Taxonomy (NCBI): domain Eukaryota; kingdom Metazoa; phylum Platyhelminthes; class Trematoda; order Opisthorchiida; family Opisthorchiidae; genus Opisthorchis; species Opisthorchis felineus. The sequence continues at coordinate 70,111 of SJOL01006414.1, read as the reverse complement.
GGTCTTTTTAGGATGAGATGTGACAGACTTGATGTCAATGGCGATGGAGAACTGTCTACATGTCTCCAAGCTACAATCGTTCATGTCAAAGCTGTCCGAAGGGCCTTGCTCTTTTTGGCCCTGCTGGGTTGTTTCAGTAGTCAAGGTACCCCTGAAGACGTTTTTACCAAAGTAGTCGACGTTAAGAGTGATTTGTGGGGAAGTATGCACAGGCTTGATCGACATACCGTCAGATCACATAACTGAGTGCGGCTTTAAAGCTCCAGGATCTAGTCACTCCCAAGTGGAGTCTGGGAATGCATCATTCGACACGTAAGGCAAGTCTTTAGGCGGTGTTGCCGGGACTGTTTACACCAGCTGAAATTCTTGATACATGTATGTTCTGGATCAAAATGCTTTTATGTATCATTTTACGACGAACGTGCAGATCCTAAGGGACTGTGTTCTAATGACCAGCGTCTTTTTTCTGATGAACAGTAACGTGCGGTTAGAAGGAACATACATGAAATGCCAGACAACGGCACCATTGATGGATAATATCCTTCAAGAGCCCTGGTGAAAAAATGAAGCCGCACATTTGATATCAATGAAAGTAGATCAAACAGGAATCTGTATTGGTGACTGTGCACTCTGGGCCGATCCGCAAGCTCCTTGGTAATCTGCAATAATCCGACTATTCAGAGAATTACGGACGGTGACCAATGGACGGTCAAGACCATTGTTCTGGAGAACACCAATATGCTTGTCAAAATGAGACAAAGGGATGGGCTGGGCTCAACCAGTGAACTGCGGTTCAGTCATCAGTGCTTTTCAGTTAGTTTAAAGGTTTTAGAGCCGGCCAACTGTTAGTAAATTTCACTGATGTAAAATTTCTAAAGGTAAAACACGGAAAGCTCTGCCTGCCTTCTGGGATGGGTGTCTGAATGTCCTTTGCAATAATCCGAATGCCATCCAGCCCACCCAGTTAAATGTGTCCTGCTTTCACTTATTGCATTCTTTACACCTATAGGACGCAGAAGAATTACCAACGTTTTGCCAGTTTACCTTTTACGTGACGGTTATCAGGTTCTGCTCTTATTTTCTGTGAGGTTCACCCTTTGAAACGCGTTGACGTTTTGGCTTGCTATCGTGTACCACAGTACTTTTTTGTCAATACAAACTGCGTGTTGGCTCAATGAATCACACCACAATTTTGTACGTAATCGCTGAACTATTGCTGCAGGATAAGCGTTTCAGTTTTTGTTTTTGTCGTTTGTCTCCTCTTTGCTACCCATGGGTTTAATTCGTTCATCTGATACCCCGGATACATTTCACGTGACCTTGCTGAAGGATGTTCTATCTGATCAAAGTTCCCCGGAATTGGGGTTGTGCGGCATTCTCCTCCAGTCATTGTTGCTTGAGGTTACAAACTGAAAACAAAGGCTGAGTCAAAAAAATTCATACCACCCTACAGCTTGCCCATTGTTGCACTCACTATGATTGCGCCTCGCGCACTATGTACTTTGTAGTACTTTGCAATAATAACGTTAGCTGATAGTTAGTCGACTAAAGCATCCAACTATGGTCGGGTGAAACGAATGAAATTTCCGCAAACCACTCTAACAGTTAGAGCGATCCAGGCACCAGGACACGATAAACATGCCAAACCGATCTCGGTTCTCAGTGGAATCTTTGTCCTGTTAGTGGAGCCAGTGTATGCCAAAAAGCCGAAAAGCACTACATAGCTGTTGCATCTATATTGGCTTCCTTTACAGGATAAAATGTCCACTGTAATTCTCAAAGTTTTATGCACTTCCAACAGCATATTCATGGATTACTTTATCCACTCCGTTTTGTCTCCTTTCACAAACTGTGAATGAGATGTCTTGTCGTAGGACCTGGAAAATCATAGTGGACACATCGTTAGCGCGCCCGCAGGTGGATATTTCTCGCAAAGCTGCATGCGCTCAAACAGCTTTTTGAAAGACCTTCATAAAAGCAATTTTTGGTGTAATTGGCCATCGGAAGATTGATTCTCTAGCATCCCCTGCAAGTTGCATATAGTCACCAACAAAGTCTTCCTAGCGTTTCCAACAACCTGGTACATAGTTTTGTCTCTCCTGTTTCTTGTTTAATTCATCTAAATATGTTCCCCTCTGGCAATATCTACGCAGCAAAATCAAAGTTAGTCAGTTACTCTGTCTGCTTTGATTTTTCAAATGCCTTTGACAGGATTTTAGACAAACCCCTCCTCCGGACTTAGAACATGCTCGGTGTTACCGGCCTCTTCTCTCAAACATTATGGGCCTTCTTTACCAGCCGTACATCCAAGATTTTGTCAATGGGCCTCTTTTCGACTCTTCTGAAGTCCTTAGCGGAGTTGCCGAGGGATTCACTTTTGGCCTTTCTCTTTTCGTTAACCCTATTTTTTCCTTGATATCTCCCATATTCTCAGATTTTGCATACAGCGGTTCTAAAGCTTCGATGTGGTGACCAGTTAATCCAACCAAAAGCAACTGGTGTCTGTGTACTCAGCTAGTACACTCTACAGGCCCCCAGTCCCTTAAGCAAGTTTGTGTACACTTGTTTTAATCGCAGATCTTGCTAGGTTGCCAGCCTTTTGTGAATTTTTTCTGTTTTCACCGGAACACACTGCATCACCTTGACGTGCATAGTTTAATCCTTTCACTGGCCGTTCACCAGTTTTCGTTTTCCTCCCACCAAATTAGCCATACATGTACTAGGTGCAGAGCTGCACAACTTTATTGGAAATTGACCAACGATACCTCGACCTCTAACTACCCACCCAAGTCCAGACCTAAGTTTGTTTTCTACTTAATAAGTTGAAATGTATTTCAGTTATGTTACAGTCTTTTGGTTACTACTAATCTCATCACACCGAACACTCCCAGTATGGCGGACAATCTTGCTCCAATTTTAGACACTCATTCCGGAAGTGCGGGTAGTATCAAGCACTTTCCGACTCGAGGTTACAAGCCTTTGACATAATAATCGTTCATACTCCCACTGAACACACTTAGGTGATCTGAGTTGTACTACAGAAATACTGTCTTCCAGTTATCAATCAGGAGGCTGCATTACATTGATTTGGGCATTTTGAGCAATTTGTTTGAAGCCGAATCTCAAATACCAGCGAACAGAACACAAGATATCTACACAGGGTGATTTACACATGTTTTTGTCGGAAGCAAATCTCCGTTCCAATCGTTTAGTTACGTTACTGAAACCGGCCGGCTTGCCCAATTTTGTGTTGAGTTTCAGTCCATGGTCCTGCTATTTGATTGGTCTGCTAAAGGCATTTGTGGCAGCTTTGATTTTGATTTTGCTCAACCGGCTCTCCGCTATTTTACCAGGCGAATAAAAAAAAACCTCCTTTCCTAAAAATTTTTAATTGGTATTTTGTTTGGCCTCGACAGTGCTTTGCATGGTTGTACACTCTAATGGTTTTCAATTGATCCGCTAACTTCTACTACCTTCCAGCTGGCTCCTCTTTGGTCGCTTTCACGACATTCAGCTTCAAAGTTCTGGAGTACTGCAGTCCGAACAGGTTGATAGACTTGAGCGGTAGCAATGTATTTTTGAGAGCACTCAGTAGAGGGTCATATTTCCATAAGTTTTCGTCTCACCTTTTGTGTTGCTCTTGTTATCATCAGTCGAAATGGTGATATTCTGTGGCCACACAGGCGTGAATTTTTGAAAATATCTCGTGCATCTTTGTAGCAAGCTGGGATTTTCATCTTCTGGTGGATAACTTCGGTCCTGACCGTGCAGCGTGTTGAATACATCATCTGTGCATAATATTTTCCAAGCAACATTAAACAATTTGTGAAATTTTGTGGACTTTTTGTTTGTATTGCACTTTATGGGATATTTTCATGTTTTAAGGTCACTGTGATGACGATCGTAGTTCTCTTGTAGTCATTTCATAAGTTAAACCACTTGAATCTTCTGTCTACAAATCCAAAAACATAGATGGCGTAAAATGTGCTGTGGACCAAAATGATGGCAATTGCCTCCACAAAAATGGTTCACCAAAATCCACTCACCCCCTCTCTGTTCTTATCCAGGGACTGATTGATCTTCAGTAGCGGCGGTTATTGATCGTTTAAATATCGGTTTTGGCAGTTAGTTGTTTTTACCTGTTCTTATGCATGACTCCATTCGGTCATTGTTGCGGCCATACGAATCTTCTGGCAATTCCATTGGTAAATTTTCCATTTATCCTACTGCTGGAAGCAGTATTCACAAATTGATACTTTGCCCCGTTGATGTACCTTTTTCGTAAATTCCACCGATATCATGTTCAGTAGCACAACAGAACCTCACAGACTCAATCCTCATTCGTCTGGGTAACCGCACTAATTATCCCACGCGCAACTCATCGAAAATTCAGTCAAAATGTACGATACAGAGATGCTAGCTAGCACTTTGAATTGCATTTCAGTTGTTTCCCTGATACATGAAAGCGTGAAATGTTTATCTCCTGTTTGTGTCGGTGATTTGGTGAAGACGCGTTTGTCTCAGATCGCTCAATGAATTTTCTCTGACTTTGGAATTCAATTGTATTTTGATGTGTATCAATCCGCCAGCAACTTTGTATCCGGTAGCTTGGATGTCTTATGTGACATTTCATCCTTCTGTCATTATGAGTTCTGTAGACCATGCTTTCTAAGCAAAATGTCGCCACTTTGTCATTTTCTTCTTTCGTTTTTCACTACAACCCTTGTCATAAATACTAAAAGAGACGACCCCTTAAACGCTTCACTCGTTGGTTCCTTGCCGATATCAAAGCATGTCTTACGGCAATATTCAACCTGGTCATATCTTTTTCCATCAAAATCCACTTGAAGCACCAATTTTCTTGGCTATACTGAGATTTCCGGATATAGACAGTGAGAGGATACCAAACTAGGCCATTATTATAATTTTAATTCATGCAACCGTCATAATGGCTTAAGTACTGGGATCCACTGGCAATATTTTTCACTCTATTTCATAGTTCTTTTGAACGGATTGTATTGTTGCTCCAGGGAGTAGTACTGCGAGTCGCAGCGTTATTGCACTCTCCGAAATCGGAATCTACGACTGTACGAGCTGCACGCTTCTGCTGTTTGAGGATTTTGTGGTTCATCTGATTGTACTGTTTTCCACAAGCTACGTAGTCTTGTCTCTCTGTCTGCGGACCTTGAAAAGTGGTGATGCGGGCCAATAGAGCTTCGGCCTTGTTAATATGTAACAACTTTTAACCGTCCCCGACCACCTCTTAGAATGAGGATGATTTTGCAATTTCCTAACTTGCCCATCGGGTGCCGTTCCCCACCGCGGGAAGTACCAAATAGTTTGTTTCGTGTAGTGGCAGAGAAGAAATTCGAAGGGGATTGTACCTGGATTTTAGTCAGCCCAGTAGATTTCGCTGACGGTGTTGGGCAACCGCTTACTATGGTTTCTTGAAGTCCTTAGGAATGAAGATAAACTGTCCATTAAAAACGCTCTCTTGAGTTAACTGCTGGAGTTATTTTTTCTTCGTGCTTCGTCGCTTTATAACTCTGCTTTGGTATTCGCTTTCACAGGAGTAAGCAAAGGTATCGAAAACGAGCGAACAATTTAAATGGTTGCCTGGGCATTTTGCTGCATAGTAATGTAACGTTGTCTGTGCAGCATCTATTCTTAAATGCGATGCATTTCTAGTTGGCTTCGCTGGACTTACACTGAATCATAAATGGGACTGAGCTTCTGATAGCCCGCTATAACAGTTGGTTTGTTTTGCGCATACCTTCAAATAAACCTTTCTTTTGGAACCTGTCTCCTCCGAAATTTTTGGTGTCGACTGTCACTCGGTTGGCGTTTAGTCAGCCATCTCATTCTTTTTCTGCGCTTTTCTCTTGTCCAATAAAACAGGCCCATTACATCTACTTATCTTTTTACACTGTACTTCAGCAAACAAAGTATCCATGGGCAATGCCCTTTAGATCGTGACTGCACTCAAGCTACCATAGCAGTGTTTTTCTCATAGGGCGTATCTTTCTTTCTCCGGCAGGATGTCATCCTTTCTGCATGCAGCAAAAACCGTGGAGAAATCATGTTTTGTGTGGATATATGGAGGGAGGTATTGAGAGCTACTGGTGCAGGGATTGGTTTTTGTCCCAGGAGGCATGGAGATCAAAGACCTGTCTCTTAGAATGAGGGTCACTGCACTAGCATTTGGTATCAGCGGAAGTCAGGCGGAGGTATTCACAGTGCGGGCAACTAAATATCTGCATTGACAACGGTCCCAGCACCGATCATTCCTGTACTGCGCTGAAGGGGGTCATTGAAACCTCCCATTACCCGGAACCAAGAGTGTAGGGGATTATGTCAGCAAATACCGTATGTGTCCGGTGAAGTCTGTAAGCCGATGGGGCCGATGAGCAGCAGACCTTGTTTTTCAAGGCTTTGAACGACTCGAAGCGCACCTGCAAATTTTAAGTGTGAGAGCCATAGTGCTTGCTGAAAAGAGTATGGGGTTGACACCGAAAGAATTGCGCTACCAGGCCGGCCGCAGGCGGAGTCAATGCTATGGGTCAACTATCTCTTCAGGTTCAATTCGCTGTTGTCGATTTCAAAGGCTACCAAATTTACTTTCAAGATTTTGAGGAGAAGGAAGCTCACTTATTACTACACTCAACATGCGTACCTCAGAAATTTTTACCGGTAGATCCTGTGAAGGTCGAGGAAATGGCGGACGCCTAATAGGGGCAAGTTTAATAGGTATCCACCAGCTGATATGGGGTTTACGAAAGCGGTGGGTGAAATAGGGTTACCCAAAATGACGGTTAAGAATCATGCTTTCAGGCTGAGTATAGGAGATGGGGAACCTGCAGGCTAGCAACTGAAAGAGTTTAGCGCTACTTGACCAAATTTTCCAAAACAATTCAGTACCTGTCTTACTGCTCTTGTTGCCTATTCTCAGACCTGAAACCATCGCGGCCTAGACTGTCTGAGCGTTACACCGCCTACCGCGCCAAGATACTTTATAGCAAGGCCTTGACCCTGAATAAATTTTCGTTCTTTACAATAACTCTGAAGCTCCATCAAACTATCAGTGTGCCTCCTCACTTGCGCCACCCTACTTGTGGTTATACGGCTGCTTCCTATGACAAAGGACACTTCGGATCTCCCTCACGGGGTAGGTCCGAAGAACCTCCGACTTAAGCATGTCTCTCTTCTTCTTCCACTAACTGCACTGCTGTCGTAGACTAACCAGGTTCATTAAATTCCATTACTTAGTATTGTGCCCTCTCAGGTCAGATTATCCGCAAGTAACTGCACGAACCTATCCCTCTGGCACCGCATCAGCTTACTGAATAACAGTGAGTGAATGCACTTGAAGTCCGGGAGCCTGAACGCATTTTATTTCCATGTCGCAGAGACTAGAAAGACAGGTTTTATTGATCGGGGGTTGATGATCCGCTCGCCGAGCTTAACAAATAACTTGCAACCGTTCCTTCACCAAAAAGGAAGCACCACCATTACGCAGTTTGGTGAGTACCTACACCTCACTAGAGTGTGCTCACACTAACAGTAGAAAGGCATCTTTTATACCCTAATGTAATTGGTTAGCAGGGAGGCTGCCTTCTAGCGGGTTCATCTGTCTATTGGTTATTTGTGTTGCATTGTGGTATGGCCTAGTTGGTCATTCAAATACCTTTGTTGAGGTACCCGATACGGAACTTCGAGTGACGCGTAGGTCCGACAATCCCGAATATCAAAAGGAAGAATTGGGTTCGAAATTCTACAGTACTATTTACACAAGGGTAAGCAAATATGTACAATAAACCTCAATTGTTCACGTTCGTAGCGTCAACAAGTGCACAGGTCTGTCACTGACCGGCACAGTGCAGTGTCAACGTCCGCACACCAAACAACGGCGAGCGGAATGATGGCTCAGTAGTGTGGGTTACGGTCGTCCCTTCCGACGACAGTCTCGTGACTCTCATTGGCCGTGCGATCACATGGAACAAGTGAAGGCAGGCTCAACAAACGGGATACGAACGCCCATGGGTAAGTAGGTCAGCTGCGCACATTCACACACAGACACACATGCCAACATACAAGTGTCAGACGGGATGGCCTCTGCGGCAAGGTGAGTGGCGGGTACGGATAAGCGAAACAACTGGATATCAAAAGTACATAGGCGGAGTAAGCAAATGAATGGGGGAATTATCATAAGGTCAAGTTAGATTTAACAACCTTCCACCGTATTATTTTCTCTTTCCGTGTTTTGATTCGTCCCTTCCCACTTTACATTGTGCTGTGATCTGAACTCCTTGGGATTGATTGACCTGTTGCTCCATGGATGGTATCCTTGCGCCCGCCGAGTAGTAAGGTAACCCAATTTCGTCCATGGTTTGTTGGCTGGTCACTTAAATTAATCAAACTGATATGTTTGTTTAAATCGGGTTTTCCTGTTCCTTCTATTATTTTTCACCTGGTTTCGTGTACCATTTGGCGCTCTGTAGTTCCAGTGTTCTCTTGTCCTCGATGGTCGACACACTGAGTCAAGTTCGATGTGTTTATTGATGGCGTATTTGGTGCAGCACCATGCTTTCAAAAATATATTGTATTTCTTCATTTTTGCTTGAAGCAGTTAGTGAATGTCGTTCTAGTCCTGCTTATGTCCCCGGATCTTTTTGCATGGAGATGAGAAAATATACTATGACTTTTTTCAGCAAGGTTGTACATTCCTCAAGAACTTTCTTTTCGCTTGACCTACGTGGTGTCTGTCGCAATGTTTGCAACGGATCTTCTATGTGAAATTGTTCTATATGAATTGGTCTAATTTCCCTTCCGGTTCCGATGGTGTTCCACGCAAGATGTCTACGGGTTTATAGACGACCGTCGCATTTTGTTGTGGTAAGTGCGATGATTTTGAAGTATGGGAGTAACTCGTTCAACCCCGATTTGTGCTACCCTGTTAGTTGTATTTAATTTCTCGAGCGTCCTCTACACAATATTATTTAAGCATTTACCTCTGGTGTACCTTTGGTACCTCATCTTAATCTCTCATTATTTGGTGTTTTGTTGTTATTTGATGTGCTTGATTTGTCTCCATGCAACGTTTTTGGTGACATTTCGGACAACTGCTGCGCAGGATCCGAATTCGGTCCGTATTAGACGCCTATTTGTGAACCTCGTTTTGTTGACTTAATAATCTAGTGATGGACGCGTTCAGAAATACCAGCTTTGCGTTGTGCTCGTTAGCCAATGACGGCTAACCAAGAGGATTGATGAACCCAACTAACTCAAGAAATCTGTCGGAATCAGGAAGGAACTGAAGGCCTATAGTTAACTAACGCACGAAAAGACACCGTCCAACACAATCTTGAAAACAAGAGGGCACGTTCAACAAATCTACCCAGGGTGTCCTGACCGCAGCCATTTCAAGTTGAGGACGGGCAAGTCTCCTCACAATGACACTACGGGTTGATTCGATGCGGTGCGCTTGTTGGCACTTCGCGTTTTGTCAGGGAGGCACCCGATCCAGTTGACTTCTAATATCACCGCCATGAGACCTATGTTGATAGAGTGTTGATTCTTTGACCCGCTTTAACTTGTGGTCGCATTCCGAATGCATTTTTGATTTGATCATGCTGTACTGCTTGCCTGGCTTTCCACCACCGACCAAAAATCATTTGGTAGGTGGAGGTTAGCAATAACTAAGCTGAAAATGAAACTACTGATCTAATACTAGTAATGTGGTCAATAAAATCTGGCCATGGTTGGTTGCACCCGGCTGAGAAGGCTGCCTTGAGGCGTCAAAAGCAGGTGCACACATTTGCCCAACACCAGATAAAATGTAAGGATATTCCACCATCACTATGAGAGATTGCTATGAGTTTGCTATCCTATACAGGAATGCAAAAAACAGCCGTTGTCTAGTGTCCATGTCGCTGACTTAATCATGCTTTATTTCTAGCATATCCCTCTGGAGGCCTCTTTTAAATCCAGAACGCCAATGATAGCAATGTAAACATAATGCATGATCACGTAAAAAATAATGAGGTTGAGCTAGAGCCAAGTGGTGAGACAGGTCGGCCGGAGTTAATAACGCAATCCAATAGCTTCTTCCCAAGACAGTAAATTCGCTGCGCCGATGCCTCTCATCTTTTAAACATGCAGCATGACCACGAGTTTAACTTTCTCCTCAGTCCCTTTTTCTTGTACACCCCAAACAGCCAAATGTTATATGCTCGTCCAATTTCCAGAATTAGTTGTGCAACTCGTTCTATGCAGCGTTTATTCTCATCATCATCACTGCCAGCATACCATCAGCGTTTAGAAAATGGTGTTCAGAGTTTGCATGACCGTAACTCATTTGAAAGCCTTGGTGTGAAGAACAAAATAAGAGTGGATTGGTAAAGGGCTTAGTGCTAGCATACTACCCCCTCTCTCAGGTGCCTAGTCCTCCAGGCGCTCGTGTGGACACCCTGGATGGGAACTGACAAGGGGCACGCTATTAAAGATTACCAACATATATTGTTGCACAATAACATCAGTAGCATCACGTAGCATCACATGCCTGTCTATCTCCTCACTATAGACCATTGCTCGCGTAGACCTCAACCAGTGTTTTGTCTCCCCCTTCAAATCCCTCGCCGCCTTTCTAAACCCGTGGCACTGAACTCTTTAGTAGCTCTCGTAGATAGACCCGAGGAACTTTTTATGTCCCATTACAATCCTACTTCCATGAGCTTCCTGTCAGCTAATCACCCGCTCTTAAGAAAATTTGCAAGAGCCGGGGTGCTCGTACTATGGCGTTTGGCCTTGATCACGCATACTTCATATTTTTCTCCTAGCTATGCAACCTCACTGAAAATCGGTAACTCAGCTGTGACTAAGCCGGCGCATCACCTCACTGGTGGGAGGTTCCCATATTCTCGTATAGCAGCGCAAGCTCACTCGAATCGCCCATTGCCCATGCTCCCTACTGAAACCCAAATAATGGGTTCTCATA
>SJOL01006414.1:11457-41290 GCA_004794785.1 Opisthorchis felineus | reverse complement strand
AAAAAATCCTTACTTCAAGCGTGAATAGCCTCCTAAGTCAAGTTTGAAATGGTTCAGTGGTTTAGGCGCGAATCTACAGACCGGGAAATAAATGGTTCGAGCCCGACCTCTGCATCTCGACTGCTTCTGTCTAGGCTTGGGCAACCCGGCAGTATCTCGACCGTCATGTCTCCTTTGGGTAGCATGGCACCTAAGCACCGAATGGATGCTACATGTGAACGATTATTATTATTTCTCCGTACATCCACACGCCCGGAACTATGGGAACACGAACTTTGTGAGATCCGGGCGGTGTGGGATCTTACGAGATGATTGGAGCTACTGAGCTATACGCAGTTGGTATTCAATAGGCAGTAGGAACAGACGTATAAGGTCAGTAGTGTTATGACCTCTAATGATGTATCAGTGAGACTTGTCAGTTCACCGAAATGGAGAAGACAAAGAACTTTGAGGAAGTTGTACTGCAAATAAGTGGATCGTTCCGTGATATGGAATTCGACTGAACCAGAACATAAGAGCTAACAGTCCAATAGGATTTCAGTGGGGGGCTGAAATGTAGTAATACGGTTTCAGTATAAAAGACAAATCGTTAGTAAAGTGGATTTGTTCGTTCGGAGGCGGTCCTCCTAAAAAGTAGATGCTGAAATAAAAAATATCGATCCTATAGTCGTCCTGGTATTCAGTTCAGATAAACAATTCAACTGTGAGAGAACTAAGCAACAGGCCTTCATTGAGTCAGCCAGCTTCAGTAGACAACTGGCATCATTCGGCTTGATTGGTGACCCGGTAGTGACAGACGGGATGTACTCCCTTATGATTACTGAAGAGTCGCCAAATCTACTACCAAGGATCCTCCAGGTTTCCAGATAACCCTGTTCCGGTTCCAGTACCGTTCAGCTGTAGTACCCTTTCGTGTCTAATTGCCATACCACCAGAAGGAAGCACGAGGGCTGGGATACTGCCAGGTTGCCCAAGCCTAGACAGGGGAAGTCGAGAGGCAGAGGTCGGGTTCGAACCACCGACCTTCCGGTCAGTAAATTAGCGCTCTAACTACTGAGCCATCTCGCCCTCCTGTCCAAGTATCGTACAGTGATCAGTCAAGCGGATTTCACATCAGGGCCACAAATGTCGGAGGTTGGCAAACGCTGCCCTATTCTTCCGAATTCGAAATGTGATTTCGCCTTTCGCGAGATCTATGCCTACATTGATGAACTTATCCATCACATCCATCAGTTCGCCTGCAAGCATGGGGTTTGGGTTTGTTCCCACCGACTCTTGCAGCATCACTTTACACGTTACGGATGCGAAGCGCATACCGAACTGTGCAGCAAAATTATTTGGGCAATTTAAAAGTGTTTGGACTCTAAGTGCAACGTCATCGGTGCACGCAATGTCCTAGAATGAATGACCCTGGAGCATTTCGACCACCAAGCAGTTAAAGGCAGGTAAAGAGGATTCCAGCAGCAAAGTTAAAGAGAATGGGCGACAGAGGACATCCTTACCTGACACAGCTGAATGTGCTGATTCCAGAGGAGACTTTTCCGTGGACGCGTACGCGTCCAAGGGAGAGGAGGCATAGAGAATCCTTATGAGGTAAGAATTTAGAAGGGACACCTTTTGTTGCCAGACTGCCACAGTTTCTGGCGACCAACGGAGTTCATAGCAGAACTGAGATCGAGAAAGACAACCTTTTTGGCCGTTGGAAGAATTGTCGCAGTTCCCAAAGTGAAGATGTGATCGATGGAACCGCGGCTAAGACGAGACGGCTCAGTGGTTAGAGCGCGAATTTACTGACCGGAAGGTCGGTGGTTCGAACCCGACCTCTGCCTCTCGACTTCCCCTGTCTAGGCTTGGGCAACCTGGCAGTATCCCAGTCCTCGTGCTTCCTTCGGGTGGCATAGTAGTTAGGCACCGAAAGGGTGCTACAGCTGAACGCCTAAGAAGATTGTCGTGAACCTGACTCTTCCGATGATGGTTCAATCTTTGCAGGAAGTTATGGCCACTAGGACGATGTCCCGGTGATTTTCACTCGATGTCCTTGCACCATTTTTGAAAGTCGGAATTACGATTGAGACGCTCCATTCTGTCTCTATTCTTTCCCCACTCCTCGTACTCTGGAGTAAATTTGTTAGGATAGCCACGAGAGATTCTTTGAAGATTGCATAATGCAAACCGTCTTGACAAGGTGCTTTGTTGCGCTGAAGCAATAAAATTGCCCTCTAGACTTTTGTCGGTGGAAGCCTGACGTCGACTTTTCACTCGCGTGCATTTAGTTGTTTTGTAGGGTGAGTTTAAGAGGATCATTTGAACTGTTCTTCAAAGTGTTGAGCCCATCGTTCAAGACTACGCATCTGTGAATTAATTGAGGTCCCATCTTGGCGGTCTTCTCACGAACAACCCTCCTCGGACCAGTTGATTCGACTAGCTGGAACAGGGTGCGACTGTTCCCTGTTACAAAAGCCATCTCCATTTCTCGGGATGTTGCGATCCACCAGCGCTCTCTGTCGATTCTTAGGCTCGTCATCTTTCGGCGTTTGAGGAATCTGCGCACACCATCACAGTCGTTTGTTGCTGTTATATTCTTCCTGGCTTCAATCAGGGTTGTTTATCGTGACGGGATCCAGTGGCCATTGGAGTGTGCGAGCAACCTCGAGCAGATGGTTTCAAAGGCTGTGATCATGGCTTCTCTCACCGTTTACCAGTCGTCATCCAAATTACCATTGTTCCCGTCGAGTTCTGGGGATTTCGCAGCCAGTTCAACTTGGGCTGCAGAGACCTTTTTGAAGGTGGTGCACTGAATGACTTTGCATCAACAATCGCGTTCCATAGAGGAAGCGTGCTCGCACAATGTCAAGTAGTGTTCTTCAGAATGAGTGCAATCGTATCGAAGTTCTCCGCTTGCTGCTGATAGCCACATGGTCCAATTGAGCTCACGACTAGTTAGCACTTGGTGGCCTCCAAGTCACGTGGTGCGAGCGCTTGTGCTGAAAGTTTGTTCTGGCTAGAAACAGATTATTTCAGCACGTAGTTGAAGAAGCCGTTCCCCATTCTCTGTGTGGTGGGCGTCAACCTCGAATCGGCTGCCAAGGTGGACTTCCTCAGAAGTTAATCAGCCGACTTGAGCTTTCATATCAACTGACAGAATCATGATATCTGTACTTCTCGTTGATCTGAGTGACTTGGGCAAGTCACGATGGAAGTCTTCTTTCTCAGCCACAATGCTGTTGTCCGTTGGAGCATATGCTGACTTCATCATCTTCATTATTGTCAGCTGTGGGAACCGCGTACTTGTCGTACAGTGATTGTAGCTGCCACAGTTTCGTTCATCGATGATTTGGGGGGGAGGGGGGTGGTGGGGTTGGTAGCTGCACATTGGAGGCTGGAGCTGATAAATTGGTGCGTAAACACAGCACTGTCAGTAGACTGTTAAGTGGGGGAATTGGGAAGGGAGCTATGCATTGAAGGCAATAGCCTGGATGCACGAGTGCCATTGAGGGCGCGACTGGGCCATGTCGGACAGTGTCTCTAACCATTGATGTGGCCTGTCTGGGGGTCCCCATCCAGGAAGACGGCAATGACCAGCGCAGCTGAGTTTGCTGGTAATCGCTTGTATGCTTCGTTGCCAAGTCGTTGTTTGAACGCCTCTGGCTCGTTTCCACCCTTCACGTGGTTTTGCGAAAAGAACCCTTCGAGGAAGTCGGTCGACTGGCATACGGAGCACGTGGCCAAGCCAGCGCAACCTATGCAGTGTGATCAGTTCATCTATCGAGGGTGAGTTATTTCTTCCGAATACCATTCAACGTACTTCAGCACTACTGATCCGGTGTTCCCACCAGACTCGGGCAATGCTCCGAAGACATCGATGGTCAAACACTGAAAGTTTTTTGACGTCCTCGGCGCGCGGCGGCCAGGTTTCTGATCCATATAGTAATATAGAACGCACCGCAGCACTGTAAACTCGACCCTTGACGGATAAGCTGATATCACACCTACGCCACAGGTGACGCAGGTTCAAAAAAGCTGCTCTGGCATTCGCAATCCGGATGAAAATATCATCTTTCGCGAGACCACCGGGACTGATACAGCTGCCCAGGTAAACGAATTTGTCTACTACTTCAATCGGTTCATCCGCAAGCATGAGGCTAGTGTTCGAGCCCACCCAGTCTTGCAGTAGCACTTTACACTTTGCAGGTGTGAAGCGCATGCCAAACCGTAAGGCGGAATTAATTAGATTACTTAATATTGTTTGCATTACCACGGGGTCAGATCCAAGAAGAGCTATGTCGACTGCGTACTCGATATCTGTGAGCGGACGCCCCGGGAGCACTTTGACCCCACAGACGTTAGAGGCTGATAGTGAGTCTTCCATGATCGTATCAATGACGAAGTTGAAGAGGAAAGGTGAAAGAGGACAGCCCTGTCTGACACCACTTGATGTGGTGAACTCAGGCGAGAGCTTCCCGTAGACCTTCACACGGCCGCGGGAGTTGGCGTACAGCGCCTTAAGGAGGGTCAAGAATTTATGGGGGACACCTTTGCTCCACAGACACTGCCATAGTGCCTGACGGTCCACAGAGTCAAAGGCAGCTTTCAAGTCAAGAAACACAACCATTGTTGGTTGCTGAAAGCAGTGTCGCTGTTCCAGAATCTGTCGGAGGGTGAAGATATGATCGATGCATCCTCTTGCAGGACGGAACCCAGCTTGGTTTTCACGGATCTGTCTCTCCCTGTGTTCAGTCAACCTTCGAAGGATAAGACCAGAGAGCACCTTCGATGCCACAGCTAACAGGCTGATGCCACGGTGGTTTTCACACAGCGTCCGCGTACCCTTTTTGAAGATAGGGATAACTGTCGACATGCCCCATTCTGCAGGCACCTTCTCTTCGTTCCATATAGCACCAATAAGGTTTGTCAGATGGGTCACCAGGGATTCTCCGCCTTCTTTGAAGAGGGCTGGATAGAGACCGTCCGGTCCTGGTGCCTTCTCACGTTTCAATACGGATATTTAGTACTTTATTTCTTCTTCCGACGGGCGATCAAGGTTTACATTCCATTCGCCCGTACGCACTTTCTCCACAGGCTGTGTTGCAGGAGACCAACTAAACTGTTCTTCGAAGTGTTCGGCCCATCTTTCCAGTCGACGTTTTTGGGAGTGAATTGATGAGTCATCTTTTTCACTTATCGTATCGCTGACCGTTGCTTTCCTATGGCCAGTCGATCGTGTCAGTTGATATGGGGCACGGCTGTCTCCGTCTCCCAAGCTTTCGATGTCCACCAGAGCTCTCGGTCTTTCCTTAGGCTCTTCACTGTTTGGCGTTTGAGGGATTTGCGTGCGCCGTCGCACTAGTTGCCTGCTGGTATGGCTTTTCTGGCATCAATCATGGATAGTGATCTCGATAACATCCAGTGGTCTTGAGGTAGAATCGGAGAAGTCGGACAGACAGCACCGAACGCCGCTAACATAGCTCCTTTCGGATTTTGCCACGCTTCATCCACATGGTCACTGCCACCACAGTTTTGCTTTACTGTGGAGAGTTGTTGGGCTAGCTCAGATCGATACTGTTGAGCTGTGGTAATTCTTCGAAGATAGTGGATTGGCATGCTTCTTGCTAACATGCGAGGGCCTGAAGGGAAGCGAACTTTCAGGCGTGCACGCACCATGGCGTGATAGGAATCAAGTGGTGTGCCTCCGAAGGAACGGCAGTCTTGAATTGTGGCTCTCCACCGGTGGCTGATGGCCACGTGGTCCAACTGGGTCCACGGTTGATTTGCAGTTGGTGGCCGCCAGGTTACGCGATGCGAACGTTTATGTTGAAAGTTCGTACTTGCCAGAAACAGTTCATGGTCAGCACATAACTGAAGGAGTCGATCTCCGTTGTCTGTGCGGCGAGCATCGACTCCGAATCGACCGTTTCTTGACGGAGCATATAACTTATAGGGCTGCTGAGAAATTCCAGACAAATGAGTTTATTTTGGCAATAGTTGTATGGTGTTTAGGCACAGGAGGCCTTGGTGTTCACGGGTATCTGCTTTCAACATCATGTCACAGGATTATTCTCTGTTATTCAGCAATATTATCGTGATATCATTCTCTGATTGTGATTGTAATTCGGAAGTGAAAGTGAAATGCAAACTGATCTTATGACAGGGTGGATAGTTCGAAGCGATCATGTCCTGACTTGACTCTAACCACATAAATGATGCGATCTTTGTCTTTTCACGGAAAACTTAACGGCTGCTGGGTTGTTTCGTCAAAATTCAAATCACGTGCAATCATCAGCATAATGAAATTGGACTGGAAGGTGTGCTTAGTTGTTCCCGGTTCCCTCTGTGATATTCGGACTCCCATGCGTCCCCTTTGTACTTCTGTTCAATTTTGAAAGTGTCTTCGTATCGTTTGATCCACGAATCGAAGATACCGATTGGACGGTTGGAGCCTGCGATGGAAGTTGAAGATCTGAGTAAAGGGTCTTCGCATCGAACTCTCCATCGAACGTAATTGTACTGCTTCAAATAGCGTTTGAGTCTGTGGAGTATCCTTTGATGCTTCAATCGCACTTTGCTTTATTGACGGCGTGTATTTTAGGGTCGGAAAACTGCTAGTTCTTTCCAGGCCGGAGACACAACCAAAAAGCAAAAAAAATTGTCGGTGAACCATGAGTAAAAAAATAAAGAAATCTCGGGTTTATAAACCTAATTTCGTCCTTTAACTCTGCAAGCATCTTGTTGGGTGACTATGAAGGTCGCAAAATTGCCCGAATTCTAGGGCAGACCGGTTGTCTCGGGTTGGCTGCTTGAACGTTCGCTCAGGATCAAGCTTCCGACACGGGGCCCTATGCATTCCTGTTGAGACTCATGCGGAGGAATTTAGCTCATATCCGAATTCCTTTGTCTTGTGTTTGTGTTCATGAAACTTACGTTCCTGACACTTCTCCCAAGACTTAGTTTTTTGGGCGTTCAGAGCAAGGTCCAGCACATAGTTCTTGCAGAGGGTGAGAACAATATCACAAGGTCTAGGTGGTGGGGAAGTTTCCGGAGGAAGTGCATTCATTAGGCGCCGGAAAGTAGGTTAAAGTAAGAGACGAAAGTGACACACCGACCTCGAAAATCCGGACTAAAATTTCCCGCTGTTCCAAAGTGGGGGACTTTGCACTGCCATTGAAATAGCTTTCCATGCTATAGGACGAGGGACTGAAATTCCACATAACTGCTCTAGCTGGGCTCCAAAATAATCGATTTCAAGCATGCGCCTTCGTCAACCGATCAATCTCGTTATCGTTGGACGCCTTCGGCTCTGTCGAAGGTTGCTGTTCATGGATCACCCCGGAAATCTACCCGACACTCGCTAAAGCAAAGTGGTGCATCACGCATCACTTTTTTTACCTATAAAATACCGTATGAGTGGAAAGTGTATTTTGCAGCTGAGATAATAAGGACGCATGTGGCTAAGAGGAGCAATAGGAGTACGTACAATGAAAAGGAGGGTGGGTTTAATCGGTGTAACAGATGTGGTGGCATCAATTAAGAAGGAAGCTGAATTCGAACAAATGCCCAATAAGACCCTTGACTTTGCTGCTTGGTCACTCCTTTTCACAGGATTCTCCTCGTCAATGTGTATGGCTGACGTGTATGGTTGTGGGTCACGTTGTTGGTCAGTGGGAGCAATAGTCTATCGAAGCCTCTACTTTATGTTGTTCGCCGTGAAGAATGGCGTTACAATGTTATCATCAACGGTTACTTGGTCCTCGTTATGAGATCGTGTTCCCTAATATACATTATACGCTACTGACATACAAACTCTCGTTTTCAGCTGTTTTTCTAATGATTGAACCAACTCGCAGACGGCCCTCAATTCTTCGGACGTCAGTCAGTAAGGCAATCAACTCACCGCAAGGTACGTTTTTACTGCCATTCTGATGCGTCTGTAGTCACCACACATTTGCTTAGGTAACAACAACACACTTCTGAGATAAAATGTAGTAGGTGACGTTCGTGTGCATCAGCTTAGCGGGTCTGAATGGCTAATTTTCGGTGTGTAGTTTTTAACACTGCACTCACCGACCGCTTAGCCCCATCCTGTGCTGCCATTCTTTCAGTCACAAGATTAACTTTGCTAAGATAGTGAACCATAACCGTCACTCTTATAAGAAGAACTTGAGATATGTTTATCACAGCCTGCCGGCTTTGGTTCAGGCGATTCGCGAAGAATACAACATGACTTCGTGCACGTTGACCACCAAATGTCGGAGACTAGCTTTCCAGACAAACCTGTGTCTAAGGAAAGCATATGGTTGCCTTTCCCGGTCGTGCATTTTGATAAAAATTAGTTAGTTTCCTATGACAGTCGTTTCATGATTTCGCTTAATTGGCTCATCTTTACGCATGGTCACCAAGAAAGGCTTATCCGCAATCGTAACCTGCTCTACTGGACAAGTAAACTGCTTGTGGCAAACATCTGGTCAGATTACTTGGTTTGGTTCATTTTTGTTCGTGTGCCATTTCGCGATCTGGGTAATCCTGAGCTACAAAAAGCGTGGACGAAAATTACGGCGTGACGACATTCCTTGTGAATTCGGGTACTGGTTCGATCTGTGATCACATCTACCAATAATTTTTTTCTCTTTACTCTGTTTCAGGTGGGATGGGGTTGACCACCAGCTCAGCAGACAGACACATTCATAAGCACACGCATACATGAAAGCGTTTAGTTACTTCCCAGCTTATGTGTCAGTTGAGTGTACCACCCGTTCAGGGTGATCAAAAATCTGCTGGAATGGTTCAGCTGTAGCATCCTCTCGGTGCCTAGCTGTCGTGTCATCCGAAGGGAGCAGGAGGGCCAAAATACTGCCAGGTTGTCCAGCCTAGACAGTCGCACTCGGGATGCAGAGGTAAAGAATCTGTTAGTAACTCACATATCCCGCCAACTACTTTAATGTTCAAACAAGACAGCCTTGATCGGTTGCAACTAGAGTGCTCCCCACAGGTCTTGGATTCGTACTAGTATTCCTTCGCTATGGCTATGGAGCTGCGTGAAGTATCATAATTCTTTTGTCCAAGCAAACTGCGATTCGAACAGGAGTGGGCATGATACCTGTTGGGCTGACAGAGTTTCCATTTACAGTGCTCCTTCTCCACTGGAGAATCTGTGGGAAATAGGTCGTTTTCCTGGAGAGAAGCATTTTCTAGCGGCTATGATCTCATATGAAATTACCTCCGGAGGCAGGTGAAATACCTCACTTCCCCGTAGTGAACGCTCTCGGGTAGGGAGGATTACTAGATATCCTTCTCTCGATGCTTCCTTTGCCTCCCTGTGCAATTTCTTGAAATCAGCAGCACGGTGGTGGTGACTAATGCCTGGCGAGGTGGACAACAGCTGAGAGCTGAAGGGAATTCACAGATGAACAGTTAGAATTTGAATTTTCTGACTTGGTATTCAGAGAAAGTTATATCGCAATGGCCCATGGTAACCAACGTTTAAACCCTGATCACTGACACATGTTTGGTTCCCAGTTTTAGAGTTTTTTTAACCAAGTAAAAGCTGCATTCATAAGACATTATCCACTTTGCAGTTTTAATGTTCTGCAACAACACATCATCATCAAGAAGGCTTAATTTGTTTACTGATCACCTCACACATCTAGCTTCCACCTCTGCCCACACAACAACGGTTTCGACTGCTCCTATTAACCCGCTACAAAACCTTCCACTCGATGGATCCGGTGCTTCCTCGATCAGCTTTGTCAATTTGACCGGCGATGTCATACAGCTGGTGTCAGTTTCCTCCGATACGCCTAACGGAAACGATGGGACCGGTGACGGTACAGGGCAGCCGAAGCCTGAGACGGTGATCCGCCTTGCACCGTCCACCGCGACTATACTGTCCACTGCCGAAGCGCCTCCTGCGCCACGAAATCCCACACCTGTCACCCCAATGATCCGTACCTCAGTGCGGTCTTGCTGTGTGTGTGAGGCCTCGACAAACAACAAGCATGCCGGCATTATCACTTGCACCAAATGCGAAACCGTATTTCATCGACTGTTTGATGTGAGTCACCAGTGTAATGTAATACCGCAATTTTATACCTATTTCCAAACTTTCACTCCTCCATTATCATTTTACTCGAGTTCCGTTATTCCTTGTACGAAGCTTTGATTCCAACCGACACAGTTTCATTCACTGAAGAAAGGTGGAAAGTTAGAATAGCCACCTATTGAATGGAGTGGCCCGATCACTTCACTGATGTTGAGTAAAACCGGGCAATGAAACATCTGTTCTTTGAAATCAAAGCTACTCACCGCGTGATTGGGTCATGCCAGTTAGTACGGTCGACCAGGTTTCCGTGGTCACTTTCGAAGATAGGATTTTTCTGGTTGTCTGTGTGAGTGTTTCCAGCTTTACCGTCGACCTACACCCTTTCTACATTTGTTCCAGGAGATGTGACTTAAAAAATAATATAGTATAGTACTATGCAGTATAGTATAGTTTGGTGTAATGCAGTGTAGTGTAGTATAGTACAGTATGGTTCAGTATAGTATGGCATAGTATAGTACATTACAGTGTAGTGTAACGCTGTATAGTATATAATAACACAGTACTGTAGTGCGGTATAGTATAGTATGGCATAGCATGGTGTACTGTGGTACGGTACAGTATCGTATGGCGCAATGTAGTAACGTATTGCACAGTGCTTACCCTTGGAGAAACTCTCCAAAAGACGTTCATCAAGGGACAGTTTTAATTTCCAACCCCACTTCAAGGAAACAACCCACCCCCAGAGCCAGACACTTTCTGGTCTCCCGAATGGTGATTTCCTGTCCAAACAAGGATGCTGCAATTGAATTGCCCTCTCTCATGGACCCATGTTTCTCAGTGGCTATCAATCCATGAACACTGCTGATACACTAACCCACTACATTAGCGAACTTGACTAGATTGAACTTGACCAATTTGGCTATCTCGCCTTGCGTGTGCATCACATCATATGTTGGAACGTTCGCAACTGAGATACTGACACAGGCTAATGCACCTGAAAGATAATGGGTTGAGGCAACGCACTAGTTCCCAGCACTCATCAGTGTTTTCGCCTTCGTATTAACTTATCGTGCTTAGTGGTTCTTACTAAGGTATAGGTGGATTAAAAACACTGGTTTGTGGTGCCATAGGTGACGGGGAAGTAAAGACCACTATACAGTTCTACCGTGCTGCGTGTGTTTATGTTAATTGCAGATATCCGGAATTCGTTTCAGACGAAATGGAGTATGTTGTGTCACGTTCATGGGAGCTGTGGAACAAAACTTGGATACAAATAAATTTTTCCGTTGAGATATCGTCGTGTTAGCGAGGCCAATCTATACTGAAAAGCCCAGAAGCACTTTACAGCTGTTTCATCCTTTTCGGAAATCGTCAGCAGTGGGCAGTTCAGGAGGCTCCGAGAAGTTTCAAACCTGCAACATCCGTGCTAGTGATTGAACACTTCTCAGCATAGATCGGCCTCACTGACTGGACGAATTCTCAACTCAAATTGCCAAATCTCCTCACTCTGTAATAATGTACTGATCGTTCAGCTGTAACACCCTTTCGGTGTCTAGCTGCCGTGCCACCCGAAAGAACCACGAGGTTGCCCAAGCCTAGACAGGAGCAGTCGAGATGCAGAGGTTTGGTTCTAACGACGGACCTTTCAGTCAGTAAGTTCGCTCCTTAACCACAGTTATCTCGAGCGCCTCGGACCACCGCAAATAAAATTGTTATTCCGGCACAGAAAGCATTCGATACTTATATGCGTCCGCCTATACCAGGTAACGTTTTCGATCTGGAGGTGCTGTAGTACGGTACAGCAGACCAGGAGACTATCAGTGTGCAGTCTGACGTGAGTTTTGTGCCTGATTGCGAAGTACTTGTGATGAAAATTAGTCCTGTTAACCTTCCTCTATATGTTGTCAAATCTTCTAAATTGATTTGTCTGCAATACAGTGTCTTCATTTGTCTTCGGGGTATGGACGACAATCCTTTTTCGGATTGTCACGTGTGCGGTGCGTCTTTATTTTTGAAATTGGTCTTCATTCAAATAGGGTTTGAGACTCAGGGACACAACGATTAGAAGATAGTCGACTGTACTGCGACCTTCATGCCTAGATTTGGTCGTGTACCTATGCAGTGCCATTTGGGTCAGCAAATCGAGCCTTTTATAACTGTAAGGTTTTAAATCAGGCAGTGTGGAAATTTTTCGCTTTTCAGTTGCAATAACCCGAGATGAATTCTTTCAGACCTGTCGCAGAACCAGTCGGAGACAACTGAGGAGCTTCTGTTTTTTCCCAAAAAATTGCCGCAAAGTTTCACGGCTTCAATCGATCGCGAGCATACGTCGTATGGTTTCGTGGTGAGGAATGTTGAAAACAACGTATAAAAGTGGTGGTAACTTTGGCAAATTATTAGTCTTTTCGACGCCAACTGAGATGCACGAAATGGCTATTGTACGGTGTCCACAACTGATGGCCCAAGTATAGTGACATCTTCGGAGATGAAAGACGAACCCTAATATCCAACTATGTCCACAGTCCGCTTCTGCATTAATAAGCAAACCTGCAGCTCATATTTATTTTATCCATACCATCAGGAGCTCCTGACAAAGTTAATCCGCGTTCATTGCAATAAAAAATTGAACACGCTAGCCGCTTATTTCATAAAAACCTTGGTATTTCTTCAGCATGCTTGCAAAATCTACTCCACAATTGTACGAAAAATATCTGGAACCGGTTTCGCTGCATCTGAGACCTGCAGGTGACATTTAGGATGCGTGATTGAAAGCAAGCATATGCGTTGTTTATATTTGTTTACTTGCACCAGTCTGGTGTGAGTTGCACTAGTCAGGCTCATTCGAGGATGCGTTTTATGAAAAAGAGATTCGGCCATATAGTACTGCATCCGCGGAAGCAGCTATGTGATGCATCAACCGGAGTGTGGGTCGTAAGCCACTTTCAGGCCGTTAGGCCGGAATGTTGTGAAAGCAGTATCCATAGGAACCTCTGTCTGACCCTTCTTGTGTCGTGTACACTTGTTCGTTCAGCTGTGCTACCCTTTAGGTGCCTAGCTACCACGCTGCCCGAAGGAAGCATCAAGCCTAGGATACTGTCAGGTTATCCAAGTCTAGACAGGAGCAGTCGATATGCCGGAGTTCGATTTGACCCACGGACATTCCGGTCCGTAAGTTCTCGCCTTAGCCACTGAGCTGTCTCGAGCTCGCGTCGTATACAAAGTTTAGGGTTGCTAGTTCCATCCGCTGGTCTAGCGCTAACTGACAGGAGCTGCGGTCATTTTCTACTGTCATTGTCATAGTACGGTGTATTTTTCCTAAAGGCGCCTATGCTAGATGGTGGGGTTTTTACAGTCTGTCCGTAATAGGCGAAGTTGTGGCATTTCCGTCGGATACTGGCAACAGCTTTACTGATCCTTCTTTCATTCACTTGTAGAACCTAGGCGAAGTCCGGGACAAATGCGATTGTTCTAATCTACCATCGGCTTGCTCAAACTGTCGTCTGTACAAATCGGCTACTAAAGCTCTGTCCAAGTGGGGTACGAAGTTGACTGATCGGGCCAAGCGTGAATGGTCTATAATTGATCGATCCTTGGCTGCGCTCACCAAGACCGACTGCACGTTGGATGACATATTTCAAGGTTGGTTTGGTGTCGCATCTGTTCAGTGTTTAATCTCATTCTTGGAACATGCTTCGTGGTCATTTGACTTAATCGGTTCCATGCCGTGTTCAATTCAATCTCTAGTATTCGCTTAGCCACTTGTGTTCTAGTTAGGATCCAGCTATGGACCACCTTACGTACGCATTTTCTGAGTACAAACAAACCACGATGACGCGTTTATCACCTCTTCTGGACAAGGACTATTACCCAAGTTCAGGTCAATCCTGTGTAGGCGCCCGTTCACATATACTTCATGCAACTAATCACTTCCTTCCCTCAGTGCTGCTGAGACAACCGATCGTGAATATGCATTCGACGAAATCTACGTCCTCTTTAATGTGATGGATCTTGGATGGGAGATGTTTAGCAGACCGTCTATGAGGAGTTCACCAGCCGTTGCAGCATCTCACGCTTTTTGGAAACACTATTTTGATGGGCAAAGGCTCATTTTCCATTCATTTCTAGTTTGACACCCTGAAAGTATGTTAGGACTGGTGTGAGCCTCCGGCTGTCTAACTGGATGATCACTGCATTAGGTGGCCAAAAGTTGAACACAAAGGCCAAGCAACATTATTTCACGAAGGCGACTGAGATCCTCAGCAAGCACTGCAGGCTGGACTGACACCTTAGGATCGACCAGCTGTTTATATAGACGCAATGCACTTTTAGCTGACATGATACTCGACGGAACCCTGTGTCTGTCCCTTTCTTAGGGGATTTACATAAAAAATCCATGACTAATTGTTCTCCTTCGGATCGAAATTTTATTCGGATAGGTCTTTTTCCATAGAAACCTAAACTAAGACTCACATCTAAGAACTCACATCTGGACGAGTGATTATTCTCATTCTTGCCACTACTTCCATAATTTAGATTTTTTAAAGAAACGGATGATGGTTCGGCTGAAGGAGGAACGCATCTGTTCTGTTTGGTTTCTAATGCGGTTGTCTTCCTGAACTTAAAATTCAGATGTGACCTTGGCAAGTTAGTTGAAGACTCTTTGACAGCCCACTACCGATCTCCGTCTTTTTGAGGCTCATCAAGTAGGCGTAGTTCTGCCGGTTTTGCTCGACTTGAACACCAAATTTCACTCAGTTGACGAATTATGCCCACTTGCAAATTACTTCGGTGCTGACGGGTGTTTATGAACAACATAAGCGAGCTATTCAGCTGAGTACCCCGTGACCACGAGCTTAATTTTCGGTTCGCCACTCGGTTAATTGATGTATAACCGGAGCTGTTAAACGCACCTGCATTTCGATCGGACCTTCAGTTTCGCACGCTTGCGATCAAGTCCTGACGTGTGTGCTGGAATTGCCGATAATTCGATACGACAAACCCAATCTCATCTACATGAAATTAAAGGAACACAGATGTTGAATTATTTAGTAGTTCCGAAGAAAGCTCTCCTGATTCTTCTGACCCCCTGTACTGTCCTCTTCTTTCCATGGCTGCTATTCAGTCTCATCCTAGCTGAACTGTTACGAGTTTACTCCTAGGGAGAGCAGGCGAATAGTCAGAAGCGGGTTCCAGTGCAGACCAGGATGTCAATGGGCCGCACCTTAACCGCTGAGTCGTCTTGAGCTCGTAGAAACTAGACTATTTTGTTGTTTGACGCACCCATACAAACCTTTCTTCGCAATTTTCTTCTTCCCGTGTTGAGACAAAAATATCGTCCAGCTGTCACACCTTTTCGGTGCCTGGCTGCCATGCCACCCGAAGGAGATACGAGGGCTGGGGTACTGCCAGTTTTCCCAAGTCCATATAGGAGCATTCGAGATGCAGAGGTTGGGTTCGAAGCACTGTGGGTTACAGACTTGTAGCCTCGCGTCCTTCTCGATCAATACATCCACCCTGTCATTGCGGTTGTCACTGAACTGAGGAAACCTGCGCCTAAACCGTATATCGTATTACAAGTATACAGCACGTTTCTTTTCTCCTATGCATGTGCTAAATCACTGGGGACAGCACTGAGCTTCTCAACCTTTTCTCAGTTTTATGTCAATCTGAACATTTTGATTTTTGCACTGATAGTTAATGAGGAGGAGTTGGGCCGGGTGTACGGACCACCGATCATCACATTTCCGTTGAAATTGGCTCAGCGACGGGGCCAGTCATCTTCGGACTTCGACGGGCCGTCGGCGGCGGGCACCAAACGAATCGCTGTTGACAGTCGTTTCTGGGTAAGCGTATGCCCTTGTGATGTCGAACTTCTAGCTCTCCGATTATTTGCGTTCCAAGGATTGTATGGTCACCCCCATCTAATTCAAGACTTGATTCGTACCCTTGGCACGGCTAAGTGATTTTTGGTGGTTGACAGCATCTTCCTGAGATGGCGTGGTCATTTATTCTGCCTGACGCTGTTGGAGATTTCTCTAGTTTATGTTTACGTCTGTTCGGTCATCTAGACCTGGGGGTCTCCAAACTTTCTCAGTTGCGATCCGGTCTCCCATTTCGGTATAACTGTTGGCCGGATGAAAGTATATCCGTTTGCAATGGTCGCTCGTGATTGACAGCATCGTATTTCGTTCATGAGCTGAAGTTAAAAACCATCAGCAGTGCTTCTGTCAGGATGAAAGATCTGCCCTCAAAAGTTGCTCTGATCATAATTGCATCAAGTAAATCTCCTCAAGAGCACTAGTCCGGTTTGTGGACCTGGCCTTTTAACCAGAGTACAGAGTACTTGTGTGGTGGTACACTAACAACTTTCATCGTCTTAATGTTTGTAGGCTGGAGTCAATGCACTCCAGATTGCCTCAACACCCCTAGCTAACCGTACCACAACGGCTTCTGCCGTCCAAGTCTCTACGAATGGCGTCACTCGGCGTGTTCGAGCGCGGCGAGCTGCTGCTGCCGCAGCGGCCACCAGTCCGCTTTCTAGCGATGACTCTCAAGGAACGATTCCATTAGTAGATGTTGATGCGGCACCTGCCACTACCCCACAAAAAGCCTCGTCACCCATGGACCATTCTCCTGAAGTTGACTCGCCCGGTCCAAAGTGTGTCACCCTCTCCAACTTCCCGGCCACCTTGCCTCCAATCGTGTTCAGGTCACCAGCACCTCAGCTACAGCCTACACCTCAGCCGCCAACCATGTGGCCCATTGTGGTGAGTCGCTTTCTTTCACAGCCTATATTAAGAACAATCTCATGGTCATCGTTAGTTTAATCCTTTGTATAAAAAGCCCTATATGACTCGTAGTTAGTTTTTAGTTGTGAGACTTTGAAGAAGTTTCTCTTTGAAACAGTCATAAGGATGTGTGTATTAGACCAAGCTGTTTGCTGTTCATGGAACTGGCGCCACCCCATCTCTCGTCAAAAGACTTAGTGTGCTGCTTGATGTCCAGTCTTTGTCGTTATGTTTCATTATTGTAGGATGTTTTTTTTTCACTGACGGAAGTAAAGCGAAGTGTTTTTATCTCGCAACTAATGTTTGATTGCTGTATTCGGTGGAGTTACACTTGAATCTGTTCATGTCCTGCTAGTTGACTTTCTCAATTTGGTCAAATCAAGTGGTCCTGATCAGGAAAATTACTACCCCGCTTGAACTAGGCCTAATTAGCAGACGATGCATTTTGGAAAATCCAGATCTGTTAGCCACGCCCCCTTTGACGTAATCCTTTGTCGAAAGTGATAGTTATTATGAGTTTCCTACTTCGATGGGTGGATAGATTGATTATCAATGACGACAACAGACCGTACGTTTCCCGTACATTTCTTCAGTAAGTACAAACTGTGTGTAGAAACGGTGCAAACTATGTAAAAACTGTGTTTAAAGTGCTCTGTCATTGACATTTGTGTTGTTGTTGTTGTTGTTTTTCTTTGTGGGATGCAGCGTACTGTTTTGAGCAGTGTGGGGTTAGTGGCTGGTTTGATGTTGTGTGAGCCGTTGAGAATTGCAAACAGTGAGGGCACTGCAAAACTTCCTCACGGTTTCGCTTCCATTAGTATGTGCGCGGGGATTCGCCGGTCTTTTCGTTTTAACTGCTGGCTTACACGTGTTACGGTTATGAAACCTATTCCCGCCTCAGTTCCTTGTTCTTACTTAGTGACAGCTGTTGATCGAAGCGAAGACGGAGATCATGAGGTAAGTTCAAGTTGAACGCGGTAAAACGGTAGACTAGGCGAACTTCTTAGTTATCGTCACGAGTGCATTTGGAGTGACAGAGGAAAGCTGCTTCCCAAAGTATTCAGAAAGAGACATTATAATGGCACGTGCTATGACGGAACTGTTTCCAGAAGCCCACTGGTCACGAAAAGCTAGGGTGATATTAGTACAATTGTCCGTGATACGACAGTTTCCTCCCAAGGTCAGGAGTCAAACATGCGCACAGCGTAGCGCACACCTGCGGAAACGGCAGGGCGCTCATGATTTTCACACCAATCACAGCTCACATGGCGGTTTATTGGCCAGTCTTTGGTGATGTCTTGAAGTCATTCATTTGTTTCTTGATAAAGGCTACCGTCGGTGGTCGAAACGTCGGACAGTTTCATTTAATATATACTGCTGTGTGGTCATTAGCATTTTCACTATGAACCAGCGGTCCATAGCGCCTAAACTCTTGCAACTGTTTCGAACTCCAGGGGGGCACTATGAGAGGATAGGTGCTTCACTTGGTTACCCGAATCCCACCACCGATGCGTGAACGGAACTCAACCTGTCTAACGAAGGTGCGTGAAGTGCGTCAACCAATTTTTCAATGGACAATCCTATGCTAGCCAGTCCGTCTTACTGATTTTACTGTACTTGAGGTTGGTGAATTTTATGCCCAGAAGTTAGGTTGTTTTGTTTTGAGGTCGCTTTTGGTGTGTATGTTCCGCAGCAACTTGGAAACGCCATGATTCGCCGTACTGAGTGGTCAGGTTGCATTTGCGCAGATATATGAAGACTTCCTCTATTTTGGCTGGCCTGTTGGGATCACAGACGCTGTAGTCTTGCGGGTGTTGATTTTCCCAGTGCACTTTGGTGGAATTTTCCCGACATTGTCTTTTTACTGTGCTTTTATTTACTTTTGGCTTACACGCAGATTCCGGCTGCTCAAGTGGTCCCCATTGCCACACCGCTTGTTGCTAGTACGTCTGCTTCGATATCCGTTGCGCCTAGCACGTCACAAATGCACAGCGAATCTGTACAGATGATCGCAAAGTTGGATAACGCACTGGCACCACCGCCGCTGCCACCACCCAAAACTCAGAGCAAGGCAACTGTGCAGCCACCGCCTACCCTGTCACCTACTGCGGCTTTGTCGTCAGCTCTGACACACGATGACATTCTTGCTCGTCGTCTGTCACGCCTAATCCGAGCGAGTTTCTCGCAGGTCTACACAAAGCACTGTGGTGAGCCGAAAAAAGCGGAACCGTTGATCGCAGATATTGCAATGGACAACCACGCCACTCTCATTCATTTGTTTGATTTCTACGACTGGGAAGTGAGTTGCTGTTGTCGCTGTGGCCGATGTTTCCCTGAGTTGTTCAGCTCCTTTTAAATATGTGGGTCTGCACAGTATACTTCAGTGTACAAAAGTCGCATGAATGTATCTCGTTTGAACCCAGAGCTGACCTTGACTGATTGTCCTCGCACGTCCCAAGTACGGGTAAGCCTCCTGAAAGCTTGTGTTCCCCTCAGATATTGCTTGTTTCTGCACAGTTACGCTGCACCAGCAGCCACCATGTTGAAGGGTAATGTTTGGGAAAGATCATAGTTCACTCCTGACCATTTGCTCAGCAGTGACCTGGTACGATGGACCTTTACTGACCATCCAACTCGAACAATCCACCGAAATGGAGAACCATATCCATACAATCGTATCGTTTCCTGCCTCCTCATGACAGATTACTACTCAGTGATTCGCAATGAGATTGGTCCTTAGTTTGTCCAGTTTATTTCACCCCTTTCAAACCTTCAACCATGGTCGTACTCGCTATCCGGGGCAACCTGACCGGACGTATCGATCAACCATGTGATGTTTTCAAATTGAGCTTCTGTCCGTCACCTCAGCAACACGTTTGGGCCGACATTCGCTCTGTACTGTGATTTGCCCCTGCCTGGCTAAGTAATCCAATTTCATCATCACGCAAGGCATCCTCAAGTGAATAACCCAGTAGGCAGTTCTCTAATCACTGATTATCAGTAATCTCTTCAAATGTCCCGTGCTGCGCATTCAGATACTGTCCAAAGATTTCTCATTTATTCCCTATTTTGAAGTTCGGCGTGCGGATGCACGTCTTTTATTATTTTGTTTAACTATTTGAAGAGCTCCCACGAATCATATTTAGTCGGTTCGTACAAAAACTGTCCAAATGTCAACCGCGGTCTTTTTCGTCCGTTTCCCCTTTCCGTGCTTGGAATGCGCGTAGCTATGCCCATGACAAAATCGCTCATCATTGAATTTAAGCTCACTTTCAATTACATGGCAATATGACGGTAAGAGTGTCTTTGCTGCATGGCCTTCGTGGTAACAATAGGACCAGCATGTCGTCACCTTTGATCGATTTTCAATTTTTGGACACCAGTACCTTGGAAACCATATCATGCACCTATAGAAAGCTTCCATGCCCTTTTCAGTTCTTTCAACACCACTGTTATGACCACCATGTGGTTAGTCATTCTTATGGAGAATATACCCTGGGCTGAAGAGAATACGTTCAAAATCAATAAGCGACTGCACTGACATGACCGCTGTAGTCAAAGAACTCAACAAACAGTGACAGACAAGGAGATGCGGATAAGTACTCAACGATCGCTTATTCGAAGACATGCCTCACCTTGGAAGGCAGACGAATCCCTTCGTGTTTTGATACTGTTGGATGCCCGCCTTTGGTCCTAATATCCGGTTATAGGAATAGGCAATGTGCACTCTTGTGAGCTTCTGAATGGCCTCTCTAGATATAGTAGTCCCTACAGTTCCGTTTCTGGTTCCCGTCCGGAGACTTCAGTGTGGTGTACTTTTAGCAGCCTCCAACGTGTTCTTTTTCGCACCTTGAATTGCCCTTGATCGGTTTGGCTCAGCGCTTGGGGCCACTCTTTAACGAACCGTTGGTGTTACTGCCTACTCTCGCAGGATGCCGAGGTAGATTGTGACTGTCCAGTGATTGGATATCGTTCGGGTTGTACTGCTGAATCAACGCTCGCCAACATTTTCATAGAATGGAAATGCACGCTTTTTACTCGCACATATCCAGACGAACAAGTAGCTCGTGAAAAATTAACTTGATCTGCTGACAACTTTCTTTCCGCATTCCAAATACCAATGAACGCCTTCCTGCCGTGTACTAACATTTGCAGTGGAACCAGCCGATCGAGGTCTCCGAGGTGGTCCGGCAGGCTTGTTGGTCTGCTTTTCACGAACAATTCAATGAAAGTCTCACAGATATGGTTCGATTCATCAAACGCATTCCGGGTTTCCCCATACTCAAACCACAGGATCGGATATTGCTGGTGAGGCAGAGTGGCTTTGAGGTAGGTGGTTCGTTGCTTGAAATGTCTTTTTGCTTCTCTATGGATTCTGCTGACTGTCACCCGCAGGCATCAATGGACAGAATGTAATCAGCTGTTAATCAGCTGGCATCTGATCTGTTCGCCTGGCTTGGCTTGGCAGCTGGCTTGCAAACGTTCCATCACCATGCGAGGAGACATAGTCACTGCGCCCAATGACGTCCGGGTGCGCTGGGTAAACGAGCAGGCCTTTTGGTTTCAGCGTTCTCTTGGCACGCAGTTAACGGGATAACGGGAGATGAGGTCACCAAACCCTGGATGGCAGCGACAGATTTCGAATTGCGATTTTCTTTATTTCACCCTACTGTCCTCGTCACTTTCTGGGGCTGTTTTGTAGAAAACGAAAGGAGTTGGGGACGGCCCTGTGACATCTAGTTTGACACTTAACATTTTTCAAAATCTTACTGTGCGATACACTCACATGTTGACCACCAGCAGCTTACTTTTCGGCGACCGATCATTTCTTCGCGAGGTCATAGCTTAGGTGGATGCAGTAGAGGCTTTTGACTTTTGGCAGATGCATCTGCCCGTGGCATGTTTGCCGTAAAACGCTGCGTAAGTAACCGCTTGGTAATATGTCCTAGCGACTCCAGCGGAAACTAGGGCCTATCAGCTTAAGTTTTTTTTAGATGTGCCACGTAGGCATGGTAGCTATGAACCGAAATTGTTATTGTTGTTTTCCGCGGCGATACTGATCTCTTCATATTATCTTCGTTCCTAGTCAACTCTATTCCGTTGTCCTCCTCATACTTCCTGTTAGCTCGCTTTCGTCGTCCATTATTTGAACTGGAACACCAATCACGGCACATGGCATGGACTGAACAACTTCGTGCTAACCCTAGATCAATTGGTGACAATATTTCCGTCCGGAAACGCATTCTTCAACCACGCTTTTTCAAACGCTGAACGTTTGTCCGTGCTCCAACAACAACTGCAACACTTGGGATTGATGGCTGCATTAATTGTTCTGAACGCGGGTAAATATTTGTGGTATGAGTCTTTACACCTCGTTTTCTGTTTCGCTCATGTCATCAGTCATTAGTATCGCGGTATAAGGTACAGGTGTGATCGGTGCAAAAATTGGTCGCAGCACCGAACTTAGTGGGTCAAAGATTTTTGTAGCCTATTTCATTTCTTGGTTTGTGATTTAGTCGCCAAACAACATAATGAGCTCACGCCTCAATATTAACTTTGACCCTTCCCCTTTGTCCTGCACGTTTGTAATTCCACGACGGGTGACGGAGTTCAAGCCACGTTACTTTTAAGCCGCAGGCGAATGGGTTTTTTGCGACTGTTGGACTTCCCTCTCCAACTACTGGATTTTGACTAAGACACCCCTGTATGAACTGTTCCAGTTACCCATTCTCTATCAAACCTTCTCGGGTGACCTACAGCTGATCAGCCAGTTTGTTATTTGTGCAGATCCTACCTTCTCTGTTGGGCCCGTAAGCACCTTACGCGATTCGTTTTGTAACTCATCCACAAATCCGTGTGCTGGTCAGACTCCCATTCGGAGTAAGCCATCCTGACTTCCAGTCCATACGGCATCGAGAAACTGGAAGCTGTCGTTCGACTCCTCTTCCTCGATAAAATGCAGTGCAGTATAGGCAGTGTTCAAAGATATTTGTAGCCATGGGGCTGTATTATGGGATCTAGAGGTAACAACTGTTCTGCAGTAGGTTTTAAAACTTCGTGTTCGAGCTTGCCCGTAAAGAGACATCACTGGAGGTGGGATCGACTGGAGGTCCCCTTACAACTCCATCCCTTTGTCGGTAGTCGGTGGCATTTAACAAGAATTGCGTTTAGAGCACAACGTAAAAAGGTCAACTAGTGGGACGCGTAGAGTGATGTTAGAATTGTTGATAGAATCCCAGTTAAAATCAACAGTTTTTCAAAGGCGTACACTAGGGATGAGACGTCCGGTGAACACATGCATCTGTTCATGACATGCACATTCCGAATAGCTTCGACGCGTACACAACAGTTTGTGTACAGGCTGGAGTAACTTTTTTGAACTAGCGGACGTTGGTGTGGTATGGAACAGTTTCCATATTACGAAAGCTCAATAGGACTCGCTGAAAGCCAGAGTCACAGCCGTCCCTTATAAGTATGGGCTGCCAGAAATACACATGATCAGCTGTACGCTACGCGGTCGCTTTTCGAATAGGTGACCTCCCTCTCTGTCGGCAAAAGAAGCACGTGAGAGCTCTGACATTGCTTTGATCCACAAATCAGACTTCCTTACCATTGAGTAGGTAGTGTTCTCTTTTGTATCAATAGTATAGCAACACTATATAGTAAGTTATCTAACCTACAGAGTTCCTAGGATCTGTCTGGATTGCAGACTGGATGTTGTGCTGCAGGTCTTCTGAGAAACTTTGTTAGAGAATGCTTTAAGCGAACATTCGGTGCAGAACAATTAAGGATGCACTTCAACAGTGACCGACTGTTCAGTGTGAATCCCAAGAATAGAGCACCGATCCACGATCGTACATCACGTGACTTATCTCAGAGAATCAATGTGGATCTATCGACTCGCCGAAGAACTGGAGCAGCCAAACACATGGACATTTGGGCGCAGGTGAGCAGATGCTTTCACATTGGTGTAATAAATCAGTACGCATTGCATAAGGGAGTAAAACCTCACCGGTTTTCGAACTCGAGACAGCTCAATGGATAAGACCAGGAATTGCTAGCCAGAAGGGGTGTGGTTCGAATCAGGCCACGGCAACTTGACTGCTCCTCTCTACGCTTGGGCAACCTGGCGGTAAATCAGCTGTCGTGCTTCCATCGAGTGGTGTGACAGCTAGGCACCTAAAGAGTGTTGCAACTGGACGATTATTATTATTCGCCGGTTTTTAGTGGAGAAACATTTTCGGAATAAGAAATAAAAAGTACCGGTTTCCTACTTTTAGGGACAATATATGTTCAAAAATTTTTAGCAGCGCAAAAGGGAGCACGTATGAGATTTTTGAGCACTCCAACACATCTTACTTGTATGCTTCTGCTTGTGGCTTGTTGAACGATGCTCAGTTGATAGTTATTGGTTTGCTTTTCATGGATTTCAAGGTTCATTTCTGATTACTCCACTAGTACTGAGTGCTCTAGCTACCCTTTCGAGTAGGCTATGAACGTTCTCGGAATGATCCAGCCTCATATTCCATAGTCGATTCGTGCGTCATTCATTTGAAGTGATAGATGTGAACATGCTTTGGCCTTTTTTGGTTTGTATTTTCTCGAAAGTGCCCTCACCAGGGTCACTAGTGTACAAAGCCAAGCATTCTGAGTTGTCTAAGTCATCTCAATCCTGTTTGGTGGAAGCTTTTTTGTTTTATGACTTTTGTAGTCCTTCTCCTTGCAGTTTGCTACGATCCCATCTTCCAATTTTGTCCGAGTCTGTTCCCCTTCAGTTTTCTTGTTTGTTCTTGTGGTATCCATTGCAGATATCCCATCGCTTTCGGATAGGAAGACTGTCGATGACCTGCGCCAGCGAATGCTGAATGCCATGAAGTTTGGGCTGGAAGCGAGACAGCGGGATACAGAAATGGTTATGAAGGATGTGGAGGAGGCACTCCATAGTCTACGAACCCTGGGTAATGCGCATCGAACTATGTTGGAACGCCTTAGGGAAGAGGATCATCTTGAATTCCCCGATGACCTTTATGCCGAACTATTCGAGCTGATTTCGGACTAGGTGTACGGTGTGGAATCCGTTAAGCTATTTTCCCCATCTGCAGCATTCATTTATACACAGATATTTTATCCATTACCCCCATCTCGTGTCATATGTATCCGGCATTTCTCCGTATTCTTGTTTAATCCCAGTTCAACAATAGCTTCACGTGTATATAGACTCTGTTCCAAGTGTTGCTTCGGCCTCTTGTTCCCACGCTACCGTCAGTGATTTGAACTCAGAAGCCGTTGGACATGGGTGCTGCGTAAACTGGAACTAACATGGGTTCTAACACTCTTCACAGCCGTGGAATAGACTATCTGATAGCCTGTAGACCACTTTTAGGGGTTTGGTAGCTCCAGATGGAATCGAAGAAGGACCAACTACTTAGATGGGTCACCTCCACCTGCCTTGTATTACGGACTTGATAACCTGAAAGGATTGTTGTAGTTTCACCTTGTCGGTTAAACAGCTGATCACCTGATTACACAGAACGGCATGCTAATGCTTGCAGCTCCTCGTGATTATTTATGTGAGCTATGGGCGTTAAGCTTCGCTCACACCGTAGTTTCTGGTATTTACACCGAAGGCAAAAATAGTTCTGTAACCTTTGCATTTGAGACAAAAGCCCTCAACCCACAGCACTAGCAAGTTCCCGTAGAAATCCTAAAACTGCGGGGTAGACTTGAATAACTCTGTATCGACAGAATGTGACGAAAATTCATTCGTTTTTCTGTCTCTCTCTAACTCGAAACAGGACCAAAGCTTCCCAACTGAGGGGATTTTGGTGTTTTTGAGGCGATGAACTAGGAAACTCCAAAATTGCAGAATGCGTTTTGAACTTCCTGTCCTCATAATGGACAGCTCCCACTGGTCGTGCACGGAATGGGTGTAGGGTGGACAGATAAGGATTATCACCCAAGGGATTGCTTAATTAGATGTTTGCGCTCGAAATGGAACCGCACCCGAACAAGACCACGAAAACTACGTTCTATTCACAATAGGGTTATACACGACCATAAGGAGAACGAGAGGACCATCTTGTCTTCGGCTGTCTTTGTTCCTAGCGCTTATCGATACCCAACAACGGCTAGTGTGTGCATCCGAAATCGTATCTTACCCAGGGCACAACTCCGATCTTTTAGAATAGGTATGACAGTTCAGTCGGTTCAACCAGCGTACTGTGGTAGGATAGGTTGAAAAATTCTGGGAGTCGCGTGTCTTGGCTTGTTTCGATTGAATGAATTCAGGTTTCTTATGCAATATGTCACAATCGAATTGAGCCCAGGGTCACGTGTAGCCTTCGTTTACTTGTACAGTCGTTCTGTCTGCGTCAGTGTTGCTTTGTGGAGAAAAGTGTTCCCGTCGTGACCACCGGTAGATCTTGTTAGCACAGAGGATTCGTACTCCAAAAAATCAAACTGTATTCATTCCTTCAAGGGTGTCTTATAAGTGTTGTTTTATCAAGGCCATGTACTCTAGGACGATTGACTCATCGAGATCAATGTGGCCTCCAATTATCTCTCCAAACCAACTGCCAGTCTCGGCGAACAAACTAAACAACGCACCCGAGCTACCTAAATTCCAAAACGTCGCCAACAGTCATCTCCATGTCCCTTCAGGTTTTATCGACAAAGCTCCAGCAGAGTATCAAGCGCTACTAGATCCGCAAATGACAACTATTGGGATTATTGTACACTAGCCTTCGGAATCGCTTGTTTCATTGCCACGTGGGGGGACCTCAATTAAAACAATCAACTTGTCTTTCCACTAAGTTTTTCCTAGAACAGGCGAACAAATCTAATAATGGTAATGCGTCAGTTTATTTCTCCGCCTGACCCTCCCAGACAAGCGTTTTCTGCAAAATAACCGCCGACGGTGCACCAACTGCACTGAAGCCAGGTCAAGAACACGTGTACGGCACGTCGTATTTTAGGTGTATGAGGCGATAACATTCTGGAAATTCGGACATTCTGGGCATGCTATTGGCAGCCGGTATTCAGTGGATACTGAGCGGTGTTTGCCCACTGGATCCATATTTTCAGTCAATCAGAGCTCCCCCTGATGCTGGATAGGAAAGCGGCCCGATCTTCTAGCTGCTTCATCGCTTCTCGTATGTAGCAGCGTCTAACTGCGAATGGTAGAGCCAATTACTACAACATAATACTGTCGGTGACAACCAGCGATAATCATCCACGTCTTGCCACAAAACAACTTAGAGTCTTTACTTAGACAACTTTTAAAGGTCTGGTGGACAACTTTATTTGCAAGGACTGAATGGCCCAACGGCGTGTTGCGAAATTGATTAAGGAATGCGCTTTCCGCCAGCCGAAACCACGTGACAAGCGTCCGCACCTGTTACCTAAGTAGCAGGTCCCTCGAGATTCAACTGAGCAAAAACCATCATCTTCACCTTTGAAAATCTCATTCTCGCTGAACATTGATTGTGGCAGCCACTGTTTCGTTCACCGGTAATCTGAGCAGGTAGGGTATAGCTGCGCATTGGAGACGGTAGCTGATATAATAGATAGGTCAATACATGAGCGTCAGTGGACTTTTCATTGGTGAGATCGGGGGAGCTGTGAATTGAAGGTGACAACTTGGATGCATGTGGGCGACTGAATCATTTTGACGTTGTTTCTAACCCTTGATGTGCCGTCTCTGGATCTTCATCTATGGAAATGGCAGTGATCAGAGCAGCCGAGTTTGCTGGTCTTGGCTTTCGAACTTTAATGTGAAGTCACCGTTTGATATCCCTTGACTCGCCTCCACCCTTCACAGAGTTGTATGGAAATGGCTCCTTGAGGAATTCGGCCGACTGTCATACGGGGTACGTGACGAAGCCAGCGCAACCTCTGGGATGTGGTCAGTTCATTTGTTATTATTTCCTCCGAAAACCATTTAACTTAGTTCAGCTTTGCTAGTCCCCTAGACTTGGATCGTCCAACGTTGAGAGGTTTTACTGTTCTCAGCGGTGAGAGGCCAGGTTTCTGACCAATATAACAATAGGAAGTCAACCGCAGCATTGTAAACTCGACCGTTGACAGATAAACTGATGTCAAATCTGCGCCACAGATGATGCAGCTTCACGCACGCTGGTCCAGCCTTCCCAATGCCTTCATATCTTTGGCTCGACCACCGATAGTGAGAACTCACCTGAGACATGCAACCCATTGGTAGTCGAAGGGCTAAATACCTCTCCTTTGGACGCACGCATTGCGTTCAGTGGGTGATGAATCCGCTTTTCACCAAATAAGCCTGTGTGCATCTACGTCACGCAGTCTGCAGTTAAACCTGACTCCACGGTTGGACGCATTGCAATAGCCAGACGTTTAGGTGGAAGCACAATGTCACCGTACCCGTGAACTTGGGACAAATCAATCCCGATGCTTTTTGTCCGTCCAACTGCCGTCTCATCTATGGTGATAGAATCTCCAACTGGGAGTAGAACAACCGTAGTGGGTTTGTCTATATGGTTCCATTCAGCGGGTTCGGATGTTCGGGTACCTCAGTAACGACAATTTCCCATTGTGCTCTACCAGTTTTGTCGGCTATCCCGGATAATAATCAAAAGATGCCTGAGCTCTTCATATGTGACATTTGTTGTTGCTTTCTGGGAGCAAAACTTCTGATTGGAAAGCCCATGGTTCGAATACATCCTTTGACTGTTCCATGTGTAGTTCACCAAATCATTCTCACCAAGCATGAGGTATTTTCTGTTTGGGAGCTTACTACTATCGGGACCAGTGTAGTTTGACAGAGTTTATTGGAGACGTTATTCCACCGGATACATCGATGAGAATCATGTTGCCCAGGTTTTATAATGGAATACAAAATCAGTAAGCAGGGTTGGTAGCATAGGAGTATCTGCATAGTGCCGTGTCTGACAGCCCTCCACATATGAAGATATCCATGAACAGAAGGCTATCGCTACCTTCCCTATAAGTAAATGGGTCCCATTGTTCCTAATACCCATTCCAACATCTCACTAAGTTGCATCACCAGTCTTGGCAAGGAGGAATGACTTTAAGCCCGTGGTCTTTGGAGGATGGATTAAATTAACGTGTGATAGGTCAGCAGTGTAACTCAGCGGCAGTTTAGGCTCCGCACTTTTTACCGGGGAAGGTCGTAGACATCAAGACACCCCCGGCTTTCCAAGTTAACGTGCATTCGTAATGAAAAATTGCCACAATGAATGAAACAGGTGCTTTTAGAAAGACGACAAATGTGATTAGTGCTTCTTTTCGTGGAAATAGGTTTGCGATTCAATGCGCTAGTTCATTTCCTCTTACGGAAATTTTACTCACGACAAAACATGTAATCTCAAATATCAGGAGAAAGAGTTATGTTCCAAAATCTACGGTGTTATTTACAGAACAGTGGGCATATGCTTTCGGCGAATATACTAATCCACTTTTAATGGGAAACTCTTGTGTTATTATTCCACGGAAGGCGGTGAACAAACCTGACCCATGTTCTACTTGTTACGGTATTCGAGATATTGAAGCATGTTTTCTTGGTGCGGCATATTAATAGTGAGATTCCTGAAAACTCTTCGACAACCAACTACCGATTTCACTTGCAAATTAGCAGTGACCAAAAGCAAATACAAGCGGAAGTATATCGTCACTGATTGGGGTCACCTTAAAGATGTTATTTAACACGTCAAGTATCTGGTACTGTGGCCCGTGATGTTATTATTATACCTGAAGGTCCCACGTCGCCTCACGCCATGAGTGTGGAAAAAGGTGTATATTTTCAGTTGCAGTATAAGTGCTTTATTCCTTGTTGAAACCAATAGTTCAATGCAAAACGCAGCATTTTAAATGTAAAAGAGCCAAATGAAATGGAGCCATGTTTACGTTATTGTGTGGGTATAAGGAAGCAACAGAATTGCCACCCAGCGTGGTTTGCGGACGACCGGCAAACTAAACAACTAGAAACACGCAGCATTTCCCACCTGGCTCCATCAAC
>SJOL01006413.1:592140-653520 GCA_004794785.1 Opisthorchis felineus | reverse complement strand
CGCTCCAGGGCGTATGGAGTTAGTACTACCCAAACACTCCAAATGGGACATCAGGGTCACACTTTCCGTTCGGCCGCACACCAATGGAACACTAACGGCTCTTTCGTACTTTGTTTCCAATTGTATACTCCTGTCGATAATGGACTGAACACAGGTGTTCAACGCGTTTCCACGTTATGTGCCTAAAAGCTGATTTTACCCGGTTCGTTCTTTTATTACCAAGGGTTTCCATATGCTTCCAAGCATGCTTTGCCCAGGTACTCGGTTTTGGAAACCAATGCCCACTGAGTTAGGACCAATATTCTTGGTTACAGCTTCTGATAATGGGGGCATAAACCTCAAACTCACTCAGTTCCCAACAACGCACCATTTGCTATGACCAGGCAAACAACTTTTCTGAGCTTGTCGATCATGGCCCTGAAACTTTGCAACACGTGAAAAGAACAAAAAATTAAGGCGGATTTGGGCATCGCTGCCTTCAGGCCACTCAATTGTGATATATTCTTATCT
The DNA here is from genome assembly GCA_004794785.1 of Opisthorchis felineus. Lineage (NCBI taxonomy): Eukaryota > Metazoa > Platyhelminthes > Trematoda > Opisthorchiida > Opisthorchiidae > Opisthorchis > Opisthorchis felineus. Next base: position 653,010 of record SJOL01006413.1, on the reverse strand, counting down.
ACCACAGTCGTTGTAACAACATTCAACGTTGGCGGTGTGCGCACAAAATGCACAGCAGCCACATCATGACGTGATTGTGGCTCACTACGGATGAAAGACTAAAGGACACTATGACCAACACCATTGCAATCGGTGACTACCATACAACACAGGTGCTAACCACATCTGTTATACTGATACTTTGAATCAGCGTGGACAATACCATAGTACATTGCAAACAAACTACTCGGCCGCACTGATGTGAATGAAAAAACATTCAAACTGCTATAATCACAAACAGAAACTGCCATAGGTCCAAGTGTGCGCAAGGCCCACTGGATATCCTACAGCTCACAAAGCGGCGTAGTTTACCGCGCATGGTGCGAACATCATCATCACTCATGTCAGTCCCACAGTTTTCCTGGACATTGTCGCGAACATAAACCCAAAACCACCAATTCGGTTTTCTCGTCTAGATGGCGGTTTCGCAGACATTCGCAGGCCTTGCGAATGCTGCATGTTAAAACTAATTATTACAAGGCAACCGTCCCGATATTGAATGTTTCCAGAAATTATTTGGACAAGCTTGAGTAACCCCAAAAGCCAAATAGATCAAATGGTGGTGTATCAACAATACGGTATCATAAACACAACAATATTAATAAAACTGTACAGACCTCAAATCACGGCATTACGTCGGCTCGTATACACCAGTTTAGGAACTGCTAATTCCTAACGGATCCCAACATCCACGCCGACTAAAGGCAACTTGGCTACAAGGTAACGAAACTCACGTATTGGTTTAAACAACACGTGCGACGAAAAGGTTAAAGAGCGGTTTACGTTCAGGTAAAAAACAAGAACGGCGATATAGGCGCAATACCAAAATAACAAAAACAGTGAATCACGTTGTAGAAAATCAGAGTAGAAGAAAAGAATCAGCACCGCCCTCCAAACCCAGAATGTCTTTTCCTAACCTACCAACTCTATCCGCCGCATGCAAGAATGGCACAATTTCTTTGGTCATAATGGCCTCCGTCAATCCGGAGAATGCGCCTGGGGTGGGTGAGCCACTAGGTTTCTTCTACTCCTTCCAGCAGGTAGTTGCAACGTATATCGCGCCTAACCTTACCCGAGGTAGACTTTACTAGTACTTCCCGAATATGGCCATCATTTCCTGCCTTGGCCTCCACTATGATGTCTTTCCTCCAATGTCTGCGACTTGGATTTTCGTCGCTGGATAATACAAAGTCTCCAACTCGAAAATCTCGACGGTTTCGCATCCACTTGTGTCGCAAACGTAAAAGCGGAATGTGCTGCTTCAACCATTGATGCCAAAAGGTATCGACTAACACCTGCTCCTGTAGCGAACATCAGGTACATCTGTCGTGAACATTGGTCACATCACCTGACAAGTCAAGCTTCCCCCGCACTAATAACAGGTGACTTGGGGTCGGCACGTCTAATGGGTCTGGATCATCGTAGACAAGTGCAAGTAGACGGTTATTTGAAATACGCTCCAAGTCAGTGAGGAAGGTAGGCAAAGATTCGTCGGTCAGTAATTGCTAGAGGGAGACCACAATCAACACTCGGCGAATGGATAGTATCTGACGCCCCCATACTCTGTAGCGGCGACTGCTATAGGGTAGATTGAAGTGCCGTTCAATTCTGTGGGCTAGCATCCTCTCATTAACGGGATAGTAATTTAGCAGTTAAAGAAATCACCCAAGTTCTAGTTCGGTTCCAATGAAGTCTCTTCCTTGATCACTTTACATTTCATTTGGTGAGCCGAGGCGGTTGACAAAACGGAAAAGTGCCATAAGAAAGGAGTCAGTCAATAAGGAATGAGCCATCTCGATGTGCATGAGTATTCAAACAGGCGAAGATATATCCTTATCGCCAGCACGACTGTCGTCCATCGCGTACAAAAGTGCACCGAAATAGTCCACACCGGTGGCGGCAAACGCGTAACCGGGTTCAACTCTGCAGGCTGGTAAGGGTGCCATCAACTGTTCCGCTGGCTTCATCGACCTTGCCTTACATGACACATACCTACGCACAAGCCTTTTAATTGCGGCTGCCCCTTTGATAACCCAAGATTTCTGACGCATAACAGATAGAACATGCGACGTGCCCATGTGTCATTCCAACTCATGGTAGTGTCCAAGCAAGCGTCACGGGATGTCGACTAGGATTACTGCGGGGTTGGGACAAACCACTAGTTTGCAGCCTTCGTCCGACACGTATCAGTCCTGCAAGAAGTATTGGGGAGAGTCTAAGTAACGAGTTAACCGACTTCAAATTCTAGGCCTCATCAAGACGTGATTCTCCGGTGAGGGAATTATATAACAGCCTAAAGGCGTGCGGCTGTACGTATTGCAATACTGAATATCCTGCTGCTCTCAATTCATCAAGCCGAGGAGAGCTAAGTGAGAGCAAAAACTTAGCTTCCTTGTTCGACTTTGTGTGCAGGTACAATTTGAATTGCATCATCCATATTATGACTCGTTTTAACCTAGTCTATTAAGAATAGTAGAGGAGTAGTTAGTCAAATACTAATTCTTCCCAAACATTAGTGTTCAGGACATTAAACTCCTTGATTTCGAGACCCGGTATATCATCGGCAAGACATCTAAAGCTCACCTTCGGTCACATGTGCTCTGGGCTTCGTAGGAAGGCTGGACCATGCAATCAAACGTAGAGAACGTCGATGATGATTCCTGAAACAGCCATCATGACCTCTATGATTACACAACCACGAACTCTGCCACTGGAGCCTTTGCCTCCTAGAGGAGAATAAACTTCGTCTCCCCTTCCAGTTTGAACCACGATCTCTTCTGGCTTGATTTCCAAACCGGTTTATCGGACGGAGTGGAGTGACCCTTTTCTCGCGGCTCTCGCAGCAGTATCTCCTCATTGCTGACATCTTGTATCCCCTCATCTGACTAAACGCTGCGGTGCAAAACCCGGTGGCGACATCCCTTATATACAAACTCTTAGACGGTTGTGGACATTCGGCTTCCTCTGGGTTGAATTTTGCAGCAAATCGAATCGAACTTCTGTCGACTGGATAAAAACCTACGTTCACAGTCGCCTGATATCAGCTTTTCGTCATCAGAGGACTCATAAAACAAAATCATCTGCTTCCTGGACGCTAACCTTAGTTTTTTAATTTCTAACTCCTTCACCTCTATTGCGATCTCTTCCTCCAGTATCCCATTTTCTAAACTAATTTTGACATAATCTCTGCCCGTGTGCATGCTGGACCTTACACTACCAGACATGCTTGGCCTAGGGTGAGAGTGTCGACACAGCAAAGGAGGTTGTGAAACGCAATTGTCACAGTTATCAGAAATATTTTTCGTCAAGTTATCAAATTCTGGGTTCGACATGGTCTGAAGCAACTTGCCACTTCGTGCTCTGGTCATATTGGTCCCAAAGTTCAAAAATTTTAATTCGGGTGAACGTCCGGGATCCGAGATTTGAGTACTACTTAGTATTTTCAGCCATCAGTTGGGCCACGTTGAGTTACGCGCAAAACCCAAAAAGCCGAATCGTTCAAATGGAGGTCTATCAACAAATGTGGTGCTCCAACTACAATAATAAAACAATAAAACTGCACAAACCCCAAAGCGTTAGACTACGCCTGTGTACAACAGTTTAGGAACTGCTAATTCTTAACGTATCCACACGGAATAAAGGCAACTTGGCTACAACATAACCAGCACGTGTTGTTTAAATCAACAAGGTAGTCGACATCGGTGTATGGGGCTCTTTTACGAAATAAAGGACTTTTGCTCATGCTAGCGATTAGTTTCTCATGTTTGTTTTAATGCAGTTAGGTATTTTTGACAACCCATCCATATTCTTCTAGTCATCGTTCTAAAATTGCTTTAGTCTGAATTGAACTTTCATTGACCGAAACGAAGATGGAAATTAGAATCATTACACTCCTTTGCTTTGCTAACAATTTGTTTTCTCTGTGAGTGGCAACTATAAAGTCAGATCTGGTTTTCTTGTATGACCTGAACATGGTTGTATGGGGGACTGGTTCGTAGATCTAGACTTGGGGCAAACGTCTGAACATATTAGGGGAAATTTTCATCCCTGTCATATCCATTGTGCTTTAATTTCAGGGAGCAGATTTTGAGGGCCAAGCAAATCTAACAAGCAAAAGCTGATCGATTTAGACACGGTCTGATAGATTTCTCGTTATAAAGTTTTGACCAGAAGGAAAGTAGGCGAAGAGAGTAAATGAGGCTGCTATTTTACACTTAATGTATACTCATCAGTGGCATAGTTGAATGACTGTATGGAGATTGTTTAAAGGAATGGTGCCGTAAGCAGGTGAGATAGGTGCAATTATTCAGTTACAGTTGTGAAAAGTGAGGATGCACATCAATTTATGTTTCTAGGTTAAAAAACAAATAATATACCAGACACCAAACCTGAATTAGTGGCGTCGGAATCGGGTTCAGCCCTTAGCAGTGGCCAATCCTTTGGGGGTCTGCCTATAGTCGGACAGCCAGAGACGGTTTGTCTGGAGCTACAGTGTTGCATATGCATTTCACCCATACAGACCCGATAGAATAAGATAGTGGCCAACATGAAAGTGCTCACTGCAAACCATCTGCCAGCCCAAACATGATGGTATAAGAATGGATGGCGGTTAGCATCAAAGAAAAGTCGTCATGCTCTGGTCCCACTAAAACTCATGGTAATAACGCACCTCTTCTAACGGTCAGTTGGTTCATCATCAAGATGGTGGTGGATAATCTTGCGTTACTGCATTAACCACTTTACTAAGAATGCTCTCCTCCCTAGGTAGCGCACGTACTCGTCAGAAAGGAGTTTAAGTTTTTCTCCATTTAACAGGTATTCTCATGGCTCACAAGGCCTATCCTGCTAAGGTATGCGCAAGTGCGCCTTCAAAACTCAGCAAGATATCATAACATCGTGCTTAATGTTCAACTTTGTGACTTTTATTTCCCATGAATACCTTTCGAGTGCCTTTCGTACCCCAAGCAAGATCTCCTGACATTCCTGAATGGTGTTCTCTAGCGAATGTTGACACGATGGTCTCACAACTGAAGACACGTAAGCGTAGGCATAAAGCAAACTAAATTTGACTCCGACTGAATATACTACTACGCTAGCTCAAATACACAATCTTTTTGTGAGCCAAACAGTGCATAGATAATTCTTCCTCCTTATTAAGTTAAAAGCTGACCATCACATTGTCACTTTATTATTTCCAGCGACTGAGGAAATCACTTAAATAAATTAGATCGGCTGATAGTTCTTTGCGCCACGGAGTACCTGATGAGTCATGCATCGTGCATTATAATCTAATTAAAATGTTTATCTTTTCTCTCTGTGCTTTTCATTTAGCTGCAGCGTTGACAAAACACTCTAAATTCTGGGTGCCAAAATTGCTTTTTTGGCAAACAAAAGAACGGGCAAAAAATGGAGGCTCACCGGGAAAAGACAAAATATTCATCCAGAGCAAAATGTGTTGTCGACATGCAATAGAGTTCTAATCAATTAATTAATGCAGGCTTGACTGCACCAATCATTGTTTGGATGAAAATCCCGGGATTTCGGCCTCTACTATCTAATTTGCACAATGAACGGTACAAAACACACAGAAGGTGTTTAGAGGAGAAACCTTGCTTATCAGGATGTTCGGTAGGTGTCGTGAACTGTGAAGTAAAGTAAACAATTGGGAAACTTTTTAAAATACATTTGAAAGGACTGAGAAAAGCCTCTGTTTTATGTAATGTATTACTTTTGACTTTGAGGATGGTATAAGGCATATCGCTTAACCAAAGCGATGATTATTGTTCTATATAACTGGTCTTGAGCAGCAGAACTAAATCTGCATTGAAATAAATCTGAGTAATCAGAAGATACAAGCTTGCGTAAAAATCGAGTTCTCCGAACCTTACACCATTCACAAATCACCTGGTTAGCAAAAACTTGCTTGCTGAAAAGCGCTGCTCAGTGTTGGAGTAAAAATCGCCGACGGCTCAACTTTCTTACATAGTATTTCCCCAAAAAATCATAACATGAAACCTTGATGGTTTTTATTCAAACGTCAGGGTGAATATCACCATAAGAGGAAAACATATTCGATTCTTATGTAAACACAATCACAGTTTACAAATAAATGTTTTCGACAGTAGGAGAGCACCCCTTACTTTTAGTCCCGCAAGTGCTCCAGGTATCTAACTGTCCTTGCGGTCTGTAAAGTGAACGTCTTTGGTGGTAAGCAGGCCCTCCATGACTCAAGTATAACGTAATGAGATACCTATGTAATAAACTTGCATTTCAGCATTACACAACAGATCAGTAATGAGGAAAAGATAAATATCCTTCAATGAAGCATGCATTATTCCATAACACTTGGCAGCTGCATAATCCTTATTCCTTTTTGTACCATTTTAAAATTCATTGACAAATGATGTCAGCCACCTTTTTGCCCATGTATATCCGCACTGAGAAACCCCAAGGTTGACAAAGCCCACTTTTATTGACTTGGTTGGCCCTCAGGTGACCTACGAGGGTAAGCATTGCCCATTGCGACAAACAAACAAAAAACAACACATCACCAATGCATAAGAAGTCCAATTTATTAGGTATGTTAAACGCCGATTATATCGGGGGTGGTCGATCGGCCAACACAAACCTGTGGCCCCAAAGACCTGCCTAGTGTGCTTATTTATATCTGATGCACATGTAACGAAAAAGCCAGATATCCTGCGGTTCCCTGGAGTGACTGTTGGATATGGCCTAGGCTTCATATCTATTACATATCTATGGCGACGAAACATACCTTCCCAAGTCTGGGGTTTGGGATTCCCATCAGTGGTCTGCTGTCGCCATGTCAAGTAGATTAGAAAACAACCTGATAATGCATTTGAGGACTCTAATTGCTTAGTTTATTAACCAGTGGGAAAATCCCAGTCCATCAAAATTGAGATGGCTATTGCTGTGAGGATTGAAACAGATAACCTGTACAACTATTCAATTCATCATCAGTAGAAAGACCGCTATGGAAATTTCCAACAAAAATCTTTCTTGTGGAAACTGGCACCTATTAGAAGCGAAGGTACCGCAAGCACCTGTATAAATTTTATTTGCACCAGTGATTTCGAGCACACATAGGATGGCACCAAGCAAAAGGACACTGGCAGCACGGTTTTATAGTCGATATTTGAGCCGTTTGCTGAGGTGGGTAGTTGGATTGCAAGGGCTTCATTACCAACTGGCGCTTGGTGACAAAAACGAACGTAGCCTAATTGTCTAGCTCAAAGAATAAACCAGCGATATCAGGTTGCAATTACTTTTTAACTACAGCAAAAAAGGCAACTGCCGTTTATTTTTCTTTCTTATGTTTTTCGGAGAAAATGAAGTTAATTTTTCCTCAAACTTACAAACGATTAACTACCGATAGGCAATTCAACAAAACGAAGAGGACCATCGTAGACGAGATATTCAGGCTTATTCAGCTGAGCCTTCCTCCAACGCCAAATTTATACGCAAAAAAGAGTATTTGGCAAAGACAAAAATCAGTCGATGATCAGCTAATGCATAATGCTTTCCAAGTAGTTGCCTCTCAAATGAGATGATTGTTAGTAGGAAGAAAAATGTCACGATCCCATATCTGTTGGAAATGAGAGTTATGCAGTTTTCACCTATGGGCCACCTAATTCTCAAGGTTAACAATTCAGTTTTGGGCGCATGCCATGGCATAGGAACTAAGATATTTTGAATAACTTTTCAAATTTCCTCATGCTATCAAAAAAATAAAGGTGGCATGGGTGGAAAAATGATTCACACGACGAGTGAAGCTTCAATTCGAGAAGTCGTCAACTGAGGAGACTGCGGGATATGGATCCCATAATCAAAAAATAAATGAAGCGATGTTCTGTCGTATTGTGAGTTACTCATGCTGCTTATCAGCAGCTCTTGGTTGGAAGGTGGAGTACTCAACTACTAATCGACAATGCGCGGGTTCGAAACTGCCTGTAGTCTCGTGAAATGCACACTGATGATGATCTTCAATATGGATGGAACAGCTTTAAGATGCTACTTAGCTTTTCAGCACAGACTGTCCTAACTTAAAGGACGAATCGTCCAGCAAAAACCCCTCAGTCTCCTCACACTACCAAAAGTAGAAATTAGACGGCGTTGTTCTATTAAAAACCGATTATTGCGGTTAAAAGAACCAGTATAAGTAGATGTGGAATAGTTTGTTGCGGAACTCCAAGTCGATTGGGCGACAATGTACACTAAACCCCAGCGGTAAATTTAAGTCTCCCTATTTCCGATTTTCCTTGAGTGTGACAGATTGTTTAACAGAGCCCAATTGCCAGTATTCTTTATTGCAAGCAGCAGAACGCCTAATGCTAAGGATGGAATGAGTCTATTATCCGTTTTTGAGTGCAGTGTTATTCAATCTAATTTCCAATTACTTCACACAACAGTACTAGATACTTTTCGCTGTTTTTTTATATATTGGACCGTAAAATTGCATCGCTCAGTGTTTTCCATTCAAAATATAGCACTTTTGAGGAAGGTATATTCTTCGCGTGAATTGTTCAAAGAAAATTTCATAAACTCTAAGATCACTGGTTGAAAAATACATATAAGCACATTCCTTGGTTTAAAATGAATGTCAGGAAAAAATCTGTGAAATTACCTGTTTTCGAACAAAGGATGCAAGCAACTATCAGCTGAACTAAACTGCAAACTGCTGGTCTTGAACGCAATGGAAGTCTTTGCAAATAAAGTGTTTTTCTAGGGTGGATCGCCAGAGTGTGCTAAAGAACGATTTTCTCCCTTTGAGGCTAAACTGAAACTTGAAGACTTGAAGGTTGGTTCTTAATTGACCAGCCCACATGTAATTGTGGGATCGTTGATTGACTAAGAGTAGTTCAGTAGACTGCTAACAAACTACTCATTGAGATCTTGGATTCGGTTTTTAGACAGACATGCGGATCTTGTTGGAACACCTCACACACTATCAGAAACATTCTGGGTGACAGACTGTCACAGTACTCCAAGGGGTAAAAGTTACTCAGTCACCAGAAGAGAGTATTTTTTACTGTTATAGTGAATACGTACCATCTGAATCGAAATATAAATATAACCCTTGTAGATATAACTGGTGTCAAATGGATTTTATAGCGGTTCTTCAGCAGGAAAAGAAGAAGGGATTCAGCAAAGCGTGAATAGATAAGAAGTCATACTATGATTTACCGCCAATATTCACCCTTTGGACGCCATCAAGTTAAACACCACATGCAGTATAGAAAAGTGGAATAAATTAAAAGAATAATTTATCTGTTTTTTTTACAGAAGGGCACCTGGTGACTGGTTGCGTTGACTTGCGTATGGTTTGAAGTGAAAATATAGAAAATCGGGTTCTTTGCCCGAGGTGGAGCGGCAAGAATAAGGAAAACAAAAATATGAGATTTTGAGAATCGGTTCTATTTACCTCAAACGTGCTTTTTCTATTCATAGTGTTTCATAACAAATGATAACGATGAACAACCTGCCGCAATGTTACTTCCGGATTGTACTAAAAAGATTGAAATTTTACTAGCTTTTCGACCTACCTATATGCGCAAATCGTGAACCATTTTTCAAGCATCACCTTATTTTTGACACACGCTGATTACTCTGAGTTTTGAGTTTGTACAAAAAGCCATTCCCAGTTTCTTATTTTTCATTTACTTTTCAAAATAACCGAGAAACAAACACTTTGTCTATACATGCTTCTGAGTAACCCACCTCCGGGTGAAGAAGCAAACTGTTTTGAAAACGTGACAGTTTACCCTGTTTGCGGCAGCATGGGATTTCGAAACCTAAACCCTAATATTTTTTAATCTCTTCGCCTAGACACATTTAGATAAAAATTATGGTGGAAGAGGAATTCCCCGGAAAATGGAAGTTTGTTACTGGCATTGTTTTAATCCCTGATCTGTTTTCCAACAGTCATCAGAAAACAGCTTTCAGACCTATTTGTTTGATCTGCAATTAACGTGGTGTGCTTGCATTATTAAATAACGCACTTATTACGGAGAGTTTCAGACCAGCTATTTCTTTTACATTTTAGATTAAATGATATAAGACGCCGTCGCTCAGGTTTTGTCAACTATTATCACAGTTAACCGGAGAATGAAACGTGTTGAGAAATCCATTGTCTACAACAACAGTGACAAGATTCGTTTTTCCAGCGCCATCCTTGTTTAGGTTTGTTCCACTTAGTCGCGATTAATAGAGACGGTTCAGCATGCTGCAAGTTAGAATCCGAAATAATGCATTAGATGAAAGCTTAAATAATTAGCCATTCTTCGATCGGCATATAACGCCTTGCGACGCAAACTACCTTGTTGACATTGGTAATAAATTGCGTGGTACAATAATAAGTGCACTAGATGACACTTGTGAACAAAAATTATCAACCTGAATGCCTTTGCTGACGTCTTATTTTGTATTCTTTCAAATAACCATCGGAATAATACAAAACCACATAAGAGGCTCTTTGTGGTACTTACGTTAAATCAGATTGTGCCGATGGCTAATAGACGTCAAGTGTATTGAACTTTAGGCTGCGCGTTTCAAACAGGTAAATATCTCATTCTGGAGACGAGAACGAGACAGAGAAAGTCTCTCATTATTGTTGAAGATGAAAAGGTGTATTTATTCCGAGTGATTCCGGCGTAGCTAAAAAGCGTATCCATTCTGCTATTATACAATATTTATTTTGAGTAATTGGGTCCGAATAAAACAAAACTTTCTATTTACTTACACAAATGAATGAAAAGCCTCTACAGTTAATTCCCGAAAAAAGATATTACAGATCTCCGTTAGATTTGTTTTGTGTGAGAGAACAACATCTGACTACATAAATTTATCAAGCTAAGCCACTTGTAGGGCATTGTAAGACAACTCCTTTCGCGATTAGTCATACCACCGTGCCCCGGTTATTTTCAACAAAGTAGGTTACTTAGATTTGTCAATGATAGCAGAGTTCATGTAGATATAAATTCTCCTGTACGACAGGCTGCATTCACCCAACTGTTTGAAATACGTTGTTTACTTAGAGAATTTATGTTCTCTGAGCGGTTCCGAACATTATGGTTGCCAAAGCCATTAAAAGCGACAAGTTATTTATCACCAGATAAACAGCATCGTGTGCTACCTAATGAGCATTTGAGGAGCGAAATGTTCAATGCATCTTGCCGAAAACAAAAGGGTATTATTACTATAGAAATCCTTCATCAAGTTGATAAACATTTTGTAGGAAAATGACGTATTCGTAAGGGATCTGGAGAAATTAGTCACTTCGTGTTTCATCAGTATCTGTTTTAATTTTTACGCACCAAGGAACATCCAGGTTCTATAATAATTTCAGTATTTTGGTCAGAGCACTTAAATCTACTTGGGAGTGAAAAGACTTTCAATGTAAAGATCATGAAAGAATCTCATTAAAAATTAAGTAAGCTGCCAAAAAAGCTCTCTTTCCATCGCCGTCGATCAACCGCAGCAACAGAGAAGAAGGGGAGAAAAAGAATACTACGCTGCGAGTACCAAGTAAACTCATACTTCAGGTAGGAAGTGACAGATATAGTCATCCAAATTTGTTAAAAATCACGCTGAGGAAAATCCGCCCGTCAGGCCTCACAGAAGTTCAAATTATCTCCCATCGTTGCCACACTGACTTGGTACAGTTAACAAAGATCAAGTACATTGTAGCCAATGCGAAGTCTGTAGGAACTCAAGGGCACAGGAAGTGTAAAATTCTGATGCCAGCAGACGCCGAAGGGGTAAAACTAGACAACATGTCAGAAGTCTGGTAGGTTGCGCCGAACCACAGAACCTTAGCGCTGTTAAACATTTGTAGAATACTACATTTTTGTTTAAAACACATGAGGTCACTTTCGGTACCTTCTTTGCCATTTAACCAAAGTAGAGAAAGCTCAGAGAACAAGGCACCTGCTGTTGACTGAGAAGTTCGTGGTGAAAACCCAGCCCAAGCTTTCAGCTGTTCTAGTCTTTGGCTGTATACTCGCTCTATTACAGTGAGTTGCACGATATTTAGGCGCTGAATGTGCTTACCAACTGATTAACTTTTGTTATTCAAACAAGGTTGAACAACCAGCACAATCTTGCTTTCGATAACATATATTTGTGTCTTTATCATTTCCATCTTGTAGGAGAAGAGACCAATGGATTATGGAGTGGTAAAACAACACTAAGTTACTGTCCGCGGTCATTGCTTAGATAAATAAAAACAAATAAAATCAAGGGTATTCCGCTGTCAAATTTATGCAAGATTTTACTAAAGTATGTAAAAGTTTAGGACACACGTGTTACACACTAAAAAAGAACCTTGAGCCTCTGTTAATTTCGGTTGATCCTTAAGCGAGGGGTGGTACCAACGAGTCTCAGGATCCCTATTCATTTTAAGAAAGCTTCGACAAAATTCATGAGTCAATGAAAGTTTTTGCGCGGACAACTAGGCAGAGATAATAAAAGGGTCCTGACTTGCAGCTATTTTCCCATAATTCTTTGTCCCAATTCTGCTCGGGTTTCAGTCGATGGCATAAGGCTTTTGCTTATGTTGTTAACATGTACGTGGCTGAATTTAACAAGCCTGCTGGGTTTTTTACATAAGCACACAACTACATGAATTTGAAATCTAATTATTGGTGTATCGTTTGAGATGGCATCTTCAGTGCTGACTAAAGATGTCCCATAAAATAGTGAAGAAACCTCTGAAAGTCAGCTGCCAAGCTCGGCCAACAGGCCAACAGGCGCCTGACCAATTACCAATTCTTGCGAATTTTCATACCATACATGTTCATCTGCGGGAAAAGCAGTCAACACTCAAAGTGTCACTTGATAGAAACACATCGTCCTCATCAGAATTATCGCTAGTGCCAGTATAAGGTAGATCAGGAAAAGTCGGCCTCCTTTTTTTGTGGGTCCCACTAGTGGCATGCCTGTCACTGTTTCTCACCAAAACCTTTCGGAAAACCATTTTAATAATTCTAAACATGTTAATGCACGCTTGCACTGCAATGGGCAAAAACTGGTAGAGACATGTTGCTGGTATGTTTAAATGGGTTAAGCCACACAGTAAGTGATGCTGAAACATTTCGACTATTTAGGTTATGATACCTAAAAGTTGGATTCGGTTGTACTGCAAACTCACAAGAAAACGTAATAGTTTGTCGGAGGTTATCCGGAACAAATAACGGAATTTGAACTGGTGTGCTGTCTGTGGCAATGAGTAAAATGACATATAACGCTGTCCAGTACATTCCAATTGTTGTACAAAGAGATCTCTTGGATATTTGTTTCGATATTCTGTTCCAGTTGGGATGCAAAAATATCAGCCAAGGTTTGTTCTGGCAGTATTCTTACGTCAACACCACCAAACTGTGTATAGTTTGCTCCTTTAAAAACAAGATCAACATTTCTAATACCTTTGTGATTAATTTCTTTCATGATTTTAACAGGTAAGGGTAGAGAATGTGGATGAGCCTTCAAAGAAATCACGCGAAAATATGCGGCCTCAGTGAGAGCCATGTTGGTGAATAGATAGTCTTTGGCAAAATAGCATACTGTTAAGAATATGTGGATGGGGAAGGCGACAGTAAGCATTCTTTTAACAGTGCTTTGTACAGCTAGCCCATACGGGTTTAAATGATGCGAACGTTCATTTGAGAATATCGTTCATAGCCAAAACAGTGAGAATCGACGCCACGTATAACTGAATTCCTCGTGAATCATGGAGTTGGGGAGTGAGAGACCCAATCAATTGGGGCAAGCTAAGATTGGTTGTACTAATAAACTGTTGGCTAAATGTCGCTAATGATCAGTATGCTTTTTACTTCAATGCCAATTTGTCGGGTCGGCCTGCCAGCTTGGCACGTTGGTACGCTAGTAGCAGCAGAAATACAACTTTTTGGTCGTTGGCTTGTTCGCTGAGCTGGTCAATTTGATTGCAAACGTTTCATCACCAATCGAGGTGGCATCATCAGTGCGTTATTGGGGAGCGTGGTGGTGCGTAGCGGTGGGTTGGTGGTTGTGCGTTGAGTAGTGTTGCGTGTGTCTTAATATACGTATAGTAACACGTATATAACACGTATTAACACGTATATTAACACGTGACACACGTATATTAACACACACGCAACACTACTCAACGCACAACCACCAACCCACCGCTACGCACCACTATGTTCCCCAATAACGCACTGATGATGTCACCTCGATTGGTGATGAAACGTTTGCAATAAAATTGCCCAGCTCAGCGAACAAGCCAACGACCATCTACGCTACCTGAGCTACCAACATTTTCCTCTATACAACGTTTTCTTAAGAATAATTTGTATATTTCATTAGCGTCTTCTTGAAATAGGCAACTTTTGACCTACCTATTTGGGTGGTCTGTCTGCAGGATGACAACTAGTCTGCCAGTCAACTTTAGGAACACTTTTAGTACAAGTTAGTGTCAGGTGTCTTTTATTGAAGAAGTTTTCTGCACTGTGTTTTACTTTCACTGGTTTTGTCATGTTACATTCAAGCTTGCAATTTACAAGGTTTTCAACCCCCGTAAAACCTCGAACACCTAAAGCTTTCTCGCAAACCAGTAATCATTCATCAGTACATGATAAGAGAACACAAATACTTGAAACATTGCAATAAAACTTTCAGTGATCTGCAACCCGCTTCTAGTGATTTGAATTCAGTTGTTATTCAGTTTAAAACAAACTAAACAACTCAGAAGCGTCAAATGTTATTAGATAAAAACGGATGAAGATAACTAAATCACGATTTATCTTCTGGTAAGCTGTTTGATGAGCTTCTATGAAGAAACCACTTTCCACCGTGTTCGTCAGTAAACGTCCATCTGGCAGTAAATGTCCACTTTTCCGAATCCAAGCAAAATCAAACTCCAAAATGCATCAGAAGATGAATGTTTAGCTGTTAAAAATAACGGAGGTAAAAGAATAAACAAATTCACTGAAAACGGATTAGTTTATCGAGCGTAATATGGCTTTCAGGCGTGCATATCAGTTACGGTGCACATACGGTAAGGGGAAGCACGGCAAACATCAAAGTAGATTTGGATAGAGCAGTTTGCTGAGAGTCATTAATATCTAGTAGAACTTCCATGGCGTAATTGATGCAAACCACAAGGTGGTTGAAAATAATAAAGTCACAAGACGGCGTTATTTAGACTACTGCACTTACGTAACACTCGAAAAGATCCGATAGATGGTAAAAAATATTTTGTTTTAAAGCCAGGAATAAAACAAAATACGTCAGCCTGGAGGCTGAAGCCGATTAGTGAATTTGATATACGATAGTGCGGAACAGAGAATTCATTCCGCCTTAGAAAGCATTGCATTTCCAAAGGCTGACAGTAGAGTCTTTGAGAAATGAAGAGAAATTAAGGGACAAAACAACAGCCAATCGCCTAATGGATTAATGTTTCGAAATGAGACGATAGTCAGCAATCGTGTATTGTATACTGTCATGTTGGAACCGGTAAAAAGGGTCCCAAGGAAGGACGAAGCCTTTATTTAGGCGCCCTTGTATATAGGGTAGGAGAAAGTGAAGGAATATTGTTAACGAACGTGGGGGAATTCTCTCTGGGGCTCAGGAAATGACTGAGATAGAATGTGGGTAGTCGACAACCACGTCATTGGCATGCTTGAGAACATTTTGACGTAGGAGTGTAAGGACATGTTTAGCATACATGGACAATAGTAAAGGGGTAAAATAGCTTCTAATAAGAAACAGAGATGAATCATTATCATTCTAAGAGGCATGTTGCATCTGGTCATCCAAATAATCGTGCACAATGCTAACAATGCCGGGGTAAGTGGTAAGGTTGGGAGATGATCGAGGCAGACTACTCTGTCACGGTTTTCGAAGGCAATAGATTAGTAAAAAAAGCATCCTGATCATTCCACTGTTTCTGTTTAGCAACAAAGCAAAAAATGCGCGGGAAATGTCACACTGTGGAGCGTAGGATGGGGTATTTTGTCGGGAAATTATAAGCCGTCGTCTAAAGCAAGCAATATTTCCGTTTTTTGGAAAAACCCTTAAGGTGCAGTAGAGAGGACCTTGAGACGGCTTACTTTTGGAAGGTCGGTATGCCAACCGACCTTCAGGAGTCAACCATCTGACTTGTGACCGTGCTCAAGTTCAGGAAATCAGCAAGCGCAAATAACAATGTGCAGTATGCTGTTTGAAATCGACTGGAGACAGCACACCAGGATCACACCTTTTGTGTGTTTCAGGTGCACTAGTTCGTTTTGAACAGCATTAGGTAGGATGACCCTAGAGCGAGTAGATGGATCAGAGAACTCTTCAGTGTAATTCCCATCGTCAACGCCCGAGTCTAACATGCTATCGCAATTCAAACCGTCTATTTCTTTGCAGTGCGTAGGTGGTTCAAATGCGTACCCTCAGTTTTAGCATGAACTAATAGGCGTTTAATGCAGACCCGCTGTCCAGCTTTTTAGGCCGGTGCCTCAACTGTTCTCCGTAACCCTGTGGCGAACAAGGGGAACTACCAGATTCTGCTTAGCCCGATATGATGCTAGCAAAATAATGAGAGATTTAGGTACTCAAAGATGAGAAGTCGTAAACAGTAAAGCAAACATTAACTGTGGGTTTACCAAGATCTGTGGTACGTAATCTTCCTTTGGGACAAAGTGACTAGTTGCAGTTACTTTCGTAGTAGTAGTAAATATCACGGCATACGGTAGTGATAACGACGTAACAAAGGAGGTCATCAGTCTGCAGAACGTGTCTTGTCGTGGACCAGAATATTTGAAAAACCTAACACTTTGTACAGGCAGGACCCATAATTGTCTTGGGTCTAGCGAAATCGTGCAGGGAAGCGTTTACGAAATGAAATCAAATTGATGATGTGACTGACCAGTTCCCTTTTTGAGGCCAAACTGTCGGATGCAAGCTGGATGTAAGCCAGTGCAAAATATCAAACTTTTGGCAAGAGATATGCTTTGTCCTTCAAGGACAAACCATGTGATGGGATTAACAGTCATACCGGTTCATTTAAATTTAACAAGTCTTACGTACGTGACAACACACAGAACATTTGCGTCATTTTAGCGGCCGTTACTTTCTGAAGACATCCAGTCTCCGAGTATTTCTAAAGACCTATCCGTTTGATGCACAACTCTAATACTGGTATGTTTTCTGAAGCAAAATAGCTAATTATTAGTCGAACTTCCGAAAATATCGATTTAATTGGGATTTTAAGCTAATTTAAGCTGAGTGATCACAGTGCAACAAAACTGCTTGAAGACTGCTCTTCATTAGTTTGCGGACCTTGAAACTGAGCCATTTGCACCGATTCTCCACAAATGACTAAAGTATCTTATACTTGCAACAACATTCAGAGATTGTAAACGCGTGCAAATTTAGGTTAAAGTACAATCTTCAGACAAGACTGACTGCTGAATATAAATGAGGTTTCATCTGTGATTGATAGATAAGAGTAAGAATGGTCTTCAAAGGACCGCCAACGAATGAGAAGTTCTGAATTGCTGCCATGTAAATTTTATTTTTTTCAATGAATAAAGCCGAAGTAAAAACGAGATTTTGATCTCTGAACGTTTAAGGGATGTGGGTATTTAAACGTAGCGACATTTGAGGCCATACACAGATAAAATTTCCTGGGTAAAAAAAGAAACCTTAGAAACTATGTAGAAGCTAATGGCGAAATTTTAAGAATGGGTGCCAATATCACATGGATATAAATTCGAATACGATAATGATAGTGGAAACATCAAGTAGACTAATAAGTCAGAGCGAAGAATGTAATGGCTAAAGGTCAAAATTCTTAGACGAATTGGCCGTAGAAGTGAATGTAATGGAACGATTTTTGAGTGCTGTTGTGTACTGGCAGAAAATACAGTTAGAATATACGTTTGAATAAAGTGTCATGAAAATAAAAGACAGTGCTAAATGCCCGTCATCATGTGAGGACCTGCCTGATGTACATGGTGTATAATGATAATTTCAGAGACGTTACTTCTCCCCCATTTAATAATAGCTCTGTTACTTAGGCCCTTGGTGAAGAAATTTTCAAATAGAAAGCTTTTGGTGTGGATGCATGCAGTCCCTCATTTTTATATAGTCACACAAATCACAATTATCGCAATATTTTGGGATCCATAAAGGCTTTCGTTAGAATTGTGATGCGCTCCTTTGTAAGTCAAACTCCTTGTTTTTAGTATAAGCAAATCGGGCTTATCGGCTGATACACCTTCCGCATCATGTGATGGTTAGAGAGGGTAAGCGGCTATAATACACTGTGCGAGGATATTTGGCGAGTCAGGCATCCAAATAATGATTTATGGTAAGTGTTTTTAGATTTACTGTTTCATTTGGCTTTTGCAAGCACAAACCTTGGGGCTTTATTTGAAAGCACGTATTATTTTAAATGGAAAATTTCAAAGTGCATCTCATAAATGGCCTAAAATATCATAAGTGTTTGACTGCAGAAAAAATGTACTGTCTGCGTCAACATAACCCGCTTTTAGTATCACTCAAGACAGGGTGGTTTTATCACGTTATTCTTGACCAAAGAAACAGAAGATCGCCCCTTGCATTATCGTCTCGTTTTCTTATCGTCGCAGAATGAGTGCACTGGTGACTCTTCAGCATGCATCATTTTTCCTGTTATGGTTTTCAACTTGTGTGAAGTCGGTCCACAAAAGTATGTTTCCCATGGGCGACTAGATACAGCTTTTTAAAAAAGCCATGCCTTTTCTGTCTCCCGGTTATTGTTGTTAAACGACTATCTATCAATCATGTCTGTTATTTGCTGGCTGCTTTGGAGTCACACACCTGCCAATCCTCACGGATATGGACGGAGAAGTATAACTACTGGTGTACACACGTGCACTGGACGGTTGTTCACACAAATAAAAACTAAATTTAGCCAGTCCTCCCAGCTGGAAAAGTTAGAAGAAAGAATAATCGCAAGTAATGGCATCCCAAATTGTACCGTAAATAGTTGAAATTTGAGAGCAGAATATATTCAAATGCCTAGAGCTTCTCTGATTTCCAGCATAGAGTGGTTTTACTTACGGGCCGATATCTTCAATAAAAATTCCAAATCCCCCCACGCTGCCAACAAACTGAATTAAATGTTCTACACAGAAGAATGTATGGGAGAAGTAAGAGATTAGACCAACCCTGACGAGGCCTGACAAAAATGCATCTGTTTTCAAGTCTACACATAGAGTGACATGCTCTTCTCAGACCACCATCAAACTGCTTAAGGTTTCAACTTTGGACGTAAAACTGTTCAGCGAATTGGTTCATTCAGTGCGTTGTTGCAATGAAAATAAGCTTACATTTTGTTCGGTCACTCGGGATCTGTCGTCTAAATGACATTGGTAAATGTTACAACTACTGATTGCCTACTGACAGTTCTCCAGCTGCCAATAAAAGCTTCAAACATAGAGATGAATCCTATGATGCCGTATCGACCGTAGAGCTCTACACTGAACTTGAACTGTACCTCGAAAGCAGGAAGCAGCTGAACATTTTTAAGTGGGTAAAGCCAGTTTTCTGTTAGAACTCCAGATACAGCCGCATAAGCAACTGCTAGTTTTTATCGGCTGAACGTCTGCAAATAATGAGGAAACTTCTAAAGATTGCGATCAATGGTTTGACATAGTTAAGTTCCGAATCCAGTGGGCAGGGGAATACACAAATATCATAGCAAAACTTTGAGAATGGTTTTACGTGTGTCCTGGCCGGACGGTCTGTAGCCAGACTTTCTCCTTAGTTAATCATGACTAAAGAATTTCGGCCAGGCGGTAGAACTGATTCTCCTACTAAGATATGATAACTATTTTATCTTAGTAGCACGCTGTCTGAACTTTTCTGAGGGGTAATTGTTGGATACTGCTGTCAGAACGACCTGAACATTGACTACTATCTGTTGGTCCTCACTGGCGACCTGATTTTCACAAAGCTATGAATTTTAACCTTAGCAAAAAGCATGATGTAGCTGGCCGTACAAACTTTTCATCCATTTTGGGATATTTCTGGTAGACGAATAAGGACTTTGCTGAGTGAGAGTAGATAACTATTTAGATAAATACTACGGGTACTGACCATTATTCATGTTGTCCTGGAGATGCCAGCGGTTGGCTAAAATCGGGGTATGACCCTCGGACATTTATACATCAGCTGCATACGACAGGTTGGCAGACTAACATTTCATCGGGCAACAGCATGACGTTGTTACGTGACCAAATAGTCGTATGTATACTCATTATTATGATCAAACGATAAAACACTTTGAGAACAAAAGGCATTGTGAATTTAATTTTGTGTTCAGTCATAGCTTTGAAACATAGAGAATGGTCTTGTGGTTATTGAAACGAGGGAGCCAGGTGCATACGACTTTGTCCAGCTGAACCATCTGATGATTAAACGGGTTCATGGCTACCTTTTGACGGGTTGAACCACGCTCCCCCGAACATCTGACAGCCGAAATGCCCTATTCTTTGTAAAATTCCCAAAATTCGTCAGGTACTGTGCCATCCAAATTGAAATGTCGGTCCAATAGGCAAAAGCATAGAAAACAGCCTGTGATGTTTAAATGAATGGTTATTATAGAAAGCGAACCTCCTCAATGTCGCTGGTTGTAGAACACATAATTGGAAGTTAAATGTCGTTAGTTCTCTAACCAGGAGGCGAGATTGCTCAGTTAGAGCACAAAGCGTAAACTGTCGCTCAGGTTAGAGCGCGAGTTTACTGACCAGAAGGTCCGTGGTTCTGATCCGACCTCTGCATCCCGACTTCTCCAGTCTAGGCTTAAGCAACCTGACAATACCTCAGCCCTCGTGCTTCCTTCGGGTGGTATGGCAGCTAGGCACCGAAATGGTGCTACAACTGAACGATTATTATTATTCTATTAAGGTCTTTACTCACAATGATGTCACCTTCCAAATGGTACACGTGATTTGAATCCTGCGTTTAGCTTTGGTAACATCGGATGTTGACACATGTGGGCGTTATTAAATAGCTTTTATGTTGCTGTTCCGTAAGAGGAGGATGTTGGTGTCGGGTTAAAATACGAATCAACACAGCTTTTTTTCTAAATGTAACCATTTTGCTTATAAAATCTGTACTGATTGAGTAATAATAAGATCCTTGTTCAATTTTTAATCAAACGATCAGTTTTTTATTGAATCCAACGAGGCGCTGCAAGTAAAACGGTGTGGAAAATGTAGTGAAGCTTCAGTGAAACCATGAACGCGCGTATAGTGAAATATTTCTCAACACTCTGAAGAGGACCCTGAAGTGACCAATTGTTTTTAAGCTGGTAGCACACTGGGAGACGAATAAAATTAATGATTTTGTCAGGGATCATTGATTTGTTTTGTAAATACCTATAAGTGAAAAGTGCGTCTTATCCTGATAAACCAAAACGCCCCTGAGCGTGAGTCTTTCGTAAATTACTTTCTGGATGTGTATGCAGACACCCAAAAACAATGATCACTTTCGTCCTAAGCCTATGAAATTTGATTACGAGTAAAGATACTAGGAAGAATTTATTATACCTTCCCTGTAGTCAAGCAGGGACGTTCGCGTTTTAGAGACTACTGAGTGGTTGATATTTTGATTGTTTACTCAATGTGCAGTAATTAGTTTGTGTCACACTGGAAAGTTTCTTCCGGAAAACTCCGACAACTCCATTGCCGCGTCCCATCAAAGCCCCCCGACCTTCGGAAGGGGACTTATGCCTATAGTAGCGCTAAAATGGCCTACTTTTATTTTCGTTGCGCAGGTCACCACATATTAAAGCCAAATAGTCATAGCATTTCTGTGTAACAACTTTATGTGAAGGCGGATACTTTACCAGCTTCCGCTTAACAGTGGAAGGCAGTTACCACACCGGAATATAAACTTCACAAACGAGCCAGTTGTAAATATGGGATCTGTGAAACCCACTTCAACCGTTACTCTACCGCCTTCACGTTTAGGCTTGTGCAAAAAATCACAGTGTCTCTCCAGAATGGAGTAGAAGGATAGTTCTTTGGTCTTCGAATTCTGATAGCCTCATTTGCTTTCATATATTGTAGCCATCTTTGTATCTTGTCGAGGCCTGTTCATTCCTTTCAGCCGACCAAAGTAGGTGACTGCTGATAAACTTCTGGAGCAAGACCATCCAGTTCAGATTTTAAGGCGCATTAGCAAGGACACACCTGAGTATCATACTTCGATTCATTCAGTGAATGTTCGTGGCAGTAAGCCTGACAGCGTCGGCATGGAACAAAGTGAAATGAATAGAAGCATAATTAACGTTCAGTGAATAGTAGTGAGATCGTTTTGGCATCCTGGGTTTGTATTTACTATCTGTTGCCTGATTCCCTAATTCCCATGGGAATTTTAGTGACAAGCTCATGATGAGTTCAAAATGCTCCAATATATGTGGCTTTTCCTGCTGGCGGAGAAGTTCTACCATATTTTCATTGAGCACCGGGACCGGAACATCTTTGAAAAAGTCCAAAAAGCCTTACACCTCTAAAGATAAAAAGTCGAGTGAATTGACAAAAACGTAAAACCTTTCCGGTGGAAGTGCTGGTCATTATTTGGGAAAAGGCTAAGTTCTATTTACTAATGGGTTGCTCATTTGAATAAAGAAAGCTATAAGCAAACCCATAGTGCATCATTTGGCTAACATTAGTTGCCTATGTAAGTCAAGCATGCGTTTTGGGTGATCTCTAAGTCCTCCGTAACATTGACCAAAGCAGTTGTTATGACCTAAAAACTGCTGTCTTTATCGGCAATATTCTTTGTATATACCCATCCTCAACCCCTAGCTACCCACACCAAACGGTCACACCACTCTCATGAGCGACAACTAGTGCATCAGCAAGTTGTCATCACGGTCATCCAACTTTGGCATTTTTTCGCCGGGAAGCAGCTTGGAAGCTGACCGAGCTTCAATAACAATGGCTGGATAAGCGTTTTGAAGTAAGATAAAAATGGGAATATTGGATGGAAATCACGGATCCTTCGTCAAAAAGCTCGCGTCATATTCATCAGGGGCTAATTGCTGAGTTTTTCATCCACCATCTTTGGATAGGTTAAAGTAAACGTATGGCTTGAAGCTTACGGGATGCAAAAAGGTGAAGCTAAAGTTTGCATGATCAT
Organism: Opisthorchis felineus; assembly: GCA_004794785.1. Lineage (NCBI taxonomy): Eukaryota > Metazoa > Platyhelminthes > Trematoda > Opisthorchiida > Opisthorchiidae > Opisthorchis > Opisthorchis felineus. The sequence goes on along the minus strand of SJOL01006413.1, from coordinate 629,787 downwards.
GTTACGTAAATTCATTAGGTCTACCGCATTAGACAGCAGAATTTTTAATGTGGGAAACATGCAGAAAAGCGCAAGATTTATGCCAATTTTCATACATGAACAGTTCATTTTTCAATCATTTGGACGCATTCAGCCTCAGATGTGTTCGGTGCGACCTGAATAGCATTTCACACACTTTCTTCGGTAAAAGGCAACTGGAGAGTTTTGTGGATTGGACTTACCCGTTTTTGTTCTTCTCCAGTTCATCCGTTTATTTAACATCTATCATCAGTGTAATCAAGTTCCGTAGTCATCCCGACACAAATGGACTTAATTTTCCAAAAATTCAAAGGTTCATGTTTTTGGAGGAAATTTACGGTTTCGGGACCGAGATATATCTGCTCATGTCTTCGAGATGTTGTTAGCCGGCGTTGATTGCTCTTAGTCTTTAGGCCTGTAAGATCTCCGCGAAGTCCACATTCGTCATTGGAATAACGGAATTTACCTTAATGCACCCGTGTTGAATAGGGCCACACCATGGTCTCGAATGATTGGAAATATCCAGGTATGTAACATTGGCTGTAAAAGGAAGTATGCTTATGTAACTCAGATGGGTTGACAAACATGTTTTCGGCAAGGTTTTTCCAAGTCATACAGTTGCAAAGGTTAAGAGAGCAGTATTTAACATATGTGAATGAGCATGGTGTACATGAACAGGGACTCGAGTGAGGGACGACACTGGCTACCTATCAAAGAACAACTAGTTCAGGTCACTAATATGGTGACTTGAGCTTGTCAGCGCGGGTAGTGCTGTGGGTGTGTTCAGCACAGGGTGTATGTGTGGGGGGAGGTGAGTTGGACCATGGTAAGTACAACACACGAACAAAGCGTTTTTGCCGACAAAGGATCGGGTCGTGATGTCGTATGGTGATAGCTTCAGCCACTGCGATTGTGCGTTGCTGTACTGATCTGGGTTGATTAGTTGGCGCCTTCTAAACAATGCACAAGCTTTGGCTGGGTATCACGTTGTGCGCAGTGTCTGCTAGGTGTTGTACTACTGAGCTGGTTATCGTCCTCCTGGTTCCAGAAGCCAGCCAGGGTGAATTGTGTTCCTTCATTCCCTGGCCGAGTTGCCTAGTCGTGCGTCCGATGTATTCCGCTGCACAGCAGCAAGAGAATGAGTGCACTAACATATTTTGGGCGCGGACAGGCACTCTATCTTTGAGATTAAAGGATCACAGACGATTGCTTGTGAACCAGGTTCGGAGTGTTGTGGCCGGGAAAACTTTGTTCAAACTGGTAAAAAGTCCTCGGTTCAGTAGGTCGGCCGGTGTATCTCCCTTAAACCGGAGGCTAATGTAAACGGGTTTTCTTCCAAATGTGGTGGTGACGGTGTTGGCTTCTCTCCTGTTCAAATGCTTATAATGTAGCAGAATACACTCATTTGCAAACAAATTTGGTTTTGCGAGAGACTCACCTGGAACCCAGCTGAATCTCTCGTTTATGATGTTTCCAGGCAACTGAATGTGCTGCACCAGGCCGCCTCATGCCTCAGTTGCTACGATATTCGAGATATTGCGATACATGTACATTCGTAATGCACTACTCATAAGGTTGCTGAAACTTCTTCGACAGCCCACGACCGGTCCAACTCACCTCCCCCCACACATACACCCTGTGCTGAACACACCCACAGCACTACCCGCGCTGACAAGCTCAAGTCACCCTATTGGTGACCTGAACTAGTTGTTCTTTGATAGGTAGCCAGTGTCGTCCCTCACTCGATTCCCTGTTCATGTACACCATACTCATTCAAATATGTCAAATACTGCTCTCTTAACCTTTGCAACTGTATAACTTGGAAAGACCTTGCCGAAAACATGTTCGTCAACCCATCTGTGTTCTTATTATAAATGGGAATTTTCGGAATATTACATGCTTACGTAACTGTTAAAAAATTTACCGTAACACTCCTAAATTTTGGACAGATGGATGCAGGGAGGCATGCGTGATTCGACTAATTATACGAGATGTGTGGCGCGGTAATTTTGAATGCGATCGACCAGCAGAAGCAGCTGGCAGCCTTTCCTGTATTTAAAAAACCAAATTGCTAGAAATGCCTCGGATGTATTTTATTTTGACAATCCGAGTTATTTTGGCCAAAACAGTAGTTCATTATCAACGAAGACTGTCTTCTTATCTGGCACTTCTTTTCTGGGAGTGGGAACAAGACCAACCGCGCAATCAACGGTTGTTATGCATAGCTCTTTCAAATCGTTTAGGAGTAGCCATTCAGTTACTCTTTAGTTTGAAGTTGGACAATAACAAGGCTTCGAAAATTTAGGGCGAGGCATTTATAAGGTCCGTCTATATCATCGTTCACATGCTCAGTAAAACAAACAAAACGTGAGAGGCAATAAGAGTTACCGTGTGAATAGCAACACCTGCGTCGCAGTTGAGATAGAAGATGGACGTAAAACACCCCTAAAGAGTGCTAGATGTACGACTACCACACATGTGGCAAGAGAACCAACAACAGAAGAGTTCGATGCCACGTTGTTGGAGTTACGTAGAATTAGTGAGCTAATTTTTTAGTTTCTATGCTCGGTACTCCCTGTTTAGCTTCACTAGCATTGACTGGCTCTTGCTACCAGACGACCCTCAAGGGTCTCTGCTGTTGTCTGGTAGCTCTATGTTTACGAACCTGAATTTTAGCGAAAAGTAGAATATTCGCAAAATACACCTATTTGCAACTTAATTTGGTTTTGACGTCAGACTCAGCTGAATCTAGTTAAATCTGTCATTTATGATTCTTCTTTAGTTGAGTGTGCTTCCCAAGAGTAGCTTCACGCTTCAATTGTTAAGCTGTTTGAGATACCGCAGTATATTTTATTTATGGTATGTAATAATCATAAGGTTGCTGAAACCTCTTCGATAGCCCACGACCGGTTTTGCTTTTCTTGGTGCTCATCAGGTAGGTACAGTCCCAAATTTCCATCCGTCCTGTGTACCGCCTGAACCCAAATTGTACACAGTTCGTGGGCTACACTCATCTGGCAACTACAGTTTGTTTGGAAATTCAACTAAACCCAGCTCACTGAACCATTCTGAGGAGCACAAATAAAGGTCAACTCGGTCGTGGGATGCCGGATGATTTTCAGTAACCTTATGAATCCTATGATCTGTCAATACGACATTCTACTGAAGTCAGCTTATCCGACATGTTAGGGAGGAAGAATGACCACCTGCTCATCCGCTAGAACCATGACCTGATACTAGTTACAGTGTTTTAAAAATGAAGAACTCTCAAAGAGTTAATACATGCATAAAAGAACTCAAGCAGTAACGCAGAAGTTCACACTACAACAACCCAAGCTCTGGAGAAAAAGCAACTACATGAAAGGTGTTTTGGTTCTAGAAATGAGTACGTACAATCAAGAGGAGACATTGAAATGAAAATTTTTGTCATTGTATGCAGTCTACAGGAGAAGAGCCGATTTATTAAGTGTAACATTATCATGCAAAGTTGTTAGATTCTCCTGGATCAGACCTCGCTTCACGTTGAACCGTATCACAAAGCTGTCACACAAGTTTAGGTTATTGTGGGTGGAATAGCCATTGTACGATAGCTCCACACTGACCGAAGAATAAGGGGTTATTGTTTTACTGTTAATTTACCCCCCCCCCACACACACACACACCAGAAATATTGTCTTTTGTTCGCTACACAAATAATGCTTATTTGGAATAAGTCATGTTACATGGAGCACTTAAAGCGAAAACTCCATCAAAAGTAGAACACTGAATCATCATTTCATGAAAATTCTACTTTAACATACGTGGACAGTCGAATTTTGAGTTAAAGGGCACGACCGTTGAGGTGATATTTTGACGGAGTTTTCTATTGGCACGTACCGAGAAGACAATGGAAAATAAGACCTTTGAATTTCCGGTTCTTTGTAAACGGACTTTTAGATAAACAGAAGGGAAAATTTAAACTGGTGGAAATTCAAATCCCCACTGACTGTCGCTGAGCAAAACTGAAGGAACTGGTATGAACCAGCAAGCCGCCATATGTAATTTTTGGGTTTTCATCCATTTATTATCAGAATCCTCCGCAGTGGTTGAGTTTCCCTCCAGGAGCATAGACTAAGGTGAAATATCTTTGACACATTGCTTGCTTGGAAACTCAGTTACCTGCAAAGGAATAAGAATATATGCATTACAAACGGTGACGGTGGCGGCATCATTGTCGTTCTAGATCGGACTATCGCGAAGCTGGTAGACATTAACCTGCCAGCCCAGACAGGCAAGCTGAGGTTACGAAGGCCCCGAACAACCACCCGAAATAAAGCCGCAGATTCCAACTACCTTGAAGGTGTCAAACCATATATCGGTCGGTCTGCGTGGTTCCGGTTGGGGCATAAATCGCAATCATTCAGGCACTACGGGTCACCCGAGGTGAACAGGTAGGATATTACCTTCTGTTCACTTTTGGTATACTCAAGGCTCCTACACCCGAATAAGTCAAAGTAAACTGATTCAGTTTTGGATTAACTCCAAAAGGTTAGCTGGGTCACGCCATCAGTCGGCACGTTTAGCACTGCCAAAAACCGTCCTTTGAGAAGGGTGAACCTTGCAAAAACGCTACTCTATTATGAAAAATCACCTATCCATTTATATACGAAAGATCAATGAAAACTTAAATTTTTGGTCAGAACCTGTGGCAATCTCTTTCAAAATCGTGCTTTCCCTTTTGAATAATGATTTTGGCATCTATGCTCTAACTGCAACCTGAATCTTTCTCAGCAATAATGAACCATAATGGTTGAACACTTAGTTTACACCAAGAGCGTGGTTCAGGTACACGAATGATGTGTGCTTTATAGAGGGGACAATAGTTTGTGAAAACTCTTTAAAGTCACCTAAACTGGTGTCGTAACTCTTTCTGACTCTCGCATTGCCCATTAGAATAACGATTACTTTGAAAGTACTATGTAGGCACACGGCTACAGTAAGGCTGTCCGTATCCGACCATTTAGCAGTGACTTTTACATCGACTCATTCACCCCACCGAGTAGGTGGAGTAGGTAGTTCACTGCCGGACCCCGTGGACATTGTACTGAGAAGTTACCCTCGATAATCATATGCCGCGTTTTATCGACATCAAAATTTGTACCTTTTTCGATTGAACGACAAGCTAGTGAGATAGTTGGCTAGGACAAGTTTGGGGATGTCCACTGCGGATAGCCTGATAAGTAGCTGAAACTTGGAGTCAGTGTGCACAGTCAGTTATCTCGAGCTACCTGGGGAACTCAAGTAAATCATACTACATGGAGCTGCCCAGTGAGTGTAGTCCCGGCGTTAGCTGAGGACCTTCTGGTCAATTTCGATGGTGTGCGCAGCTCAAGGTAAAATATCGATGTGCGCCAGCAGCGATTTTGTGTCGGATCAAATTATATGAGTTTGCCTTGTCTCAGTAACTCTGAAAGCCCGAGGTTGTCCTCTGTCCGATCAGGCTTGCTTCGCCACGCGAAGGCGAATCGAGCTAGTAGCCTGACTATCTAAACTCAAGTCTAGGTGACGTCACCTGTTAACTACTGAATCCCGGCACATGACTAAAACACGTGTGTGACCCAAATGTTTTGACTTCTGTCAGTCACACGTCGCGCAACGTCATACTAGAACGAACAGACAGCCCAGTAGAATCTCCGGTTCTGTGTTAAACAGAAAAGCCCCTTTGCACTGTTACGCACTGTTACTCAGCCTTTACTTATTGGTTTGACTTCTGTGTCTGCTTCAACATCTATTCAAATCAGTCATTGAAGAAAACGTTGAGGTCGCTGTGCCGTAAAATCGTGGTCAATCAGGACACTGCTACTTGTAAGACAGTAACAAAAACTTGAGTAATTTGCTGATCGCACAAAACAGCGTTACAGATTGCACAAATTGTGTGAGCACTAACTGGTAAACCTTGAAGGTTATAGAGTCATAAGTGGTGGGCATTTACAAGTTAGCTGCGCTGTAACATTTCCAGTCTGTCACAAGCTGCACAGACGAACATAATTTTCAGTAAATCCAATGTCAGTCATGAACAAGTTGTGGTGGTTCTAGCTCACGTACTTCCCCAATAAATATTTTTTCTATTTTGTGCCAGTCGAATCCCGTGGTGATGTCATGTTGGCTGTCAGCTCAGGCCAAGAGGATGATAGACCCACTGCTGTTACACAGAATGCTCAAAGTGTGTGTAGGGATGAAGAGCCTGTCAGCCACAAAAAACCGGATAGTTACTTCGTGCTTTGAATTCGATGTTGGAATCCATGTTCCTTATGCAACGGTAAGAGGTGCAAACAGGTTATTCTGTACGACACAGAGAGTTTTAAATTTTTATGAACGGCAACTGCACCAGAACTCAGGAATGCCAGGGTACACTGGAGCAGCTCCTGGTTCGTGCTCCTACTAATGAAGCATTCAGTTCAAATAATCCTGTGGCTCGAAAATTTCCTTAATAATATAGATGTAGTTCCATTTAAACTACCTGAAATGAACTGAGATGATGAATGGATGAGGCAACATGCTAGTGGATCGATATATTCACCAATGTACAACTTAAATTGGTGTTAACAAGAGACCCAGCTAGAATTTTGCTAAATTGCTCGTTTATTTTATTCTTCAAATTAATGTGCTACACAAAAGCCACCTCAAGCTTCAGATGAAGCGACATTTGAGATGTGGAAGTAAGTTTCAATACGACTCAAACTTTGCTGGGCCCAAAATTTTCTTCGCAATTCTTGGGGCCTACGGTAAGTTTCAGGTGAGTCTTTTGTCCTCACCGAGTCAACTTGCAACTGGGTGTTTATCACATCACACGCACAAATTGATGTTTACGTAGGAAATAGGTTTGATTGAGATTAGATGACCGGGTCTACCTCAAGAGTCTCTAAAGGGGCGAATTCATTAGTGGGCTATCAAGAGTTCCCACTGACCTTACTAATACTATTGAAATTGCATTTAGTCATTACGTTACCTATCATTCGGTGAATACGCCGCGAGCGTGTGTATATCAAAATGGCTATTTGATGTTATATACTGCTACAAAATGGCTCTCCGCGCATGTTTTCCCCCATGACACAGTATTCAAGAATTACGGGCCTAACCACGAGTATGGCGCTGTTGATGGGTATAGCCATGCATGCTCTTGCTGCTACCTTGTTTTATTCTTGTTGTTCGTAGGCTTTTGAGGGAGAACCCTAATGCTTAGTTTACAACAAAAAAAGACCCCTGCCCATCGTTAGTATGTAGTCCATATTTAAACGTGCAAAAGGTCTTGGAGGAATTTGTTTGAGCAACCAACTTCTGAAACCAAGCTCCCAAGATGACCACTATTCTTGTGGATGTAGCTGTACCTCTGGATGTGGCTGTACCTCTTCCTCAGCTTTCAACTTCAACTACATTTACTTCTCAAAGGTGACATGCGGTGGAAATTCTTTTGAGTAGTTTTGCCAGACAGGCTTTGTTTGGCTGTGCATTCATTGTGCTTGTGCACTAAAATGTACATGGAATGGATGCACCCCGTGGGAAGTCAACCGAATAGATCTCGACTTTGAACCAGAAATAGGATCACTTTTCACAAGCGGAGGGTAGCCACAAAAAGTAGATCAATAACTTTACGTTGCGTTGACTCAGGGAGAGCAAATAGGGCTACCAAAATTTGGCGTGCCCAACCCGTTATGTTTGAGTCCTTTTCACAAAAAGGTACAAGTAATGTTTGTAGTCGAAACCATTCATACTCCGCGCTACTTGAGGAACCCGCCAGTCGGCTTTTTCTAAGGACTTGGATACTTTCAAATATCTTAGGTGGGTTTTGTCAAGACACAATCTTTTGCGGCAGCTAGCTAGTGAAACCCTCACGGCGTAAAATGCGCAATAAATGACGGACAGTAAATAAATGCAGAAAATCTAATAACGCAATCAAAATGATTTTTACTTTTGGTGCGTCTTGCCTCAGTCGAAATTGGTTTGCAATTTTGTTCTCTGTTCCCAGGCATCAGTTACTTCATACATTTGGAATCCCTCAAATCAAAGATGAAATGTAGTCACTGAGCTTGCAAAGTAACAAGGTATCACACCTACGTTAATGATACACTCTTAAAGGGACGAAGCAGCTTTATTGTTTACAGGTGGTCGTGCATTGCCTGATTGTTTAATAAAAATCGGAGTATGTTTTGTACATTCCAACTTTTACTTTGGTACTTAATTCACTAGTATGGAACCAGTCCCAATACTTCATTCGTTCTGACCCTCGTGTTGCTCCAGGGGAATCCCCAAGGCGATTAACTCGCCAAGACAACAAAAGCTGTAAATGAGATAGAATTTATCTGTAAGTCATGTTCCAAGGGCGTAGTAACCTCAGAAGCAGAGGAGATGGATTTCTCGTTCTTCAAATAACTGATTTGATCACAGGATAGATTACTACAAAATAAACGTCCTTTTGTATTGACTAAGGGCCACCAGTTGATTATCACGTTGAACATTTGGTGTTATTGACCCAAAGGAACCTACGCAATCAAGACACGGAACCAGTTTCTCGAAAGTCTGTGGACTGAACTCAACCTTGGCTATTCCAATGCTCCGGGCTGGGCTCTGGTGACCTGTCAGCATTCCAGCCCGCTTGGTTATAAATGCTATGCGTCGCACGGCAACCATGCACTGGAAGGGTGATACGGCTTGACGAGTACTTTATTATTCTTTAAAATTATACTGGTACAGGAAGCCACCACACCTTTAGGCACTTACTGACTCGAGTTGACATGATTCGGTTGATAATTTGATAGAGTGTTCACACACCAAACTATCCTATGTAAAACACTACACCGTCAGTGCCTATCCGAGAAAACGGAATTAGAGCAGCAAACAAACTATTACCAGGCAGACTGATGGTCATAAACTTGTCAAGAGGTGCCGACGTCCTCATTTTACCAGTGGAATCCTCCTGAAGAGCTCTCTTTTTTGGGGTTTTGTCTTGACTTTGGCTGGGTAGGAAAATGTCACCCTTTCAAAGTAACCTAAACCACAGGAGCCTGAAGTCGACTTTCCTTGGTCAGGATAACGGAATTCGTAAGCATTTTCAGCGTTCTGCATACGTGAGGCGACAGATTCCATCATAATAAAAAAGCACTACTTTCACAGGAGAAATGCCGCTACCATGCTGTTGAAATGTGTAACAAGATCCATATCTGTCCCGTCCAACCAGAATATATATTGCCAGAAATTTCTTTGTGTCCATTGAACTTGTCCTCATGCAAGGACTATTTTCTAAAAAATGCTAAGTTATGGCTTAGGTGGCTGAATACATGCGGGCACATATTAGAGTAGTCCGCTTAGTCGAGTCTTTGTAGAAGGAGAGTCCCACTCCGAAGAACCTATTTCAACCCCGTTCCACGAAATTCATACTCCAGGATTGGAAAATTAACGGTGTTGGTCAACCCTGACCCTTTTTTCTAAGCGTTCAGAGCAAAGAGTCAAATTATGTCAGACTCACGGTTACATGTTGATATGAGAATTCATGTTATATTATATAGATGTATGTAGGTTGCTTATAAATTTCAGTACGAAAACAAGTAAATTAACTTTCTGAAGCTAAAAACAGATTAGACAAGCTTTCTATCAGAAGAGGTCATTACATGTGATATCGATGCGATGAAACCCCCCTTCCCACCAAATAAGTGGGTCGTCACTACATCCAGCATTTGAATGTAGAGTTGTACGCCGTCGTCAGTTCGCTCCAAGTATTCCTTTCAAGGAGATTTTAGCCTGAAGTTAGATCAATCGAATCACCTCTCGTAAGTAGCCCCTTTTCCATGAGCGTCGTTTTACTTTCACACTTCCTCATTAGTGATTGTTCTCCTTTTGCATAAAACGGTCTCAAAGATTCTCAATTTGGTTTGGAAATCACTTCACCCTTTTCTCTGATAAGTGGAATGATAATGGGTGCAAATGACCCCCGAACTGCATCCTAACACATTTTGAAAAAATCCGCCCATCGCTTCGGCATTTCAAGAGAATTTTGACTGACTGCTTATTGAATGCATTTTCTCTATCTTTCTTATTGTTTCTTTGACATAAGGTATCAAGTGCTGTATACTCCTCTCTTTGAGCTGCACATCTGGCACCAAGTTGATGTAGCTTCAGAAATTCAGAAATTGGAAATGAACCATCACCTTGATCCAGTGTCTAGGAGGGTAGATACGGACTGAAGCAACAAATAGTCAGTGATACATTCTAACCAGTGTTCATTTACAATAACGCCTATGTAATTTGTACTTGCCTACATCAAACACGGGACGACATTTTCATCCTGAGGAGGTAATGACAGATGAGTGTATCCCTCGTCCGGTTGTGACTATAGATGAATAGGAAATTAATACTTTGCCAATCCCTTCTTGATTGTTTCGTCAAGTATCCAGCCAACAACCAGCAAGCAACCAGTGAAACCACAGCAGGTATCAGTTACCATGGCAGGTCTGTCACGCCATACTGGCTAACCAAAATAGAGCATTCTAATTTCCGTTTGATCATACCCGTCCATCAAAATAAAGTGAAATGTGAGGTTGATGTCGGTAAGACATTCTGTTCTGACTCTGTTTCCTGCCCACCCACAAGGAAGGTGAAACAAACTGAGGGTTTGTGGGTTTTTTTTAGACACTGGTACAGTGAGTAAACAGACAAAATACTTGTACAAACACATTTATTGAGACAAACTTAAAACCCGAATAATTCCTGATACACATATATGTTTCTAAGATACCAAGTAGAATGTAAATTGTAAATGCAAACAACTGATTGTGTCACGAAGAAAGATAAACACATTTGTTTGTTCATTTGTCTACCAACAAACGAAAAATTTAAATGTAGGGGAGCATATCAACAAGTCTCATGGCATTTTACCTGTCTCTATGATACAGAACGTGAGAAATTAAGGACTGCTTGCAAAACAGTAATAGCTTTACGAATCCCTGTCCGCTAACTGACAAAGGAGTAAACAAGAACTAATAAAGTTCACAATTCAAAGTCTAGGTCACAAGCGAAAAAATCAGATATCATAATTAAGACTTTCGAGAACACTAGAATACTACCTCTATCCCGTTCGTTTACTGAGCAATTCCGCTGAGAGTATGAAACGTAACATAATAGATGTCTATTTCCTTCCGTGTCAGAAACAGCTAATCAGTTGTACAAAATGCAATGATTGATTATGTATATAAATGGTATGCCGTTGAAATTTTCCCCGCTTTTAGAACCTTTCACGTAATCTCGGTTGGTTAAAATGCAGAGTAATATTTGTTACTCAAGTGAACAAACTACACCGCCAGCAAATAAACTAAAGTCCTACTTCACACTGCTTTGCGAAACAAGTGCAGGATTTGGTTTTAAAGACTTAGAAGAGTGCAGTTAAAATTCAGTAAAATTAATAACATTTAACTGACTATTCAGCCATGCTCTTAGTAAGCACCATAAACGAAGAATTTTGGACTAATCATGGAAGGAAACATGCCTCGTTGGGACAAGCGTGAGACTTATGTTGTCTCGGGAATCATGCAAGTTCGCGTGTGCTCCCAGGAAACACTATTTCCGTTAGATGCTTACACAATTCTCCGACACTGATGGCAAAAGATTTTATCAGCCTCGTCCCGTGCTGACTCAATCAGTTCTTCAGAAAGGAATGAAGGTTGTCTTTATTCTAGACAAAATAAACCTGACCTTCTTTTGCCTAAACTGTTTGCGGGGTGTTATCTGCCATCTTCCAACTTTGAACACATCTTACTCAGTGGGCGTTCTGGTCATTTTATCCGGGAAATGCTTGCCCAGTGGACACATTTGCATAAATGAAATAACACAAATCAGTGACCCACTTTCATATCACTGACTCAATACACACGCTTGCTGAAGCCGTGGAGCGTTGCCAAAAGCAATGAATAATGTATGAATGTTTGTGGTGAATCCTTTGGAAATCTGCGGTTATATTTTCTCAACAACACAATTAAATCGTTGAATGCTTTTCGTCAGTAACGAACAGGGAACGTTCTGACATTATTCCCTAAGAGAAACGGCTAACAAAGGCTGGTTACACGGTCTATCGAAATAAACTCTAACGTATAGCCCTCGATGTTTGTGTTGTATGAAAGTGCACACCTCGTTTGCGCCATAACTCTCGTGCTTTTCTTTGGCCAAAAGTGTTTCTCCGATCGTTCCTTCAAAGCGGTTGTCGGAATGGATAAAACACTATTCGGGTTAACATGTTTACGATACTCTTCTAAGTGTGCGTTTGCAATTACAGGCTTCCGTCCCGAATATCGGTATGTTGTCAAACCCATACCGCGCATTATATATATAGATGCAGTCTATACAACGTTCCTTGCTTGTTTTACGGTTATATTGCTGAGTTTGACACAGTGGTTCATCCTTCACATACCGGCTTACTTAATTTTTCTGAAGTTAAACATTTGAGTATAGGCCGTGCCCATTAGATGCCTACTGGGTTATATCAATAAGTGTGTGATATGGAAGACGCACGCGTTCATACTCGCAACGCGTCTAACTGTAGGAGAGCAGTCGTAAATACAGGGGTATATCAGTCCGTTTTAAGTACATCGACTGCGGTAAAATGACATCGAAATCAAAAGTTTTCAGGTTGCAAAATGAACATCAACCTGTGCCTCCGTAGGAGTTACTGAAGAGTGTCGTTACAACAAACTCTGTGCTAACTTAGTGGATTATAATTTAGCCAGTGACTTTGTTGGACAAAAGTAGTTGGACTATTTTCGAGCTAAGATTTTGACATGGTGGAGTTCTAAGTATGAACACCTAATAAGCATCTGCTGGTTGTATGGAGCCATTTTCAAGCGGCTGATCTGGAAGGAATCCGAGCTAAATTACCCTCGCGATTATGAATTGTTTCACTGTAACAGAGAAAAAACACTCTTCATTCGGAGCAACGAAATATATAGTTATTGTGCATTTTTATTGGTGTTCAAAGCAGCTTTCTGAAATTCTGTGACGTTTATCACACTTTTTGAAATAAAATGTTTCAACTGATGTTCTTTTTACGTGTTTGGTTTTGCAATCTAGAGGTGCCATGAATCTTTGAAAACCACGGTTGTTCATTTAGAGGACAACGACTTATGCTCCAGGATAGGAAATGGTATCTCAAAGCACACGTGCCTAATGGTAGTCGTAAGAAGAAAGCCGTGTATCTTCTACCGTATAGTATGAAAAAATTGGGTAAACAAATTGATAGAACAACTTAAAATGCTATGAACGTTCGTCTTGCTTTTTTGTGCGCTTGTTGTGAGTAGGTAGGTGGCACCATAACACCACAAGTTATTAATGTGAGACTCACAACATCCGTTCCAAAGAGAAGACTCCACGGATGCATTTGCATTTTTTCAAAGCGTGACCGCTTGTAGGTGGTACACTGTTGTTAGTTGCTGTTTCCTAACTTATAACCATACTGAGTTGATTTATCCGTTTAGGTGACTCAGAAGGAGAAGAGATAATTTTTCCTCAAACGATTGGTTTGTAAATGTAACGTAGTGACCCTGGCAGAATAAACAGTCGCCGCAAAATAATATAACTGATATTGCAAAAGTGGTCTAAGAAAGCCCTGGTAAATATACTTCCTAATAATATAAGATTTAGACCAGCATCCTTCTGACCTTGTTGTCATGGAATGTCTTTTATGAACCTTCTACGTAATAGCATTTCACGAGCTAATGCGTCAAACGGTGTTTGTCTATCACTGTCATATGTTTGTATCCAACCGAAAACTAGTCGATAGATGTAATTAACCCCTTCTGACTTTGCTCGGGTTTTACCAAATATTCGTTTTGCAAAATTGTTTATTTGGCCAAGAATACGCCCGTACCGTGTTTGACCGTCACCCACCGTTGATGTTTCTGTTAGAAAAGTGGAAGTAGTAAGACAAGAAACGATACCAGCAGCAACTCAGAGGATAATACTTCATTTGTGCAAGCACTGACTAAGAAAATTCCGGGTACACTGTTGTTGATTTTGGTGACGCCAGAATTCGAGGAATTTTGTGAGAAACACACGCTTGGTAAATTCTTCTGGTTGATGTACGGAAAAATGAATACGGAACTTGAGAATTCCTCACGGGTCAGTATTTAGCATCACTCAGGGTTCACTGCAGAGATACAAGAATTTTTAGTAACTTTAATCAGCAATTAAGCAATCCCCTGTTTGTTGTATTATTTGCAACTTGACCATGCTCCTGGAATTCCATAAATTAGCTATCTTCATTTAACTGATCAGTTAGTTCTTATTAATGTTTGCCTGACAGGTCTCTGTTTGAAGGGATATTGCAAAATTTTCAAAATGTCTGTTCGCATTCCGTTTTCTCCTAAACGTATTTATTGGAAAGGTAATAGAAACCAGGTGTGTTTGCTGTTCAGCTCGGGGTTTGGTTGGGAATGTGGAGTGTTGCCATTTAAGTCATCCGATACACTGGCTAGTTAGCATTGGTGAATGGAACGTGTAATAGTAAAACAGGGTAAATCGGTGGAGCCATTTTAATGCTTTGCAATTCAGCATCGGTGAAACCCGAAAGGCTGTGTATATTTGATCTTCCGCTGTATTCATAGTACATGCTGCTTTGCGTAGACTTGTCAGCAGTAGATAGTTGTGTTGCTTTTCAGAACTCCCGTTGTCACATTTCATTTTGTGACTTGAGATTTTGTGCGAAGTATGCATTAGTCTTTCACCCAATGTAAGTCCGACTGTGCAATCTACGCCTTTTATGTATGATATTATTTTATTCCGAGCACAAAAAACTAGCAGTATAAATAGAAATTATTGAAGTACTTTTTGGGATAGTGTGCTCTGGGAAATATGGTTACCGCGCCTAGTCAAAAGCCAATGAGATACGTGCAATTGTTTGACCTTAGTAAACACCTATTGCCGTACAGGTAGAAGCGTTGAAAAGGCGATATGCTCACATATATTCAAGTCACGGAATTTCATCAGATTTACAAACTGCGCACTTACATTAGTAGTGATAGTATAAAACGGTTCACCATGAAATCCAACAAACCGACGCACAAGCTTGATTGAAGCGGAAATATTTGTCTTCAGTTCATTAGTTGGGGTTGTCGCCTGACTTCATCCCGTCAACAATGACTCACACAAAATGGAACAGCTTCTACATCTGCTGATTCATATCCGAATATTACGTGTTCTTTGATTCGCACAAAGCAGTCACACACACGGTGAAGGCGATGGAAATACTACCTTTACCCGGCCTGTTGCAACAGACACTGCCTCAACTTTCCCCGAAGCCATTCCCTAACGAGTACCACTCGTAAAGATTACATTGGTCAGTCAGTCTGAGAACTGTCACCACGAGGGATGTCTTAAATAACACGAAAATCCAAAATTACAGGTTGTCTGTAAGGTCTAACTTAAATCCAGTCTATACAAAAGCAAACGTGATGGGACATCTGGAATTTGTTGGGAAAGTGTGGGGAGTACCACCCGTTTTCCGCCGCCTTCTGCCTTGGGCATTGTTTTCATGGAGTGATATTGTGGATGTCAGTTTCAGGTAGATACAGTATGTAAAAAACCAGTCGGAAGACGAAGAAGTGGCGGAAAGCTACAAGGACATTTTTAGAATGTACCTTACGTTATAATAATTAGGCCAAAATGGAAAAATTTTGAGTCTCAATTTATTATGGACGTTAATTTGAACTGTAAGAATACTGTCTTGCCATGGCAAAGACAATAGCCCATTTTGATGCAATTTTGCACCCCTTGTTCGGATGTTGTCATGTGTTGTACACCATGGAAGTTTAAACTCATTTACCTTAGCACATAATTCGTAAAGCGAGAAATTTGACTGCTTCAGGGGTCACTATCATATCCAAAGAGCGGTAAGATTACATGGTTTGCTGCAGCGTGGTTGTGAAGATAAAAATGATTTGTTACACAAATGCCGTTATGTTGGGTGACTCAAATGAAGGGTTAGGGGTATCATAAAACGCTACTCCGGTTGTCAAAATGACCAAATGACCGATCCAATCCATCAACTTTGAGCGGATCCTGCTAAGTGTAAAGGTTGGGCGCGCATCCCTGTACAGATCAATGCATCAGTAACAGCGTCAATTGCAAATCTTGCCATACTGCTCCATAACTGCCTTTAGGTTTTGCAGCTGACTTTGCTCCACGGGTAGCAGACATTCGAGTTATTGTTTTAGCCGACTCATTCTTTTCAGGAACAAGTAACTCCGGTGTAGAGTTCTTCCAATAAAGCAGTTAATTTAAGGCTGATTTTTATCAACAAAGAAGGAAAAATTGGTGATCCACTTAAAAATGGAATCAATTTTCACGTTTCCTAATACCTCCTCATTCTGGTCTTGGAAAGAGGCAATTTTTTTTACAGTATATCTTTAGCCAGTTTACCCCTCCCACAGGACGGACGTGGAAGGAAGGATACTTTAGCGGTAATAAAAATTTGAAAAGCACTTGAGTGCCTTCAACATCAACAGCGAACCCGAATGTGTTTAGTTTTCAGCACGGAAGATGCACCTGCCAGGATCTGGCGACTTCTCGACAGAGACAAAGCAGCAGGTAATATTCTTGTCATTTTGGGGTGGATGCAACAGCAGATTTATTTGATTCTAAAAATACTGGTTTCTTTCCAAAAGTTATTTCAGAAGCACAAACCACAGATAATTACAAGAAAATCAAACAAAGGACAATAATGCCTCCTTGCTGTAGCTCTTCTGGAGGATGATCAGTACCCACGATTTTAGGTGGACAAGTCGTTACCCTAACTGCTCCCTCCAGGGACCATTGTTTCTACCGTTGGCTTGATAAGCGACAGTGTGAACTTCTTAAACAGAGCCAACAAATTTAGATATGGCCCTTACTCTCGACAAGAAAACAAAAACGACAACAAAAGTATTCAGTGTTTTTTCTAAAACGTGATCAGCCGCCCGTTCTAAAGCCGCGCCTGACTTTACTGGTTACCTCTGGTGTGAAGTTTAGATACTGACACTACTGAAATGTTTGTACAGATGAGTAACCCCATGGGTTGCGTGTAATGCTGAGAGTACAGGGAGCGTCGACTCACAGTTTATCTAGTTTTGTAGTAAACAATAACAGCACTTCAAATGATCGATCAATCGATGAGACTTGGCCTCGCGACATGTAGTCCAGCTAAGCGGACCAGGATTTTAGATGATCCCGCCACGAGATATGAATTGTTTCTGCCACCCAAAAGTTAAATGAGTTTATCTCGGCTGTCAGGATGTGTTCGCGGATCGCCATCGAACTGAAGGAAAGCTTTTAAAAACTGCCACCGTAATGGCTGCATTATCATCATTTACTAGTTGTTACTCGAGCTTTCATTCTTAGAACACGGGCTTTTCATGTTTTTCCTTCTCAAGCCAGATTGGTGAACGTATGGTGGAACACCCATTCCCCACGGGGGGGATGGGATAGGGGAACAAGTGCAAACGTTACAAGGGTGATGAAGTGGATACTTTCATTTTATTCCGTTACTAAGCCGCCCCTCCATATGCTTAACTATGCCAACTTTAGCTCAAACACCCCTTTCACTGTGAAGACATTTGTCAAAAGAAATGAGCGTTTGGAAAAGTGAACTACGTGGACACCTGTCACACATCTTCCGTTACGTGAGAAGCATCACAACCGGAATCCTATCTTCAGCCAGTTTACCGTTTGTTTTTGGACATTTTATTTGCTAAGTTTGGTAGTGGCACAGCTGTAGTTCTCCGTGTTACCTGTGATAATGTCCCTAATGTGACATCCCACAGAGGTCGCCTTATATTTTGATTCCAGTAAATTCCTGAAAACCACCGTTGAGACAACTGAATTAGGAGATTCTTGACCAACGCAACTCTTGAAGAAAACAGATATTCGTACACTTCTGGCTTACTTAAAATCAGCTTGCTATAAGACCCCATACATTTCATAGAACACCGGGAAGTAGAAGACAAACGAAACAAATGATTTCTGGTCCTCTCAAATTGCTCACTTCATAGCAGGACAGCTGCACTGAATGTTGTAGAGCAGATTTGGTCGAATGTATTTTTTTATCCTATTTTGTACTGTCTATTTTGGTTTCTGTATAGTAAATGACAGCGTATTATGGTGCAAACAAACGATCGTTCCTAGTGGGCTAATTTTGCAATTTTCTGTGGACTCGAGGAAAGAGTCAATCGGGGGCAATTATTTTAGTGGACGTTTGGAACAATTCGTTTTGCTCAATTGCACCTAAAAGCGTGCTTCCTGAAACACAGTTTGGAAGGCTTTTTGTCTACATTACCGCTGGTTGACTGTATTTTGCAAGGGGCCAAGTGAGGAGGGCAGTTCGCTCCGATATGTTTCCATTCTTGGCTGTATGTCCTGACAGTGCATGTTATTTACCGATTAAATGAAGCATGAGAACACAGGCGTAGCCGTGATGAACTGCTATTTTAACGTCCACAACACGCACGATCCCGCTGAGCGATAGACCAGTGCTACAGTTCCAGTATAAACTAGGATTTCTTGGAAAATATAACTCAAACCTAATAATTTTATCCTCGCTATGTCAAAAATCGTGTATCTCTTAACGGAGCATTTTTCGCCTGTGACTAGCTTCGTAAACGAGCTCGTGTCGTGGAAATTCATGAAGCTGACCGTAAAACATATTAAGCAACAACCTTCAACTATCTAAGGTTTGCCCTGAAAATTCCATTAATGCTATAGCCACTATTTTTTATTTTGTTTTATTTGTTTTACCACTGTTTTACCACTATTCTTCCCGCAATTTCCTCATCGCCCTAGGCAGCTATAATTGTAGATCTTTATCTTTTTCCCACACAGGCCAACAACCTATGAGGTCAACATTTCAGGTGCACGAAAGAGACACAAAAAGGGGATGTGTTCACATGATTCATTTGTTGGTCCTTGAAAACACTCGAGAAGCCTTGTGGAACCTTCTGCACTCCCCGGGGCGCTGTGGTAGGTCTTCTGGAATAAGTTCAGTTGATTATGTCTGCTAACCTTTTGTCTCAAAGCGAACATCATTCGCATATGATATGCCGGGACCGTGTCAATCTTTCCTCTTTTGTCTGGGATAAGTGCTGAGACTAAACTAAGCCATACCAAACAATCCGCCCAACTAGACAAGTCAAATCCAGCTAATCGCTTTGAAAGCAGATAATTATTTTGTGCGGAAGTTGTAACGTACATTTTCATCCTGGTTTTTGCTTTAGTCAGACTGTATCTTATAAAGTCAGATTCAGGCAGGGGAAGAAATTCTGTAAGAAAACTTCATGTAGGTTATTCATACCTCTGTCCTCTTTCGCTTACTGGTATCGAGGTACGACTCTGAAAATCGAAAGACCATCAGCGAAAGCAAAACACTGAAAAGTTTGTCTGGAGTGTAAAGCTTGTTGCATAAACCAACAGACTGAGTTCTTAAGGAGGCAGCGGGTTTTTACTCTTTTACCACAGCACTTTCTTTTTGTTCGAAATAAAACAGCTGAGTAACAGTTGTCCCCTTGTCATAATGAAGGAATATTTTCATATGGCCCTGATTGCTGTCAAAGTTTTCTTTATCCGGTTGCAACAGTCCTTATTTCAGCACCTCAGAAAACGGGCAATTCCTTGTGGAACAGACACCTTTGCTGGCAGCTTACGCTTTCTTCCTCATTCTCAAATGAAAGGCATTCGTTTTCTTTTTGATGTCACATGAGAGAGAGAGCACGGTCTTTTTGGTAACTTGTCAGTGTGCGCGACCAGTATCTCGCCTTTTCGCGGAACAATGGCCTGATATATCTTCATTTATCGTGTCAAGTGACCTCACTTGCCCGAGGCTTCACACTACAGTCAATTTTGTAGTCAGTGATAATTTTGTAGTAGACTATAACTTCGTCATCTTACACAACATAATAATGCAGTTCATCTAATAGAACAAGTACTTCCGGCGTACTATCCTGACCAAATTACCACACACGGAATACCTGGGATCTTATTGTTGAATTTTACGTACTTCATACTGGATATTTGTCAGAAGTCTTGTTGTAGTGTGTTACGTCTAACCATATGCTCCGTAAATTTCCCAAACACAGTTTATTTAGCTGAAATTTTAAGTCAGTGAGGTGATCATACCTGTGGCAAACTTAATTTGTTCTCCAAAAATATGGAAATAAAGGTCCTATCTATGAATTGTATTTTGAATTACCCAAACCACAGTCCATCTAGATATAAGTGGATTTCGATTTTATTGGGTTGTTAGCTATTAAAATTATATCGACCAGGGTTATTTTTTCGTTTTTTTGATGCAGCATTGCGAAATTTCTCGGAAATTTGAAGAGAAACATATTACCATCATGTGATATTTTGCTCCAAGCAAGGGAACACGCTGTGATTGACAAAGTGAATGGGCGGAACTTGAAGGAAACTCAGTCATTTAAAAACGTTCTTTGGATGGCAGTTTCAGCTGTACTTATCATGTTGTGTGATATCGGCATTAGCGGTATATGAGTGACAGGCAAGTCTGAACGACAAAAACGACTGTGGCTAAAGCTCAATAAGTGTTCTATTTTAGTCGGTCAGGGTATCGCCTTCAGGACTGGTAAATTTATTCTGTAACTTTGCTTTGATTTTTCGATAGTCAGTTTACTCATGAATGCTTGTATGGCAGTAATAAATGAAAGCTTTCCAGTAACAGTGACCCTCATTTTATACGCACTACTTCACAGCATATCCATGGGCATTGTCGACATCCAACACATAAGAAAGTCATGCCAAGTCCCAAAGAGGTCATTACAAGGGGTAATTTTCACAAGTTCAGTGACAAAACATCAGTAAAGTGAACTAAATAAAACCTATTTCCAGGTCTATCTGTATAAGCAGAAATATAATGAACCTCAGAAAGCTGGCAGCATCAATTCAAACTCTCCCAACAACTCGGTAGGTCTTCCACAACATACCTCAAGCACTACACACGAGGGGATGCTGACTGTTGCGGAACGCACTGAAGATCAAAACCCTTAGTGAATGAGATAAAGGCATAGCCAATATTTCTGAGAACTGCAGTGCATGCGTCATCCTTATAGATAAAATTTGATGCTGATATATTCTCAGCGGGGCAGTTATCTACATCTAACATTGCACAATGTTCAGCAAAGTGTAGATCCCTGGTGTGTCATTTGCAGTAAGGGAAACTATAAACCCGATGTACTGATGCAGGTTAAGCACTTGGAAATGAACGTGAGCAAATACAAATAAACCTAAGGCTTGGGGGTAGTGCCTTTAGCTGAAAACCTGGGATCGCATGCCAAGTATGTACTTCTGGGTGACTGTGTCAATCGAAGATAATATGTGTGAAACCCGCGTGTTCCAGGTAATTGTAACCGCCGTAGAATGTATGAAATCAGTGGCAAACAACATTTGCTTGACTGCCATTGAACCACTTAGGCGGAATAACCTTATGAAGAGTTGAGGAGAATGGAAGACTATGAAATTTTGATCAAAGCCCTACGACCAGAGGAGTATGGCTTGCAGGGCCAAAGGCAATTGCACCATTAAAATATATTTGAATGGAAGTATGTAAGAGTCTTGTTGTAGCAAGAAATCATCGGCTGAAATGACCTATGTTATACCGAAAATTTGGTAGCTAGATAAATTTCTAACAGGTAAAAATTACGGTCACTTCAAATATCTTATCTAAAGTCCATAAAACTTGGTTGTTGGTCTGTTTACCGAACTCAGTATTTGGATTGCAAACGGTACATCATCAATGAACGTGACATTTCCAATGCGGGGATTGATGGTAAATTCTTTCTCTTCTGCTCGCACTTATATATCTTCTAAGCAGTATTCAATAGCTTCAAAAGGGCCGGTTAGTCCCGAGGTGGTTTTCGCGTAATTTGGTTGGCTAGCTTGAAATCTGGATTTGCATTGCATTCTACTTTCCTTGTATCTGGTTGGTTCGTTAGTGGCCCAAAATTCGGCAGGTCAGTTCCTTCGTTGTGATTAGGCAATTTCTTTCCTTTCCACTTCTGTTCCAATTGACTGGTTGATTGGACAACCTTCTATTTTAGTTGACTTCTTACTTTGATTCGGTTGGTCCGTTGGATGTCGTTTGGTTGTTTGGTCTCCCGTGTGGTTCAGACTCCCACAATTTATTAACACTTGTTCGTGGTGGCTGATAGACTGGGTCGATCTTGGTGTAGAGTGCCATGCCTCGGCAAACCCCCGTTGCCGTTTTGTTCTTGAGTGAACAAGTAGACTGAATAACTGGAGGTCAACCCAGTTGAACTAATGTTCCCCCTGTCTCTGTGAACTGAAACAAGTAGCATTGTGTCATGCCTTCTGCTGGCAGGCCTGCGTTGGTGTATTTTGGTGGCAACTTTTTTCCAATCTGGCCGAAGTACGTTTGTCGCAGTCGTTGTTTATATACCATGTTACTCTTCCTTCTGTTTTCGAAAAAGGTTTCCTCAAAGTTTTTCCAGGCTTGGCAGCAAATATTATTCCACGTTGTCGCAAATGTCTCGCCCTCATTTAAACGGGGTTTCTTATATATGCTGGAGAAGTCCTTCTCTTTGCTGTTGTGTTGATAAAGCTGCTTATTTACGCTACAGCCACCTTGACCAACCAGCCCTTTTTGGAGCTACTGAATACCGCTTGGAGGCTATATAGGCGCGAGTACGATAGGAGGAATCTACCCACTCAAACCCCCACTGAAGGTGTCACCTCAATCGATGATGAAACGTCTGTAATCTAACTACCGAGCTCGGTGAACAGACCAGAAACCAAGTGGCGCACCCGAGTGACCTATATTCCGCAACATTAGTACCTTTAAAATTCGAGGGGCATACGGGCTATAGCACCGAGGGACTTGATACCGCTAAAAACTTTTGAGCCGTATACGGTAGAGAAGATTTAAGGTGAGATTATAAACAGCAGACGGTAAGTTAAAACTTCAGAGTGTTTGAGAGAGGTATAAATAATTTTAGACAAAATAAAAGGAATTGGGCACTCTGTACCAAATAGTAATCTAGGAGGAAGGTTCGAACAAGTATCACTGTGTCTGCTTCTCAGTAATTTGACAAGAACATTCCTTGAAGTTACATCGCAGGCAATAGCAAACGCGCAGTGTGGCAAAAGTTTCTTCAAAAGTCTCGGCGTTATTAGCATTAGGGCGGTGTTCACAATGTAAGGGATTACATGCGCTTTTAGGCCTGGTTATAATGTTTTGTGGTTTTCATAATGGACGGGGTCCGGGAAATAAGCTACTCGTTGGATTTTGATAAAGCCTACTTCGAAGTACTACAGTATACTATTTTCTGGATATAATGCCACGTTGACGGTGACTTCCGGAAGGTAGCGGAGCCTGTTTTGGTGTCGTTTGCATGAAATGGTTGTAAATAATACGTTTTTAAATTCGTAAAGATTAATGAATATTCAGCGCAAAGAAGACCATCTCAAGAGTTTATTTAAGCCTGTTTGGAGGTCCCATCTTTCTTCATCCCTTATGCCCGCCGGAGTTGTACTCAGCCGTAAAATCTTTGGAGTACCTCAACTGAGTAAGGGAATCAGGAATGTGCGGTAAATAGCATTAAGAACAAAAGAGGAGAAACTATATAAATCCTCCAATCACACTAGTGTTGGTGGAAAGAAAGTAAACTTTCATGCTCCTGAACACGGTCCGGTTAATGAAAAAGTACAACATGGACGTAAGCCGAACCTCTTTGCCTTAATCTTAAATCGGCAGCTGCTTGAAGATGCTGCCAAATGTTGTTGCATAAGCCAATAGCAACGCGCACACAGTCAAACAAAAAAATCGACCAAACGTAACAGACACGTAGTGGCTTCTGGCGTACATTTGCGACTGTCGACATACTGGAGTAAATCTTCAGCAAACGGGAACCTAGCGGTAGAACTTGAATACTCTCATCACCAAAAAACAGCACAAATTTCTGTTACAACGCAGCCTTCCGGTTGCACATTACAAAACAGCACTGACAAGAGATTCCACCACTACAATATATGTATATATACATATATATTCTTGGAAGGAAAACAGAATAGTTACCGGTTTTCTAAGACTGCTCTGCAGGAATCCGAGTATTGGCTAGGGCGACCTGCAGCGTATTTCGGAAAGTTCATCCATACTTGCTTTCTGTATCGACACAGTTTGCATTCAGCATTCTGAAATTCCACCAAACTGAATCTTTCGACTTTTCTAGGCTGGGATTATTATGTAAGTGGATGCGAGCAACAGCTGTGTTACTTTCACACGCAAACAAATGATGTATGGTCAAAAGGCCGTCGTATACTACGTGTGTGTGTGCGGCAAGCGTGCGAACCCACCCATCCGAAGCGAAGCACTTTCATGCGGCCTTTACTTTCAATGCAGAAACTTCTCTGACCCAAATTATCTAGTTTGTATTCTGCTGCAGGTGTGTGGTCCATGGGTGATAAATTGTAGCATCGTCAGAATAGTTCATTTTTCCGATATCTTGATGTAGAACTTGGTACCAGTATTCACAAAATATGTACACCCCATTCTAGTGATGCCCATTAAGTTCCAAAAGATTGAAAGGCACTAAGTTGCTCTCTTTACTGTCAGTTTAATTGTAAGCTTGCTTATAGAATGGCTTGTTTTAATCTTGGATTTGTTTATTAGGCGTAATACTATTTTTTCTCAGCTCCTCTTCGAAAGCTTTATTGCACCTAATTTATACTTAAAGGGGGGTTGCGTTAGGAAAGTTTAACACAATTGGCTATTGGGTGTCAATTAGTTTTCTCTTTACGTGTAGGGTTTCGAAATATTTGCAAAAAAATTGAGTTATTAGTTATTAAGGAGCATGTCATTAGATCTACCAAACTTTGCAAAATTACTAAGTGGTTAACGGAAGGCAAAACGCGCGCCGCGTTCTATAGGTTTCATGCTAGTCGCTGATGATTAAATTACATTACCTCCGAACAAATCCCCGCTTCAGCGTTTGAGAAGAATACCGTGGTGGCTTGAATGCTGATAATTGCGTAATTTGGCTTTGGGTAACTATTACTGGGATCAACAAAAGGACAATAGGGAGGTTAAAAGTACTTCGGAAAAGGAGGTTTCGTTAAGCAGAAAACTGATTTTACTTTGAAAGTACTAAAATATCACACTTGTATTTTTGCCAAATTGTTCGATTACATTTCTATATCATTTAACTTACCATTCCCAAACATGTACTAAAATTCCCAGAGTGAGTAGCTCTCGAGCTCCACAACTGTTCTTTTGTTTGCAAAGCGTTGTGCGCTTTTTTGTGATGCCCTTTAAAGTGAACACACTGGCTCTTCTTTGTAAGAATTGGAACAGACTTAAACTTCTTCTCAACTATTCCGGAGATAAGCTTAACGTTACGGTGTGACAGCACCACGAAACTGATGAGAGAATGATGCGAGATAGAATGCACAAGGGAGAAATTTTACTATTATCGTCTTGCTGGTTAAAAATCAGTAAAAACAACGGTGGAAAGTTGGGAGCTTTCCAGGTTGGTATGTATATGAAATATTGAAGCTGCGCATATGATGTCACTTGGTCACTCGTCCAAATTAATGTAGGGCGACTGAAAAGTCGGAAATTGTTAATCCCTCCAAAATCCGGACACATTGGATGTTATTGTGGGTAGCAAGGTTCAGGAACAAGAAGTAGGCTATGGGGCTATCACCACAAGGAAACCGGCTGTACTGGGTAGATGTCAGAAAGCGCACCCGCAACTAAAACTAGCCGTCTCACTCTGGTGCTGTAAACAATTCCAAATCCTTGGTCATAAATTAAGATACAGTATTACCCGGTTGAACGGTAAGTGTTACGTCTCACTTGGTTACTCTCGTAGGAACAATGGACACAAACATCCAAATGAAGCAACCTGGGGCCCAGATTTTACTGCGCATATATCCGTCTTATTTAGAATTTAGCTGAAACCTTCTGGCTCTTACGATCGATTCGCCGCTTGTAATAGTTTTTTTACTCCCCCTTTGATTGCTTTAACAATAGTGTGACAGATTTATTTGGTCTATGACATTTGAAACATGCGGTATGAATTGATAACCTATTCTCGAATGCGGTTACAAACTTACTGGTAATGTAGAAATTTAATTTCACACAATTTGTCCGTTTCAGTAGCAAGTCGCTAAGTCAAATCTACTCCATCTTTAGCTGTTGTCACAAATATCCTGATAAATCCGAATAAGATTCGGGACGCCAAACAAATGCATAAAAGTACCATATAACCGTCACCTGTTTAAAGTATTCCCTAAGTTTTGCAGTAAGAAATGTTTCTTCAAGGAACAACCATAGTAATTTTCCAACTGTGAGTTACCTATATAAAGCACTGTTTTTAGAGTACTATCGAACGTTTGCAACTTAAGAAGCCGGAATGTTTTCAAATCATGAGGAAAACATATGAATTAGTTTACGTCAGCAATAAGATTCTCGTTCCTTGTGGTTGTGGATGGCATCCAGATACCGTCGTACGAACTGAGATCCGATTCCAGCTGTACTAACTGATGTCCCATGTCATGTTGCGATCAGACTGCACGGCTTCTTATCTAATCGTGTTGATACAAGCTTAAGCTTCCCGCCAGAATTGCAGCGTAACCACAGGCATACCGAAAATGCCAGAACAAAGTTACGGATCTTACTTTTTCGTTTTCGGACAACTTAACTCACTTTTTGAAGTCGTCTCTGCTGAAATATTTGATGAGATGTGGGCGAGATCAAAGTTCAAGGTTTAGTTGCCGTAATTCAGATCTACATATTCCCATTACAGTAAGTAGTTTTCCTTGGATACATAGTTAATATGGAATCAGCCAATAGAGTCATAATGACTCGCAGTACAAAATGCTGAGGACGCCCAAAGAAGTAAGAGCCGATTATTTTGCTCATCTTTATAACGTAACGATGGGTTATAACACGAGGAAGGTCTTTGTCAGTGGGCAGAATTTGTTTAAGGAAGACCTTCTAAACTTTGCTAACCAAGTGCGACTTGATTGGCAGTAAGACTTCAATAGAGCAGAACCGCCATCACATCTTTTCCATGTTAGAGGTGAATCAAGCGTGTCTGCATAGCCAACTGCAACTACCTGACCCATAAAGTGGCAAATTTTAGGAGAAGTAGCGAAAAATGCTCAGCAGAGATTAATTTCAGCAGGTGTATTAAGTTGGCTTCTTCAGGTGTAGCCTACGTTTCTCAGCGCTATATTGTTACCACCATACATCTTTGTGGAGGTTGAGCTTAGTAACTAGTGCTGTGACGCAAACACATCTTTGAAGAAGGAGATACAGTTTAAAGAAATACAGTGACAATGGGAACTTTTTTATAACTTTGAGTCAACCCGCTCAAACAGCTTCAAAAATGGGAACAAAACCACCAGTTTTGCTGGTAAAATCACCCACGAGACATCGAAGTTTTCATACTAGACCCATACATTATGAGTAAATCCTGAGTCACTTCTGTATGAATGACATCTCATCATCATCCTTGCCTACTGAGATTTTTGCCTCTGTTTAAATAACCCATTTTTCTGGAACGGGTTTACCACGTTTACTTGAATCGTCGGCCCTCCGCATTACAGCCAATTTAACAAAATGAGCATAGTGGCATTCTCTGGAGCAGATGGCACCAGTCAATTGTAACTAACAACACACCGTGGTGATTAGGCTGGAACAAGTACTTCAGAACACTTAAAGCACGTCATTGTTGCTAAGCGCTCGTACAAGTGGTTTTACGCACCCTGGATGTTATTTTCACCGCATATAATTCTGCGACAGTTTCATAAAATCCGACATCTTTCAGGCTGGATTTAAATGTTGTTTACATGCTTGGATAAGTACTTATTGTTTCGAAAGTTTTGGACAAATACTGCCAACCTTTCCAGGCTGCTAATAAAACTTATCATGTGCTTTCTTATTTGTGAATTCTAGTACAACTTGAACATGGGGTTGTTAGATGACTACCAGACAGACAAAACCAGTTACCTAGGACAAATGACCCTCAACAATGCACATTGATGGCATTGTGAGATGTTCACATTTTTCTATTGAGGTTTTCGTACTGTAAGTAAAGCCAATCCATGCCGAAAAGCCGAGAAACACGGTGTAAATTTTTATCCTTACTAGGACTCATTGGCAGTGCACATCTCACGAAACTCCAGCAGACTGTTTCGAACGCGCGAACTCCCGTCTAGGAGTTTGACCATTTAACCATTCGGCCACCAGTGGCTAGTCAGCATTGTGATCAACAATGAATAACAATACACATTACGTAAATCATAGTTTGCCAGCTGGGGGAATTCTTAAATCTGGTAAAGAACGAAAGACCTCTAGAAACATTTCTGTATCCTGAATTTTTACCGGGCATCAAGATAAGCGACTATATTGATCGAAATTCGTGCTCAGTCGGTGTGTTGTAGACTGATCCGCACTAAACGGACGATTATTTATGAGGTGTATTCAAAGAACCTAATGCAGCATGTTAGGCTCATGTGCTAGAAAAAACATGAAATTTTGATCACGACAGAGAACCCGTAAGGATAGATGCGTGTATATGATAGTCGCGGTGACGATATTGTTTCACATCATCGTCCTTATTGATTCGTTAAGTGAGCAAAGAGGATCACGTGCCTTTAGATGTATATCCACTGACAAGCGGCCTTTCACAGAGGACAAACATTCACAGGGTACTCGTTGTGTTAAGCTAAGAAGCATTCTGACAAAATGTAACAAATCTTTAACCAGAAAAGCCGAAAAGACGTTTCTATGGGGGGGGGGGCTGGAAATACTGGGGAATATTATGTAACCTATCGGTGGGCGCTCGATATAAATGGAAAGCCTTCAACAAAACCTGATGAGAGGATGCGAAAATCTAATTTGTAATAAGGAACAATCGGGTATTTTTTAAACATGAATGTGTCGTTATCCGGCGAAATTTCCTTCCTATGTGGAAGAATTTGCTTATGTCGGATGTATTCGTTTTGAAAGCTAGTACAAGTGAAAATACGCTGACAAATTGCGCATGATTTTTCTTTCAAAACAAAACCACAAAACTTTCCATGAAATTTGCGAACCGTGTAAACATAATGTATTTGATACCAAAACGATACGGTCTGATCCTTCATTGCCCGAGCCAGCTTATCTAGATAAATAACAGCGGTGGTCGACGGTATATCACTTGATTGTCTTGATGACACTACCATCCTTAGTTGCAAATCCAAAAATCTGGACAAATTGGAATGAACGACCTCAGGGGACGATGTTAGACTATTCAGACGGTGGACAGTATGTAAACAAAATCCTGAATTCAACATTCTTGTTGTACAGGTAATGTGGAGATGTAGATGAACCCTGTTGAGGGAACACAGGATGTACAAAATGAGAGATGACAATTTTCACCAGCTGGAAAAAGCATAATTTGTATTCTTAAAAAGATAAATGGGACAAACCTCTGTCTTTTATCTTATAACCAGAAGTCTGTCCTTATCGTTGGTGTTATAGACACCCATTTACGTCAGGTTTTATATATATATATATAATTGTTTGGTACGACTTCGTGACATAAAACGGCAGCTATACTACTAACCTGAACATGCTGGCCCATTCTTGTCACTACCTGAATTCTCGCGAGTTTCATGCCCACAATAAGAAGCAATTGTCATTGGTCAATCCTTCTTATTCCGACATGATTTTTGTAAGAAATCACCATTCATGTAACTAAACTGACATTACCATAGAAACAGGAATAAACGGCCTACAAATCAAACAAAACGCATGGAAATATTGCAATTGATTTGTTAGAAGCCAGGTAAATGAAACCGTTAGGTTGATTGGCCGAAATAGGTCAGCTATGAAAGCATTATTATTAATCAGGCGAAGAATAACTGAGACACCTGCATTAGCCAGGCTTCAATAATTGATTTGACTAGCGTATAGACCATCGGTCCGTGCTGTCACATATTCAGCTAATAAACTGATTCCATTACTGAAGAGAGAAGTCCTGAGTAGTGGGACAACGAGAAATTTGCGGCATTAGAGAGTAGATCTTATACAC
Source organism: Opisthorchis felineus (assembly GCA_004794785.1). Classification (NCBI taxonomy): domain Eukaryota; kingdom Metazoa; phylum Platyhelminthes; class Trematoda; order Opisthorchiida; family Opisthorchiidae; genus Opisthorchis; species Opisthorchis felineus. Next base: position 599,674 of record SJOL01006413.1, on the reverse strand, counting down.
ACTTTAATAAAATAGCGCATAGGCCGCTTGGTTATGGATACACACAGAGAGTGTACATAGATGAAATGTACATTTGTTCAGAAATTTGAACCAAAACTGGGGGATATATTTTGCTACGCATCTGAACATTTTTCATTCGGAACAAATTGTAATTTAGACGACAGTCGTTGATGGACGGCAAATCTGTCAGTTTGAAACAACCAGAGCTTCTGTGAACTTTCTGGTCGTGTCACACATCTACAACGTTTGGGTTAAAATTATACGGTGGTGAGGTGTCAAGTCATCACATCGTAAACGACGTTTACTCTTGCTTATTGCCAGACAAGGAAGTCATACCAAACGATCCCTAGGAAAGTACTACAGCCCAAACTCGCAGGGATAATAGATGGATTTGAAATGCACTAGTCAAGCATCCGATATCAGCGCTACTGTTCTAAGCTAAAGAGATGCCGGCTTGCCTTTCTCGATCTAAATCTTCCAAGCGAGCCCAAATAAGCGGGGCACTTGTAATTCGATTTTTCTCCTACTGACATTTTGATAGCCGGTCGTGAATCCTCCCATTGTTAGCAGGTACAACATTCTAGTCATTAATCTATCAGAAAGAAAAGCCCGACGGTTTGAACGGTCTACACAACCTGTTCCACGTAGTGCTAAAAGCAAATTTGTCTTTCACCTCTCTATTATCCACATTTTTTGATTTTGGGAAAGAGCTCAGCCTTCTTGGTCAACATATAGGAAACAGCCATGGGCTTGAGTTGAAAGCATCTTAGATGGGCAGAATGCTGTCCACTGCAATAAGGGTGTTTACTTCTACTACTGCTGGTAGCTAGCGCTTCTCGTCGGCCGACGGAGTCAGTGAAGCGCTCATAAGTTACACAAAATGGGGTAAGATTTCTCTTCTGGCCTCTTGAATGCCACACCACGAAACGATATGAAACTGGTTTCTAAAGTACAGCATATGCTGAATTTAGCCAACCCGTTGTTTGAACCTTTCCAGAAAAATATTTTGCCTTCTGTCGTTGCCTCAGAACTATTCACCCCTCGTTCGCTTTATCTTTCTGCTTATCGTTTATTTTGTTTCCTTTCAACCATTCTACAATGCCACAGTTTGTTTCTGCAGACAGCAGATAGGAATAATTAGGAAACCACATGCAGACACAAAATCCGGATAGTTTTCGGATGAATCGGGAAAACACCTGGCGTCGTTCAACTGGAGAAACTTAAATGCCTCTGGACACTGAACAGGGAGAGATCGTGATTAGAAAGAACGGCCTCTAATGCCAGGTGTCCCACATATTCTGTTCAGTCCGAGGTGGCTGTTTTCCAGACAGGTGCATAGGCTTGGAATAAATTAAGCCATTTCTTAATGACCATGACTGAACTACGGCAGGCATTGCATTTGTATTTTTACGTAGATTTTCCTCTGTAAATATCACCGACAATCGGTTAACCTTTTCAGAGGTTATCTTACTTTGAATGTTTCGGTCGGAGATGTATCGTAATCAAGCCGACTTGTGTGTTTGTTGCACATAAATGCGCTTATGCCGAAAACATGTATGCTCTGGAAAGTGAGATATGTTCGATGCTGTCGCAGTTGAAGCACAGTCTCATGTGATTCCATAATCGATCCCAACATCCAGACGCATAAATGACTGAAAACTACATCTCATTTTGAACCTCGCTTCGTCCGCCAGTTTGAAAAAGCGCTTACTTTCAGCGGGAGTATAGGCAGTTAACAAACAGTCAAACTGCGATAATTAAACGCAAGTCTATTTGAAAAATGTATTTTCACCAATACCGCGTTTAGGTTTCCACTTTTATTGACATTGGTGTTTCGACTGATCTGCTTTTTAAAGCTATTTCATGACAGTGAAGGTTCCTAACAAAACGATATCTCCTACGTCAAGTAGTGCCAAAATCGACAAAGCAAATGGTCAAATTTATTCCTTAGGAGGAGCGTGCTTTGATTTCAGACGGGTTTACCCCTATTTTGGTGGCGTAGCAGATGGATCCACAGGCAGGATGTGAGCATGCACGGGGACCACATTCGATTGTACCTATCTTATTTGCCGTACATAGCGCGGATATGGCTGTTCGTTGTGCAAATCTGTTAGGGTAATAAATGCTAGTGCTCTCGAGATATTCGCTAGACTGCTTATCGTGATGGTTGTAAGGGAGACTAACCGACCTTTACTGTTTTGCGACAAGACCTCATGATGCTACTTCGGAATCCCAGACGATATATTACTACTTGCTCACAAATACGGGAAGTCTTTTCTATGGGACCCCTATGAGCGATTATTGTTTTCCCGTATTTCAACCTTTCACACCATCGTAATAATTGACAGCATAAAATTAGTGTCCAACACTGATGCCTCGTTGCCGTATAACCATGAAAAGAAAAGAAAAGAATAAAGTTGGATTGGGAATGGACTTATTGCTTACCTATTATCATCATTCCAAATAGCCTACGCCTCCAGACACTGATTCAGGCAATCTGGATAGAAACTGACAACAAGAACGCCATTGACATCGATTAGCAGCCATATCTTGCAGCATCTCCAACCAGGTGTGGTGAGGATTAAGCGGTCCCCATCCTGGAAGGCGAGTAGCACCGACATCACCCAAACTTTTCGTAATCTCTTTCATATTCCTTTGCTAGGTCAAGGGTTGGCCACCTCTCTGCTTCCGCTACTCTAAATTGGGCACTAAAAACAGCACTTACTTCGGCAAACGATGGTTTGGCATGTACAATGACGGGCTCGATAACACCAACCTACACGAGCTGTGGTTCTGAGATAGAGGTTGTTGAAGACCTGTGGAAGTCACACTTCAGCTGTTCAAACAGCCTTAGTCTCACAGTCAAACAATAGAATCGTACGTACGCCCTTTGAGGTGAAGAGATACGCCACTTTAACATCACAGGTGTCTGATATTGGCAAACGTGACATCAGCCTTGAAGATTTGTGCACTCTCCTCGTCTGTCACACTACAATCAGAACTAATTCAACTTCCAAGGTATGTAAAACGCCCCACAACTTCAAGTACCTCCCCTTGGATTGCAAGTAGCGTGGTCAGTGACTGCACGTCCAGAAGCAGGATTTCGAGATATGCGGCTGGAAAGCGCTTGCCAAAGTAAGGGATTATTTTGGTCAGTTCATTTAGGAACATCTGGGCCCTTTTCTCATCTTCGGAGGAGAGAAAGGTGTCGTCTGACTATTCCAGATCAATGAGTTTTGCTCAGCATCTGTTTCAACGTCGCAGTTTTGAAGACTCTCTATCATTGTCCGTCACCAGATTAAACAGGAGGTTCTGTAGTGCTCTCCTGACATTCTTGCATTCCCGGAAGTCTGAGGATAAAAAAGGCACTAATTTCGCAAACTTTCGAAGCTTGGAAAGTTTGTTAAAGAGAATAGACCGGTCACTTGAGTCGAACGCATCTATTAAATCTGGGAATAATGAAATTGTGGGTCTTTTATACCTATGACGTTGTTCGGCTATCATACAGAATGTGGAGGTTTGGTCAGTACAACACCTTATATAATGGAATCCCTCTTGTTGCTCTCGAGTCAGTGTTTCACGGGCTACCATAGAGCAACGAAGGGCAGGTCAGTCTCGTTACAACTTGAGTCAAGCTAATCTCTCTGTAATTAACGCACCCACCACGGGCCTCTCCTTCGAGAATCACCAATCCTCTCTAGCTGTCTGAGACGACCTACTTTTCTCAGATACAGTCAAACAGATCAGGAAAGCGCTGACTGAGGACTCCACTTCCATCTTGCAACAATGCGAGCAAGAGACCATCCGGACCAGGAGATTAATGCTGCTTGAGGGAACATATGTAGTCATAAACCTCCGAGGCCTCGGGGAGTTCCAGGTTCACCGTACAGGGTTCCACTTTAGTTGTAGGATCCAAGTGAATGGTAGCGAGTGGCCACGAGAGTTGTTGTTCAATGTGCCTGGCCCAGCGGTCGAGGTGTCCTTCTTTACTAAAGATGGTCACACCATTTTGATGCTTGGTGGTTCCGCTCATAGCCGGTCTTCAGGGGCCGGTCGCATGGATCAGGTGAAACAGTCATTGGGCATTCCCGGCTTTTTGAACCTTTTCCACTTCCTTGGCCCTCCGTGTCCACCATGATTCATGATCAATGCGTACGCTCAATTCCATTTGATATCTGATATTTCGTCGGGCCAAGTTATCTTTGAGACCGGCAGGAACATTTCTTCCAGGTTAGAGTAGTGCTACTGTTCTTTTTGATGTCCAGTTCTTGAGCGAACCTGGTAGCGCTATGTCGCAGGCTCTCTTCCTAGCACTGTGCAAAGTTGCTCGCTCCAGCACAATTTCACATCCGATGGCAGAGACTTTGGAAGAGAGTCCAGAAGACGATTCTGATAATTAGCGAAATACACTGATTTGCAAACAAATTTGGTTCTGCGGTAGACTCACCTGGAACCCAGCTGAATCTCTCGTTTGTGATGTTTCCAGGCAACTGAATGTGCTGCACCAGGCCGCCTCATGTTTTAGTTGCTACGATATTCGAGATATCGCGATACATTTATATTCGTAATGCACTACTCATAAGGTTGCTGAAAACTCTTCAACAGCCCACGACCGGTTTCACCCTTCTTGGGGCTCATCAGGTAGGCGCAGTCCTCGAGTTTCCGTCAACCTTATGTTCTACTTGAGACCAACTTGCACGAAATTAGCCATATACACTCATTTGCAAACAAATTTGGTTCTGCAAGAGACTCACCTGGAACCCAGCTGAATCTCTAGTTTGTGATGTTTCTGATGATTCTGATAAATTCGTCTAACGTGGAGTTCTGCCAGTCTCTTAGTTACTAGAGGATTTGTTCACATACCCGTGTCTTTGGTGAATTAAGCTGAAACTTTGAGTTTACATCAAAAACAGAGGACGGGTAAGTACCTCCAAGCGTGTTTTGGAAGGGCTATAATTGCGTATTATCTTGTCCCCTTTCTGGTCACCCTGTAAAACTTGGATGAAGCATCTTTTGTGCATCCTTGATTGCTATTCTATCTATAAGTTTTCCTTCAATCCGATGATTGGTCACCATGTTTCAGAGGCACATGAGTACAATGCCTAAACCTCGGCCATCTGAACTGTCTCGAACTCCTCGAATCCCATGAGGAACTCCTCATCAGGCCCAAAATTAAACAAATGAATTGTCTGGATATCGAATCTATGAATGATTTAGAAAAATGGCGAAATGCTGGTTTATTCGGAAAGACCGCCTAATTTAGCATAATTTCGCCAGAGTTACGTTGGGTGCCTAATTATCTAGTCAGCTTCAAGCGAGATTTTATGTCTACCAAACTTACCCCAGAGCCACAGATATATGGTGGTAATATTTGCTTGACTTTTAGGTGTTAAACAAAAATAACTACCCTTTCGTCGTTTTTCTATTTGGTAATTGTGCATTCTAAACCTTAAAAACTTCTTCCTTGACAACCTGGTTTACCGCAAATATTGTCACAGTTAGCAATGTAAGTACCCAGGAGCTCCAACCTAAGATACTTAACTACAATTGTACTACGTACACTTTGCAGAACTCCAACAATATCCTCCGAATGTTGTTTAACTCTAGAAGGCCGATACGATTTATGCCACTTCCTGAATCTCAGCTTTATTGATAGTAGTTAGATAGGTCTTTTGAAAGCAGCAAGAGCTGACGCTGATCACAGGTTTAATGTGAATCAGCTCATTGCAAAATAAAATTAGATTTTTTATCCCGTCTCTTGCTGACCTCATTACAAATCTTAATTAAATTTCACTTGAATGCCGTTTGTAATTAAGCATCTGACCAATAACGTGTGAATCTTCTCTTGATAACTTTGAGACAAACATGTTGCTTTCATCTCAAAATGACAGCTGTTTCACTTACAACACAGATTATACGCAGATCAGTGATGCAAGCATTTATTTGAAATTTGATTGTTACTATTACAGGATTTTTCCGACAACTAATACATAAGTGAACAAAGTTCAAAATAAACATTGAACACGTGCATCTGTTTGCACGGGACTAAACAAATTACGTGTAGAGTTATTTTACTTTATGTTGCATCTTAACGACAAAGATCACTACCTGAAATATAAATCACATGTTGTACCTGCTCACATCGACTTACTTTGTGGGGGAATGGAGGACAAACACAATGAAATTGGAAGACAGGATTGCAGGACGGGTTTAGCAAGAGCAAAGCCAGGAGTATTAGTTGTACTGTAAAGCTCTACTACGAGCACATTTCCGATCTGCGCCAGAGTAGAAGCGCGGCTTCAGAAATTAGCAAGATCGCCTTTCATTTCATGAGGTCATATTCTGGTGAGTTCGGGCCAAGCAGGTTTCAACGCAACTTTGATAGGATTTTTCATAATTCACAGATCTAGCTCCTGGTACCTCTTATTGACTAGTTTTAGTTCGAGTTGTTATTTTTATATCATTTGTTAAACCAAACATTTGCTCGTGCAAACACCAAAATTATCCTTTCTGTGTTGCGTTGTATTGGTAAAATCTCTGAGGCTGTCTAATGTTGCGTCGTTTGTAGACGTACTAGTCAAATTTGCAGTGCTTCCGTAATTGAAAGCAAAGGCGATTTGGTGTGGACAACCAGTTAGTCAGCCAATAGTAATTTGTGAATCTAACGGAGCCTGAGTTTTTATTCGACAATGCAGTAAAAAGCCAATGTATATGTTAAAGTGCTGCGGAATGGAAGTTGAAACAGCTTTTCGGTTTTCTAGTAGGTTGGATGGAGTCACCACTGACGTGAACTAGAATTGATAAACTAGGTTTTGTGTGGCTAAAACCACTGCCGAGGAAACAATATGAGCTTTCTTCTTGATAGCCTTTACTATTTTTCGCTGTGTGTGAGCGTCGAAGGATGAATGTACATTGGTAGGGAGCTAAAGGTTTACCTTCTGAAAAAATACTTGTTCAACCTAAATTCCTTGTGAATATTAAACGCGTTTTCACCCGGTTGTTCGGCCTTCGATGCGTTCGATTGAGCAGTTCCGTGCAATATTGTCCCTTGATCAACTACTAGGAGACAGACATTCATTATGTAGACATGTTTGTCAGACAAAACTAACGCGCAAAATTTGTTTCGGTGTTTATGTCTGCGATTTTTTTAAATCTCCTTTTTTGATTCACCTAAAACAGGAGGATGGCTGGGTCGAAATAACACATAAAAATGCGTATTTAATCCAAGTTGTGGATTTTGTGGTTCGAATCACCTCCAAAAGCACGCATCACTCAAAGAACCAACAAAAATTTAGTCGGGTTCAGTGATACAATTGTAATTTGGTCTTCACTAAATAAACACCCTTTTTCAAGATTTACCATGCCACATAATCTAACGACATGCAGCCAAAATGCAGTGACTTTCCATACTACCAGCGATAGTATTGCGACACGGTTCTAGGGTAAATCCTGATTCCTGGTGCAGTGGAGTAGTAAAGGCAGTAAATATTCTGCAGGAGGCTAGCTTCCCCTACTCATTGAGTGAATGAATGCC
>SJOL01006413.1:385608-585895 GCA_004794785.1 Opisthorchis felineus | reverse complement strand
GTTTTGTTCCTCTCTTGGAAATCCCACCGGCTGGTATGTGAAAACCAGCCGAACCTAACTACATATTGTACTGGTACAGAAATGCACATGACGGACAACAGGAATATGGAGTTTTATTTGAAGTCGCTGATCATATGAAGAACAAAATATTGGATGAACCAAACTATGTTTGCGAGGGCATTCATTGTCCGTCTTCGAGCTTCGAGAGGATATTTTGTCACTTTTTCAGTGTGAAGGCTCCCATGACTTGTCATTTTGAATTCAAGCAAGAAAGGCGCTTGTCAACCGTTGTCCGGTCCACCTGGACAACTGACCATCAGGCCGTCGTGTAACAGGCAGAGGGTGACTTTAGCATTCTTAATTGGAACCACGAACGGTAATAGCCGGCGGCCACTTACGAATACGAAGCTTCCCGCAAACTACACAATTCAGCGATGGACAGTTGCTCGCTGCGAGTTAATCTCATCCATTGGGTGAATGTGGGCATCTAGTGGACTTTATCGCTGTCCCGCAAAGCACAAATTTAACTAAAAGCAGCTACTAAGCCAATCAGCACCACAGAGTTGTTTGCGGGCTGATTTATGTGGGTCGCCAAATACAGTGGTACCTTAAGTCCTGGAAGAGTTGGAGGAATGGACTGAAGCTCTCGGTAGCAGGACTGGCTACAGAAAAAAACGTATTTACATTTTCATTCGTTAGTGGAAACATCACAGGCATTCACGAAGTGCTGTGACGAGAGGCAGTCTTTGCAACTCAGTAACCAAAATTTTAATCATCTATACAGGCCGAAGAGTGGATGTCGATTTAAATGTAACCAAGTGATTGATGAAGCACTGTGAGAAATCCTTGAAACGAAATTCTGGTAGGTTCATTAGACAACACTAGAATCGACATAAATCTTATTGCGTCTGACTACATATTGTTTACTCAATAGAAGCATTTCGCAACATTACATATCTCGCACAGCTAATCCAGCCCCTGTTATACATATGTATAAAGACTGGAATTTGCAGCAGTTGACTATAGAGAATATCGCGTGCGAGAATATCCGGCAAAATAATTTGAGTTCATATCCATGATGTTTTAAAGTCAATTTTTATTTCCTTCTTCGGTATGAGATACGTCACTGACTTTAAACAAAAGCTGTGGGCACATTCTTTAATGAAAACTTCTTTGGGCTATTCGGGAAGTGTCGTCACTCAATATATCCAGTCAACAAAGCTGCCAAGTTAGATGCAATTCATTCGCGAAGTGATCGGTCATTAGGTTTAATTCCAAAGTCCTGAAGTTTCTCTAACATTGTTCCCTTCTCAGTAAGGCGATCTGAAAGGTAATCCACAACCCTACCTCTTTAAGATCCGGAGGGATGGCAATCCAGAGATATGGTACTTAAACGCAACTATTAGAAATGCATTTAAATTGGACATGATCGGATATATGTACTATTTATGTATATATGTATATATGTACTTTAGTCTCGAGGCCCAGGTTCTTGGTTGATGGGACAAACTTGTGGACGCGTAAATTTTTAGGTTTACCTCGAGGCCTCCAGCCCGCAGTAGAAAGGTATTGAGAATGCGCCTTCGTGAAACTGGCCTGCTTGCGCTCTTTGCACTAACTTCTGGACGGTGGACATGAATAGAACCTCTCCACCTGCAAATGATGGTACACATATGAACCCGAGATTACACCAGGTAGAAGAATGAACGGTAAAAATTGAATATTGTATCAGATCAAATCTTCTTATAAACAAGCGTTTTCACTTTTCGAAGCAAATATACTACGATACTGTGAATACCGTGGCAACTGAAAAGTGGGACGGAATCTGTGCAGCAAATGTATTTGAAAAATATCATGAACGACAGATTCAGTAGGGTATTAGATGAATTTGCGAGTACGTTCTGCAAAATGTTCCACCTTCTGAATGTTCCATCCATCACTCATCAGATCCAATATGAATCAGTTCTATATTAGATACACCAGCTGCAGGAACGTCGTCGTTGGTGCGATAATTCAGGTGGGTTTCAGGTGAGTCACATGTGAAAACCAAATTCGTATGCAAATGAGTGTATGAGTCAAATTTCGTGCAATTTGCTTTCAAGTAGAACATAAGTTCGACGGAAAATCGGGGACTGCGCCTACCCGGCGAGCCCCAAGAAGGGCGAAACTAGTCATGGGCTGTCGAAGTGTTTTCAGCAACCTTATGAGTAGCATATTATGTCTGCGAAAATGTCCGTATGTATTTTAAGGGTTTTCTAAGGTCTCGCTCAATGTGTAAATTGCTTTTACACATTCACATACTTATGGCACACTTCAATCATGTGATCTTGATTTTATTATGCTTCGAATTTTAGTCATAATGTCGCTTTTATAAAATCTGTAATTGTCTAGTATTCGTGATTAGAGAACCAGCATCAAACGATGCCATTCTTATTTCGGACGAATGTATTGAATAGCCTACTTTAAAGATGTGTCACCAGATTAGTAAGCCCCCGTCCCCACTATTTTAACCAATAATACTTCAAACCATGTGACAGCTTACGTAGCGGTAACTAAATGAATATATATGGCCCAGAAAATTTCATAAATGTCGGCATTTCTGGCCTTTTATACAATCCGTGCCTAGCCTCTCACGAACAAACATCGCCATGTAAAAATAGTGTGTTTCCTTTGAAGAATCCCACGTCTAGAATCAGCATATATATATGGTGGATACGATGGACAATCAAGTGGCTTTTTGTATTGTCATCAACAAAGAGATGCTTACATTTTCATCTACTGGTGGATTTTATTGGCACCATTCACTCATGCAGGATCTCACCCCCAGGACACTGACGCTAGTGTTTGCTAAGTAAAGTGGCACGTGGCAATAACCCGGTGAAATCTAGGAAGTTTGCATTCTGATTATAAACCTGAGCCGTTGGATGGGTTTAACCTCTGTTATGTATGCATGGAGGAGTTGCGGACGTTTGACAGTTACCCCAGAAGATCCGTACAGTAAACGAATTTCCTGTTCAGTTACTCACAGCGGTACCTCGTGTGAAAACCCCTCCAGCGGAACATACCACCACCTTGTGAAAGAAGAATATGTTGTGCGGTAGGATCGTTCTATGATTGAATAATCCGTTCAAAATCGGAAGTAACTCCGTATTTCTGCTTCCACGAGAAAATCCGTTTAGGTCAGTCCAACTGACTCAAAGTCCCTGAATATTCCGTGCAAACCGCACTGTTTAACTAGTGAAGCTATCCAGACTGGGATACCTACGAAAGAAGTGCTGCTGTTCAGAAGTTCAAAGTATATTTAATCACGTAGCTATTGGACCAAGGGTTCCGTGAGGCGCCATCTAAATATCCAAGTGACTAATGAGTAATAAGGATATTTGAATGTCTGCGAACCCTGGCTCTGAGCTTTTTAGATTCCTTTGGGCGAACCAGATTCTCGAATTTCTCATTTTCTTACAGTTTATTGTCAATTCCCCAAACTGACAACGTTAATCGTTCATGGCTGTAGTTCGTGCGAACCACTGAGAAAGTTTCTCTCATCCCTACAGGCTCAAGTGGACTTAATGCCAAAATCATTAGAGCACTGTTTTTACACGTGTGTAAAAACAATTTATTGATCTCAGCCAGCAGTAAGTTTTCGCCCTTATGCAGGTGGTAAGGTGTGCCCACTGTGGTAAACTGGACGGGACGAACATCGATTCCGCCGATCAATGAATGACAGTAAACAAGCCCTTGTGAGAATGGCTCAGGTCTGTCACAAAACTAGCTTTGCCTTCAATTCATTTGAGTGCATGTGATTCACTTTTAATCCCAAAGAGTAAGAAACTTCAGTTTGCTTATTTCGTTGCTTGCCGGGAGCTGGTATGTGATCTAAAAAAGTCTACATAGAAACCCACCTGCCCTACTTTTAAAAAATCCCTTTTTAGTCGGCCAAAACACCGTTCTTATACATATTAATGTCTAAAGAATACTTGGTGCTGTGCTGTCTATTTTGTCGGATTGGCGAAATGTAATAAAGCTCAGCAGACGAAAGATCCCATTGCATCATCAATTGGTACACAAACGAATGGGCATTTCTGCCCTACTGACCAGAATACCTGCAAATAATTCACCCTAGTCAGATAGGAAATGCATGTTTTTTCTAAGACGCTAAACAGCTCACACATCCAGCTAGTTTGTGTTATGGGTTTCCGTTAACTGCGATATGAGGTCGCACTCAGGTTATGCTATATGGCGGTCGGTGTTTTAAGGGCGAAAAACCCGTTTGTACTTATTACAGACGTGTGGGAAACATACAGTTTACCAAATAAAATGAAAATTATACAAATTAGATAGTCCAAATTAAGCGGAGCCACAACAGACGGACCTGAATCATCTCTCTTTAATATACGCGAAAAATGCGCCAAAAGATAAAATCACATTGGGTCAAGTGAACCGGCCTTATTTGTCATAGTGCAGGCTAAATAGGCCCGCTTGCATTTTACTGTTCAAACTCTAAAGGCTTTTTTTCCTTGTGATACTGACCCAAGTTGTAGCCGAACAATGATAGCCATTTTGCGTCTACCAAGTTAATATTAATACCCATATTAGCACGCATAAACCCGTTAACAGTACCCCTTTAACTGGCACGTGTCCGCTCTATTCTATTGGTTTCTATGATTTTGGTTGTGTGGTTGGTTGTAGAAACGTTCATAGAAATGGACTAACCTTGGATAACAAGAAAGATCACAATACGATATTGTGATTTTGCCTTACTTCTTGCTATGATCTGAAAAGTTTTTACCCAATTAGGGGTTTCCAGACTAGATAAGATTATAAAAAAGACCAATGTAGCCTGCTCCGATTAGATCAGTGGTTACCTTCTCCAAGTGTGAAGCACATTACTGTCAAGCAACTATTTGACGCATTTTTGCAACAACAGTGAAACTGCTGAAGATAAAATCGAGGAATTTGATGTAGTTGTATACAAATCGCCTCTTCCAGCGCGTTCCCAACTACCATGGATCCTCGCTTGATACACTATTTTAATTTGGTTTCCTCTTGTAAAGTCACTTTTTGCTCACGTACGCCTCGTTCTCACCTTAAAAGGGGAAATAGGACCAAAAGATTTATCACACTGCACGCTGCTTAGATAAAAAAGCCGGACAACTGAAAAGATTTAACTGTGCTTGATTAAGTCGAAAATTAAAGTGTGCGCACCGTCAGTAATTTAGTTGAAATCGGTCATCTCGACATAGCATCCGCATAACTAAGGGATGCACCTGAGACTACCACAGTTTCATCGTGATAGGTGGGATGAAATAGAGTTTTTCGGAGGGCTATTTTCATCTAGATTTACGCGAGGCCTCTTGGAGGATCGAGTAATCCTTAACTTTCTTCTGCATACCGGTACCGTGTAAAAATATGCATCTTGCGCTACTAGCCGACCTCGTGAACATTTTGTACTATATGACCTTTTCATTCAATTTGGTAACTTCGTCTTTCATAGGTACCGTCCTTATGGGGATTGCCCAAAAAGTATGCTTGATATCTTGAGCAAAAAATCAACCACTCTTCAAGTAAACGTTTCTACTCCACTTTCTCATGCACAGCCCACTGAACTAAGTATGACTGTAAAAAATATTGGCCAAATTGTTACCAACATTTTCTACCCTCTTGAACGTTTTCTGTGAAAACTGGAGTGTAATTCCTACGTTTATTTTAAGATGTTCAGTTAAAAAGCCTCTGCCAAAATGATAAGTTGGATTTTTCATTTGTACACTTTTGTAAAGCTCCGCTACGATTGCGGGAAAGACCCAATGGGAATGCTGAGTTCAGCTACTGTTCCTTAATTCATTTATTACTGTGAACTGGAAGTGAGAAGACTTATATTATGTGACAGCTTACACTTCTAAAGCGGTATGGCTGGCCTGAACGAACCGAGAATCGAAAATTATTTGCTTGTTATGACAGTTTCACTTTTTTAATTCAAAGTATTCAGTCGTTGTTTGCAGCATCCATTTATACCCAGCTAGAAAACATATGGTTCGTAGACAGTGCACAATCAAAGGCCATGAACGAAAAATCCTGCGGCGGGCGCACCTGGCCTTTGCCAGTAAACTAGCTTAATCTTGTGAATTTGTTTCCGCATCTGCGGTTCTTCTGTACCTGTATGATTCCGACACACTTGAAACTGACTCAGGAAGGTTGAGTTTTGAGGATTTTAACTCACACCACTAACTGCCAGGCTTTTGGTCTCTTTCTTTACGGATACGCAATCACGACAGGAGTACGCCTAACTTTTGACGCATGTGGCATATTCTCTGCACGCCGCCCACTGCCAAGTCTACATTAATGTCAAATACGTACCCTGATACTGCTGTTTGTGTGGTCCTGTGTTCAGGAGAATAATCATTGTGGTTTGTTTACAAGTGCCGTTTATTTTTTGGAGAATGACAGCACTGGAATGTTGTTGTTTCTGATTCATCTGAAATACAAAACAACAGAAACCTTGAAGTGGACGGGGTTATAAAAATTTGAAAATTATATACCCAGAGTTAAAACCTGTCACAATGGTTTTAGATCTCGGACGTCAAACATAACATGCTGTACTGGTGTGCTTATTTCATCTCATTCTGGGCTGTGGTAAATCTGCTCTCCCCACAACCATGAGGATAAGTGACTTAGAAAATCAGTGCCACAGTCTGTGCATTCTAAGCACTGAATAGTAAAGTATATGCCCTTCTTGGTTTATGTCCTGCAACAAAGGTAGGGAAAAACGGGCAGCTCATCACAAGTGTACACATTACGCAACGGATGCATCTAAGGAGGGCAATCGGACAATGTTGAAGCTCACCTGAATTAACCGGAAAAGTACAACATTCACCTCAAAATAACATAAATGAGAGGTTGTTAAATGAATCACACGCACCCAATAAAGGATAGGTGTTTGGGCTGCAAAAAATAACTAGAAAACAATCAGATTCTATTTTGTACTTTACGTAGTCTCATCCAGAAAAAAAATTATTTAAGACCACTTTCCGAATGGAACGTGATTTACTTCTTTCTGTTGATTCTCAGCGGCTGCGCCTATCCTCACGGCATTCAAACTCCTGTTTTGAAACAGCTTAAGAAAACAAATGCAAAGCTGGGTCCCTTAGAATGTACAGATATCAGCGGGTCAAACAACCAAACGACTAATACAGTGTTCATCCAGATAGCCCTGAAAGTCATTGTCAAACTCGAATATGGCCACATTTATAAGAGGATCGTTGCGCACATCATGCCTTGTGCGCACCTGAAGAAAAATGCCCAACAATCTACGGACTCTAGATTAAACATTGTTTTGCTGTTGGTTGAATATAACTGCATTTTGTGTCAAACTACCATGCCGAGGTACTGATTTCAGTGGATTCTGAATTTTCACGAACCGTCATGATGCCAATAAAAAACAACTAGCTAGCTGTTGTCATTGTGGCGGATCACACCTGGCGGCACATACGGAGAAAAATGGCCGCATCTGCTGTCTCCTCTAAAAAGATGTCTTTTCAGGAAGTCCGTTTCTCGTTGACTGTTTGCCATCCCCGCGAAAAACGTCACTAGTCCACCAAAGGTCGGTTTTGGTAGCTATTGTAAGATTCTCCCGCGGACTGCGTGGTGAACATCTACATTTCGCAGTCAGCAAAGGTCTAACTAGCCGCGTCAAAGCACTTGATATTTGGTGGATTGTTTTACACCTCCCGACTAAAGGTTCTTAAAATCCTATATTAGGAAAACAAACTGAACTCAACTTGAAACCTGTGGCCGATTGTGTCATATGCCTAGATATTGTGAATGAATGTTCTTGTGCCAGCACTGCCCAACATAATGTTGAAAAAGGGCTGTTACTCGCGAAATTGAGCTTTTGCTTGTTAGGCTAGCACTTATTTTGTCCAAGCCCTTGGGTTCTGCCTACACCCCTCCGCTGAGGATTTATCAGCATGACTGGATTTGAAATCGAGAGTTTGTCGGCAGGCGCGAGGTTTATATTGATCGATAAGACGCGCAAGGCTGATGCTTTCTAAACTGAACGGAACAGCAGGACAGTGCATTATGGTTTTTAAAAATTGGGAGGATTCAAAACAAGCCAAATCTTGAAAAGTTGACAACATTAGCTGCCATTTGTGAAAATTTGCTAAAACATTTTGAAAAGCTGCTACACTGTCCCACAGACACCTTCAATGCACATTTATGGATAGGAAGATCTTGGTGAGAAAATCTCTTTTTAGCTTACAGTTGATCAAAATGACAGGATGATTAGGTCGTGCCACCCATAGAATTTATGTTAGGCTTTAAAGCATTGTTCTTCTGTAAAACGCACCTGCCGCAACAGAATAATCTCTGAAATCTTCTGTACACCTTAATTTTTAGGGGTTGGTATGGCTGCTATTGAATATACAATAAGGTACCTAATAATTTAGGTCAAGTTCATGTTTATCAACTCCAGGGAATATGACTCAGTGAAGGTGTAACAAATTTACCCCGAATTTTTTAGGCCAGGCAAATAATTTCGTTCTATATGAGTGCCAACTTTTTTGCCATCTCCTGTGTCATGCATGGCTCCTTGATTTTTGTGCAATAAAAGCGTGGATAAATATAATGGATCTGGCACAAACTAATGAACTTATCCCAAATGGTGTCAGTCCAATTAGAAATTTTTCTGGAGAAAATTCAACTTCATTCATCTTTTATAAAACTATCATTATTATCACACTTGATAGTGCAAGAATTGGATGCTTAGTCAGGAAAAAAACAGATTGACTGTATCTCTTTCCAGTAAAAAGCAGCAAGCACCGTTGTAGATAAAACAAAAAGTATGCAGTAAAAGTCTCTTATACGGAGTTTTCTGAAGGTGGAATGGTAATAAAATGATCCATCGCAAAGCTTGATGAATATTCGGGTAAAACGGACTACTCATATGCAAGTGGTCGATTAACTTCCCGAATAAGTAGGTCACCGACTGTGGAGACTGGTTCCGGAGGGTAGAATTACATGTCTAGACAGCTTGGAGAGCAAGAATAGGGAGAGTAACCCTCGTTTGACGAAGTTTTTCGGGGTTTGTCAAACCCAACTTTAGACACTGTAGTTCTGCCAACTTTCGATGGCTATTGTCCTTAGGTATAGTTTTGTAAACAAAGATATTTCCCCGATTAAACCTGAATAAAACGTATTTCGTTAGAACGACTCGCAGCCTGGGTACCGGCTAAAACTACTCTTACTGCTCTCGGAAGTGTAATCTCTTGGGCTAGTACGTTTAAACCGAGGATAGTGGAATTTGATTTTAGAGGTTTGTTAGTGTTTGCAGCTCCGTTCATTTGCGCAAAACAAAACGCGATATCAGTTAGCCGCTTCCACTTACCGAAAGTTGTTCTGCTTAATAATAGGAGGTCACTGAACATTCTGACCTGCATTGAATGTTATTTACTTTGCTGAGCAATATCCACTGTACTTTCTGCTTTTTAGGTCCATAAAAGTTATTTTTGGCTATAGCATCTTGGACTTATTAAAGATCTTAACGTCACTTTCAGATGCTAGCAATCCCGAAGTTCTATTATAGGCTTTCAACCAAGATGAAAGCTGCCTATATGGTAGTCAGTAGCCTCTTTTCTGTTTTTACCAGTTGTTCCGTTATACAGGAGACTTACGCTTGAGTCGTTGCAGTCGTTCAACTGAATTTTTTGAAGAGTAGAGCAGATGCATAAGTGATGGTGTAGATTCAGAGGAACAGTTCAGAAGCTGACTACTGATGTGGACTATGACGTTTTGCCAGATATTTTGTCCGTCTCCACTTCAGAAGTACTGAGATGAGGTTTTTGTCTAATGACACCGTAAAGTTCACGTATGTTGAGTGTACATAAAAAATTCCGATTGGTGCTGAATAAAAACCGAGAGCAAGTTTCTGCGTAGATCTCAGGAGACAGTGGTCTTTGTGCAGGTATGGTAGTTAGATTGAAACAATGCACAGGACAGATCCACTGTCGGCATAGCAGACGACGACTTTCCGAAATCATTTAGAGACGGGTAAATAAACTCAAAACTGAGGAAATGCGCTTTGTCCCACATTAAAGCGGCACTGCTTTTCATTTAAATTTTTTGCTTGCCCGACTGTTCGGAACCTAGTGTTAGGTTATGGTGGGTTCTATCATGTTGATGAGCGCTTTACCAATTCGTCAGTATGGGAAACTATAAGTATCGTGATCTAAACTAGAGGGTTCCTTCAACATATGAACTCTGAGAAGACGGTGGAATGCAACGATAATGGTGTTTTATTGTGGTTCACACCGATGTGGTTTTATATGGATTTATTAATCGCTTTTGAAATAATAATTCATAGTCGAGAGCGAGTGTAGATTTAAGAAAGGGAACCAAAATCATTACGGTCTAACACCGTAGATCTGCATTATTTACGGAAGGAACCATACATCCACATTTATTAGAGAACTGACCGGCATTCTTTGCTCAAAGCTATTTCTCTGAATAGAATTATCTTGAACAGTGCTCAAGTGTGCACAACAGCGCACACTTGGGCAAAAATCGCGCCGCAAATATTCGAAAAGTGATGTAATAATAAATAAACCGTGGAATGACAGCTTTGGACTGTAAGCAGAAGTCTTAGACATAAGGCACGAAAAAATCGGCTCTGCAGATCGCTTAGGCGCAATTATGTCGGATTCATCCTCATCATTCCAGTGATCAGCTTTCATACCATGGTAAAATAAACTCACTTTATCTTTAGGAATGCAACAAATGCCAGATTCGGCGGTTTTATGCACCAACTTCCGTCAACTTCTTAAATTCTTCAGTACTGTTCTTAGCCTTGGATTCCATTTGGGTGATGTGTACAGACGACAACCATTGACCGGTTCAATGTTGATTTTCTCCAGACAAATCAACAAGGCCTGTTTTTGACCTGGTATGCGGAATTTCGAAACACGTCTTTGTTCAGATGACCAATCATCAGGGTGGGCTTCGCAAATGCAACAGAAGACTTATCAAATCCTTCTTTCTATCCAGATTGGTAACGGTTGCTTGGATGGATAGATAGGGTTGGCGGAGCCATTGAAGTGAGGGGTGTCGCCTAGTTGGATGCTTATCTTACGAAGCCATCTGTCCCCCTTGACAACCGAGATGAGTCACTGATGGATGTGAAATGGAGCGCCGGACTCCGTGCGCTGTTTATGTGACTAAGAGAATCCGAATAAATCTTTACCTACCAAACAGATAATAAAAATGGACGGCGTAAGCTCTGAGAGTAATGAACAACGTTGGTGTGGGTCTCAGAATCACGGAAATCAAATGAATATAGGTCTAAAATCTGCGTTGCATATTTAGCTGGATATTCGCCTTAAAAATTCGGCTAAGGATTAGAACGCCCAACCAAACTCAGAAGAAATTAATATGGGGTATTTGTCAGCGTAGTTCTAAACCTCCCACCCTAATGCTAACTCCATCTCCTGTTCACCCACGGTCTGGCTCCAGGACGTCAACAAAAAGATACGTCATTTTAGATATGATCCGATAATCTGAGAGAAATTTCATAGTTCATCGGAAAACATCTCAATCACCCTTGAGCTTTTTATTCAGCAACATGCGAGCGTGCTTTGTGTGGCGGAGTGCACATGTTACTGTGTATTGGAAAGTCATTAGCTATTTGTGACTGATCTTACTAATGAGATTACTGAGATGACAAATAAAAGGTTGCAGTACTGATGGGACCTGAGAGTACTCGTAAGGTGAGTGATGAAACTCAAAAGGAAATGGGAATCCTCATTGGTGATGGAACCAGGACATATCTATTGGCTTGAATAATTATGCGGTTGATAAGAAAGATATCTGAAGGCACCCTTTAAGATACCAAAAATAAGGTAACAAAAGCGATGGTACGAAACGACCAGTAGAGTTCAATTAAAACACATCATGTGAATCTAGGATCCGATTTGGTCTCGTTTTGCATGAAGTCGCCAGATTATTAGACACACATGAAGTCCACATGAGCAAATGTATTTGGGCAATTTCTTGAAGTAACACTACTGATGAAAAACCGAGTGTTCAGGCAGGAAAAAGTGAACCACGGATTTTTTTGGTTGTGGCAAATGTCAAAATGTATCAACGGCAAATATCTTTACAATGTATTGCGATGTCTTGAACATCGTACCTACTGAAACATGGGACGGCGTGGTGCAGCATTTTCAGCTGGAGAACATCATTGAAGAGATTCAGTTGCGTTTCCCATGCTAACCAAAAAGACAAGCAACTGAGTGCATTTACCAAATCGTTTGCTATTTGGGACAAAAAAACAAAGTTGACGGGAACTTGTGGAGTGCGCTGACCTGATGAGCCCCAAGAATGGCGAAACTGGTCGTGGCCTGTCGGAGCGTTTCATCAACCTTGCAGGTAGCGTGCAACGTCCATACCCTTATTGTGTCGGAACACACTGACCGGTATTCGGTCTGCGATTCTTTGCACATACAAAACGTTTATTGCACTATTTGTTCAGTACAGCATAGCAACCGAAATCTGACATTTCGTATTCTAAAAGTTAACTTGAGAAAGTAAGGTCTTGCGAAGCCAGTAATAATAAATATTTGCCTCCAACTTTGCGTCATTCTCTCGGATATTCAGCCAAGGATAGGTCGCAGATAACGCCAAAACACTTCAATTTCATCCGCAATGAAATCGGTGGAATGCCACTATACGGGCGTCTGAAAAAACTTTGTTTGTGCACTTTGCTTACCACTTTGTTTGGTGATTACGTGCGCCTCTACACAAAGCGTTTCAATGCACATTGAAGTACGTCACACGTTGCCATTTTCAGAAGTGATTTTTGCAGCATGAGATGTTTTTATGGCTGTATTTCAACATGTAGCAATTTTTGTGGTGGAGTCGAAAACAAAACATCTGGTACATTTTACTCAGAAAGTACCTGGCGTCTGCTGACTGTTCCAGATTTATGACCAACCCGATAATCTTCTATCTGAAACGAGGACACATGTTTTGGTGTGGACTTTTGTTAGTGGTTTAGGACGCCCTAAAAACGTCACTTTATGAATGCGAACGAGTACGGCTTCAATGAAATACCCAAATGTACATTGTGTGGCGAATCAACTTAAGTAGTTGGCTACTTCTTTGTAGCCTTGGAACTCCGGGATACCACCATCATAAACGCTAAGAATGGACGAAGGTCCCATTTCACTGTCTCTTTTTTGTGACATCATGCGTCGATTTCAATGTCTCACTTTTTAATTCCGTAGACTACTGACAGAGTTTGCAGCCTCTGAGGAATTGTTAGGTGAGAAATATCAAACGTTAGTCTGATTGTAAGATTTACTCTTTGTTTTGGTAAAATATGTGAAAAGTCTACCTTCTGGATATTTTCTTGAGGAATTTGGATGCTAAGAAAATAGGTATCTGTTCGTTTGATAGGTGGCTACAATATTTTGTGAGCCACGGATACTGAACGCTTATGGAAGCAGGGAGTTTCTTCTCTCTAGAAAACTAATTTTCTGAAAGACAAGAATATAGAAGTGCACTGCAGCAAGGTTTACGTATTTGGGTAAAATAATTTTTTTAACACCTAGGCAAAGCCTTAACTGCTGCACGAGTTTGATCGTCCAATCACTACACTAAATTTTATCTCCAGCAACAACCAGTTTGTAGTGTTATACTGAGCGCGGTCAAGCCTGGTTGGCAAGTACATTCAAGAAGTTAAGTTCGATTTACGTCGAGTTGCTTCTTTTTTCAACTACTACTACACTTCAATTATTGCAAATAATAGTGATTCAGGACTGGTGTGATGAATGAAAAAAATATCAGAGGTTGTTAGTCACCGGCCAATTGGAATTGGTCGAAAACTTTGAATGGCATTGAGTGAGAATGCCAAATGCATGCAATATGCAGATAAAATGAAGGCAAGGTGAAATCCATCTGATTCTTCCGTCAATACCGACTTTTTGTGCAGATGGGTGATTATCGCAATAAGAAGCATGACTGTTTTGGACAGTTATTGATTTACATCATCAGTCTACGGATAGCACTACAGGTAGCCATATTTTGGGCGAAATATCAACAGTCTGCCCACAATCAGTTAGCAATAGCCTACTTGGCAATTCGCTTGAATGCTAGTACGACGGTATGCTGAAAGGGGAGGCTTAAGGCAGTGACTGTCCAGTTTCAGTGATATGCTAGCACTTGCTGCGGGTGCCAATTATTATGCCGTCACGTTTATGCCTACTGAGGAAAGCAGGCGTGCTACTGCTTTAATCTTATTTTGTGGGTCCAACCGACATTAAGATTATGCCGTCAGTACCAAATTTGCATCCACACGAACCGAGTGAGCCAACGAGGCGTCCGATGATCTGGTGACAGATGTACAAAGGTGCTTACTAAGCGCAGTTTGTAAATTTCTTTTCGGTTCACAGCTGAGTTCTAAGGAACGGTTGCTCTACTGTGCGTTTGCTATTCATTCGAACGAAACCAACCTGAATTTTTGCGCACCGCGGTTGGTTCTAAATGCTTTGAACACAAAACAAGTATTTCAGCAGGCCTCGTAAATTGCATTCATTTTACCAGCCATTCATTTTATCAGCTCAGTCCAACTGTGCTACACGTATTTCAGATTGATATGTGTCAATCTCTATTCAGTCAGCCTACATAATACAGATAACAATAGTTTCCAAAATATATGGCACATGCTGGTGAGATTTCCAGCTATCGTACGGGTTAAAACTCTGCTTTTGCTCCCCGTTAATGTCTAGGTCTACAAAATGCCCATATAAACCTCTCAATTGCCCACCCAGGTGTCATGTGTCATAAACTCCCGCTAGCCAGACAAACAAGCCATCAAAATTTGATAAACGGCAAGAGGAGTAAAGAAATAACAAAGACGATTAACTGCCACCATAGCGCTCTAGGTGGTCCAGCAGGCCTGACAAACCCGGTGGTACAAGTGCGTGGACTTCGAAACTTTTACGACTCTGCAGCTAGACATCACATAAACATCGCTTTGTCATGGGCTACATTCCCACAGAAACTTTCTCTTTTGTTTAGCCGTGACAAACTTTACATGTTTCCCGAAAACCAAATGTTAGATTCCTTACAAAAAATTTTGCAGTCAAAAGTAGACGTAGGAATTCTCAAGAATGCACTAATGCTAAGGTGAATAGTCTAGTGCGGACGATCAAGTTCAGACCATGGAGTGAAAAATTGTTAACACTAAAACAACAGAATAAAATAGACAAATTTGATAGTTGCTTGTTTCTTACAATATAAAAACTCTTCGACACCCCTCATAAAACCTCAGGCTGTCATTTACCATTTTAGGTTCCTAGCTAAGATATTTTTTTCCACTTTGGGGAAAATTCCAAAGATCAACTTAACTCGTTAGTTTTTTGGTCACTGGTTTTTAACACGACACATCGCAGGCACGGAAGATGTCACCAATAAAACGATAGGCTTGGTAGAGCATACTCAACAGACATGGGTCATTTTTAGATGACTTTGCTGGGATGAAATAACATAGTGTGCGGGAGGCCCACGAGATACTTTTTGATCGGAAGTATGATCAGTAAAAAGTTTTAGCGGTAGGAACAATCTTAGTCAAAAATTAGTTTCTGACTTTTTTCTTAAGTGATGTTTTCCGATGTGAATGGAATATCCCTAACCGTAACATTCCGTCATATGATTGAACAAGTTTCTTTTCATGAACGGTTGCCGAATGCTACTCTACGTCGATCATTACCTACCAAAAATGTGTTGCTATCTGTCTTTTGTTTGGATTAGTTTTGCTGTTACGCAAATTCTCTAATCTTTTTTCAAAAAACTTAGGCAAGTGTGAGCTATTGAGCACAACTATGCTAGAGGGCGAAATAACATCACAAGATTTCTGCTACTCGCCGCCATGGGGTGAACTCAAGAGGAGAAACACTTCATATTCTTCATTGTGACTTTATGGATTCATAAGTTTTGATAACGTGTTAGGCTCTGTGGTGGTTCGATTATGTGTGTTAGTTCCCCTAAAAGTTTGATGGTCGTATTTTTAAGTGAAAAATGTACGGATATCTCAGAAAAACTGTAAAATGCACATGGGTGATGGCTCCACTCTCACTTCGGAAATATTTGAAATTTTTAAAATGACTGCGAAAATATCAGTGGGATAACCCTGAAAAATGTTTGCACTAACCCGGCGAATCCAGTTATGGTGCACCAAGTTGTGGGTGATGGTTTGTACATCGGTTTGTACAGTTTGTACACCTGTTGCATTAGACATAGGTTCTTCCTGCGGAAACCATCGAACAACCGATATTTTGGGGTTCTATTAAGAATTCTTTCTAGAAGTGTCATAGAATTGCCAGGAACCCTAAAAAAGGAAGTTTGGTGTATATCTGCCAGTACATGCTTTCACTTATTGTACATTCCGTAATTTGCCGCTGTTTCCTCTTGTAAAAATAAGTTGGAATCTTGGATGTATTCGTCAAGCACCAACACACCCAATTCTTGCCTTTTTGCTCTTTGTCACGGCGTTGTTTTGGAAGTCGTGCTCAAGAAGTTTCTTTCGAACTCTCAAAATATTAAATAAGTTCATGTGAAACAAAACAGCTTGGACATAGGGCAGCTTTTTAACCTGCGCGCCTCAGAGTGAAACAAGCGTGGTGATAGTGTCGCATAAATGCTTACAATCGATGTGTAAGTTATTCATCTAAAGGTCAAAGAAATATCAGAAAATTTCGCGACAATCTTTGGGCTAGTGGACTCGATTGATATTGATTACTGCGATGATTTTAGTTTGCAGCATTTTACATTAGCTTTAAATCCATTGGGTTAGTCAGGATATTTTGCGAAGGTAGTAAGCTAGAACCGATTTTTAATGGTAGGAGTTTGCTGTGGTTTCCTAGAAATTGGTCAGTCCCATGTAAATGCCCAACTTCGGATGGTGAACGGACCATATTATTTGTACATTAGTGCAGTGACCATTAAGCCACTTCTTTTCTCATCAAGCAACGTGTAACAGTATTGAGCAGGTGGCATGAAAGCAATTTAAAGGTTTTTTAAAGTCATTCATTTTGTATTTTACCGGCTAGATTATCCATAAAGTCACCTGTTGTAAAGTAAACGAGCTTTATTTATATCACGGTGTTAGCGGCGATGTGGATCGAAGTTGCTATGAATTGTAGTCCACTTCTAGTCGTTAATTGTACCGTGCATCCAATATTTCCACATCCACCTTGACAGTTTTGAGGTATGTTTTTAGTTGACTACATAAGCGGATCCGCTACTTAAGATGCAGTGACAGAGATGTATACCAATTTTTCAATGATAACGCGCATAAACCACCGGTTTGACGCTGCTGACGAATATCAAAAATCAATATCACACTGGGACATCATGTTAGAATTTTTGCTTTCGACGTTGCGGTCTAAAGCATTAATATTACGTAGGGTTAATCCATGCTGAAAAGTATTTAGATGCATTTCTTTACTTTCGGAAGATATCGTTCCGAAGTATACAACGTTATGGAAAAAACTAACTTGACGCCTGCTCACAGAGATTTTTGGTGCAGCAAGGCTGTTCAATCGATAGTGAGGCCTACAGTTTTTCAATCTTATAGTTTAGTCTCCCAGGTAACCCCAACCACAATCTCAGGGACAAAAATCAGCCATTATTCCAAACAGTCCCCTAAAGGATGCGGTTTTATCGCTTGGATTTGTAAACGATGTGACCTACTTGATTAGGTATGTTAGGTTTGCGGAACTTCGATCTGACTGAACGCTCCCTAGGAGCCAGCCGAATTTTTTAATAAAGCTTGTTTACCCAGAGATGCGGGCAGAAAGCATCTGCTGAGAATCCTGCCCCGCCTATTTGAAAGCCCATGTTTTATAGGCTCCCCGAAAAGACAAGCTCGAGTCTTTTTTTCTCACATATGAATAGTTGGCAACACAAGTCTATCCTATTTCACCTAGACAAACCTCCTGGACCTATCAGAAGAGCATTGTTCTGAGTTACACCTCAGGCTGAGTGGCCCAAAGATTAAGTT
This sequence comes from Opisthorchis felineus, assembly GCA_004794785.1. Taxonomy (NCBI): domain Eukaryota; kingdom Metazoa; phylum Platyhelminthes; class Trematoda; order Opisthorchiida; family Opisthorchiidae; genus Opisthorchis; species Opisthorchis felineus. Next base: position 567,846 of record SJOL01006413.1, on the reverse strand, counting down.
ATGCAATCAGTAAAGAATCCGTTGTTAATAACCTTTGGTTTTACCTCTTCCGTGCCCCAGGAACAAGAGTGAGCTCCAGAGACCTGTGCACTTCTGACGGTTATATTAAGCTGGTACTTAATCGGGCGGCTATTGACCTTTTTGCTGGCCCGCAAACATTTCCTTGCCAATCAAGAACGTGGGTGGCCCAGTGGATATAATTTAAATACACCTGAGAGTTTACCAAGCATTTATCAATTTCACTTGATGCATCAATTTTACTTGGTACATCTCCAAGTCCGATGAAGGTAGGTTGTGTCAAATGATAGGGCAATGCGAATAGTCATGATGTTGAAGAGTTTGTTTAGTGAAATTTTATGTAGCACTGTACGCTTCAAGAAAATGACTTCCATTTGTTTTTTCACTTAATTCAAGTGATGTTAAACAGTGCCGAGTAGTCTTTGTTAAAACCCTATTCCATCCTTATGGTAGTAAATAAGCGCATAGATCTCAAAAATGTTGTCATTTCTACATTTCATTTGACAGGGCCTAATCCGGGAGTTGTGGTCAAACATCTATTCCTGTATTGTGACGCTTTCGAAGTTTGCCCTCAAAAGCCCTGTAGGAATTGTGCATAAGGAAAGTAAAATGTTCAGGAAAATCTCTGGAAAATGATGACTAAACTGTTGGGCTATCTTAGTTGGTATTTTACTTGAGTTGACAAGCTGTGATGGTGTAAAAATGTTTCCCTGCTTCACTGAATATATCTGCCTAAAACTTGTATCCAAAGTGTTTGAAGAGTTAGTTTCCGTTAAACGATCGAAGCATATTTCCTCCAGTGAATACTTGCATGCTGTTTGCCCTGTGAATATACAGAGAACGGAGTACAAGCGTTATGCATATATGACATACGGAATAACCATCGCACTATTAATCGATGAGCATTATGCACCGCAATTCAGCTAACAAGAACCATAAAAGGCTATTCGACGGATGTTTTTAAGTAAAAGCTTCATGACATGTAGGAATGTTTCCAGAACTTAAGTGTTAAATTCCTGTCATTACCAACTAAATTTAAGGCCGTGTTTTTATGGATCCTATATATGAAACTTACTTTAACCATCAAATTGGCGATTGATGTGAGCCATGCGGTCCATCACTTTTTTCCCGACGATTTGGTGAGCTAAGTCGACCACGTATATTCATGTGGTCCGCAGGTATTGAATCGAGGTCAGTAATCCTGGAGTATATTTCGGTTCTATTACGTACTTTCGTTCTTCACTAAACTTACTTGCAGTAAACTTGCTTCTATGTTTTTTCATTAATTTATCCTGTCTACTGAAGCTGTATATTTTGGGTCTGACTGTTTTTAAGCCATACTACTCATTGACTTATTGCAGGGGTTTAATCAGTCATTTCAACCCAAAATAGTACTTTGTTGAGGAAGCGTAATTAGAAATCGCGAACGTACCACGTGCTGTCCAATGTTTGTGGCAAAGTAAGTGCATGAAATTGACGGAATGACATTTTGATCAGGCACAGTGTGAACGGAAAATATAATTATACTGCCAAATGTCAGAGTCATAAATCTAATGCCTGGTTCAAAAGTACATACTACTGTATTTTATATAACTGGTTTACCGGACACTGTTGTTCTGCTAATTTGTTCCTTTCAGCATGCATGTTGCAAGCTTTCTTCTGATAAATGTTATCAATTTTACATGGCCCAATGTATCTTGAGGGAGCTACAGGAGGTTTTCTGTTGACAGAATTAAGAGAAAAAGGCTTATCATGGCAAGGATCTTGTTTGCTATACGAATCGTTCAACTTTTGCTTCCTACTAACAGTTATTTAGACAAAGACATGGAGAAAGCATCTAACAAGAGCCTCATTCTTTCCGAATTACTGTAAGGCTGGTAAGAGACCTTAATTCTAGCTAAAACTGGTACACGTAAGAACACTTACATTGCCGTCAGTAACTGCCTTGTTGGTGGCTTGCAATCTTCTCGTATCTACGACAATTAAACCATTCTCACTGAAGACTAAACCTACTTCAATTTTAAAGGACAATTTAGGACTCTTCACTTTTTTATGATACAGTAAAAGTGAAATCACAAGACCCAATTGAGTCAGCTTATTTGTTGTCATCTTCACAAACTACGTTTAACTGAATTGTCAAGGAACTGCTGTATCGTTTATCGCGTTTCGCTGGGGCATTTCTAAATGGATTTTGTTTGTGGATGTAGGAAAACACATTTAGCTATTGGTTCAACATCAATTTCCTGTGCTGGACTTTGGTACACTGTTGTCTTCCCAGTAAATTTAATGCTTCCATTTGAATTATTGGATGGCCTGTGGGATATAAACACAATAATATTATTCGCATTTTTCTTAATCGGAAAAATCATTTGTTGAAAGATCGGAACGTGCTGGATACTTCGTCTCATGTCGTTCTGAGTGCCTTTCACATAAAAATTTAAATTGTTTCTTAGTTCGTTTTCCTCCACATTACCATGTAGTTTACATCATTCTGAACAAAAAATCACCCAGCTAATACCAAGAATATTTCCCGGAACTCATTTATCCTCGAAATACTTAAGCCACCACGTGCTGTCCGGGTTTTGTAGCATTATAATTGCATCTAATTGACTGGATGACATTTTCATCAGACGTAATCTGGACGCGAAATAATACATCCTCTTAAATGTCAGAATCCAACAGCAGATTTATAGTTTCTTGTGGAAAAGTACAATGCGAGAAGTTGGTAAATGACTGCGGCTGGGCATTGATCAAGTAAGAATATTGACGCGGTTTATGGGATCGGATTTTAGGTGTAGCTTTTATCAAGGTGTTTTTGGAATGCTTAAAAAATTTTGTTTTTAAGAAATCCTTGAAGTTTGGCCACCTGACGGTAGCTTGGCCGTATTTTGATCTCGCACACGAGGGTGACAACAAAATGCACATCAAGCCAGACGTTGAAAAATGTTACTAATTTGGCACGTATATCAATTATTGAATTCACTTAAGTCTGACAACGGTTTCTGAATAAGAAATATACGGAAGGGGAACGAAACAATCAGATCTGTGGTTCGTACGTCGTATCAACCCCATAAAAACATGTACACAGCACATCTGAACCGGAATATTACCTGAACTTCGGTTCAACTGATGGGTTTCAAGTTACTTGACAACTACTTCTGTGAAACTGCTAAAGGTAGACAAGGATTATCGCTTTTCTTTTAGAGTCGGTTTTCTGAAGGTCTTGTGATGAAAACTGGTATTCTAACTATGATTACGCGTTTCGATTCTCATGCGAACCCCAAGCATTTTCGTGAATATTTCAGATGCTAGTAGATGTGTTTGATTCTTTCACACTCATCATCTTTCGTAGAGCAAACTACCTTGTTGTTCATAAGGAGCGGTAGCCCTAGTTAGGCCGTATTCTGATTACACTTTACCTACTGCCAAAGTTTTCGTACGATAGCAACTGGAAATTTTAGGAGCTTGCGTTCACGGAAAACACATGTTGATTGGTTGTTGAGTCCACTGGTTTAGATAAGTTTTCCCAACAGACGGACGCATCGAAATAAAACTTTTCATGTTTGTAAGAATCGCAAGAAATTCGCGCTTTAGGTTCGCAGTTCAGGACTAATCTTTTTGGGGTTTTAGACTGATAGGCAAGAATTCGGATCCTACAGTGCTTCGTTACCTGTGAACCATTTCCATCTCACTGGCCCGAAAACTTGCCGAACGAGTTGTGTCCGGTAGGCTGTTATCGCACTGCATAATTTGTTTTGTTCAACATGAACTCTTTTATAGTGGCTACAAGTTCACTCATTGAAAAAAAAACTACGGAACAGAGCATTCGTATAACTTCCATAAAGCGGAACGGAAAGCGGATGTCTCAGAATCGTATTAGAGAGGACAGCTACCGGCAAGTTGGCGGGCGTGCCAAACATTTTTTGAAGACAGTTTTACAATGAAGGTTCAGACTTCACATAATGTCCAGAAAGCCACCAAATGTGGCTGATAATGCTTTGTGGGAATGTCGTTCATCTATTACCCATGTGAGCCTATTGGCGCCACGAAGATATGTTTAAGTTTGGTTTTCAAAAATTTCGAGAAAGAATCTAGGTGACGGTAGAACAATTTAAAGAACACCAACAAAATTAATGTGGCTGCAAGTAGTCGTATTCTTGTTTCTAGAACAATTTTATAAAATATATATTGTATTTAAATCGCAATAATCTTTTCCGTTGTCCTACAATTTTATTCAACGTAGATAGCTGGAAAGGGTGCCAGCTGCCTCTCAATAGCATCTATCATTTTGCCGCAAAAGCTGTAGGTGCGAATGCCTTGTAATTCCTTGATGTATTGTGTACAGCAGTCTATTGAAGACGGTATCTCAGGTGTATCAGAGAATGACGTTTTTGGGTGTTTATCCTCAACCGTGTTTCCCAAACCGGAATATCGTACAGGAAAAAAGACAGTTTTCGACTGTTTGTTTTCATTTCTTGAAACAATCGTTTTATGCCCAAAGGAAAAACTGGTTTGCGGTTCGGATTCTTCCAAGCACAATTGATGATCTAATAAATATCTAAAGGGGTTTGAAACATAAACGTAATTAAACGCTAAGTTCATCTTCTTGTCGTGTTTAAGATTTTCCATCACAAAAACCTGGTTTGTGCTGACAGTTGTTTGTAAATCCCATGCGTAACAGCCAGCACAATTGGTTAAATCAAAACTTATTTTCATATGTGGATTCGCCCTTGATTTACCAAACTAATTTTATGCCTCTTGGTTTCATAAGTTAAGGAATCTTGATTTGGTTTATTGATTGCGCCTTAAAATCAATTTAGCATCCCTATGGGAATGCGGATGAAATTTTAGAGAATTATATCTAAGTTTCAGCAAGCATATAAACCTTTTCTTTCATTGAACATAGACCACCAAAACAGCCGGCAAAATTGTCATTTTTTCCAACTAAGTGCATCCATCCAAGCAGCACGGTGCATTTTATTCTGATCAATGTGCGTAAAAAACACAGAAGCCTAAGTTACTACTTTGTTGCTAAGTTCAGGTGAAATATGACGTTGTAAGTTCGCAAAAAGTTGAATTCTCAATTTGGAAAGCGAGTCCAGGATAGAAGGTTTCAGCCCTATATAAGTCCATACTGCGATCAAAAGAAAATCTAACTTGATGGAAGACAAATTACATATAACACCGCTGTTCTGAGGGGCGAATTATGCGTAATGCACTTCGACACAACCAAACTGACCAACATTTTGGACCACAAAACAGCCTTCACTTAGACTTAGTTAATTAAAAGAACAAAGCTTCTTTTCTGCTTTTGCTGCCGCCGTACGTATAGGCTCACTTTATTTCTCTCCTAGTGTTTGCAGGGCGAATGACAGTCAAGATTTAAAAAGTCGACTCTTGGAGGTACACCTTATTTCCGTGGCATTATGAAGTACGGTAGTTTTGTTATTCGATCAAGCTGTTCTATGGATAATTAGGAAACTACGCTTTTTTCAACAATAAAAAACTATTTCAGTCTTGTCTGAATGTATGCGCATAGTGGCATTTTGCACACTGTAGCAGTACACTAGCCCTCAGCAAGTTGAACCGCCAACTTAGCTATTAAAGTGTCCGAATCCACATTATTCGGAGACCACAACTACAGTTTGATATGGCTCAGCTAGGCATGGGAACGGTTACACTTCATTGTAGTAGCCGTATATGGTATCAATCAAAAACTGCTTGCTAAACACTCAGGGAAATCTGCAGTAAGGTGCAATGGAGCTAATCATAGTTTTCAAAGGAAGAATTATCGCAAGTTTTGGGTAATCAATCAGTTTGGCCTATGCTTTGCGCTGGCAAATAAATCAGACTGTTTGAAGCAGACGAGTGATTATTCCTCACCGTCAATTTTTCCCTGCAGAATCTTTTAGGAAGCACTTCTGCAGTCTTTGGGTCTAGAGATGTTTATCATATAGACGATGCAGCTGGAGCTAAACTACAATTTTTCCAATCATAACTCGTCCTCTGAATCCAGGGTAGCGGTTGCCTGCCATTTTGGTTAAAAGTGTTAACCTTGTTACTGTCAACAAAACCTGTTCACCTATATGCTATGTGATCGTTTCTACCTCATCCCTCCGATGGGTTATTATAAGCATGAAACACAAACTGAATTATTTTTCCGCACCAAGCATGCTCATTCTTTAGAGATAGATTTCCAAATTGATCGGACAGGTTGTTTTATTCTTGTGAACCCTCTCTTTGGACTTTATCCTATGGTTACATGTTCAGCTAAGTTTTCCAGGCTACAAAGTGTACTGGTTCCAGATTGTACAGCTTCGTTCACCGTTGATACGGAGAACAGGGGAATAGGATCACGTCGCTGGAGGTGATAGCCCAATCTGCGAAGTGACGACAAATAGAACTGTTTTTTTCAGCATGCCATAAGGTGAAAGCTACACAGTAAAGGTGACAGATTTGATGCATGACCGCCATTGGTTACTTGACACAGCCTTATCTGTCAGTCACCAACTACGGTCCCCATCCGCGAAGATGGCATTTATCTAAGCTGCTAACTTGACTTGTACGGACTTTTATACTTTCAAGTATGCCAAGTAATGGACTGACAGTCTCTCCGTTATCTGTGAGCCTACCTTCAATTTGTGATATGTCTTACTTAAGGAACTATATCACAAACCTTAAAATTCCTTTCTACCGACGACAAAAACAAATGATTTAGCGTCTGGCTTAATCGACCAGCGGTTTTCATGGCTCACACATGTATGCGCACGTTTTTTAGGGCGGAAGAGCTTCTAGGTTTTTCTAGCCAGGCCATTGGGTACGCGAACCACCCTGTCGAAAACTCTAAAAGTTTATTCAGAAAGTGGATCTCCTCAGTAATGTGCAGTCACATAAGCACACAGCAGACGTGGTGCGTGCTGGGATACCAGCCCTTTATGGGTTTCGTCTGGATGTGGAAAGATTGTCTGGAGTTCAACTTTCAACATCCACACACTTACCCCCACCAAAACGCGGCCTCTGAACTCAGGCCTACTTGCGGTGCGGAGCAATTCCAGTAGGTTTTCGCTTGATTAGGGAAGCTAACATCAAAAACGCATGTCGATTTGCCGCACTCCCACAGCCAAAGTGACACGGTACATTTTCTTAAAGTTAGGAAGGATGTTCCATTTTATCTTGCAAGTAGGTATTCCGGTCAATATTATTGGACAAGAAATTACCGGACCGTTGGTTGCTGTGCCCTTGTTTGAAACAGATGAAGGCAAAAATCTTATCAGTTTTTCACCTTTATTCTACAGCCGTGATCTCATGTAATCAAACGCTGTTTCGTTTTTTGTCACAAAAGCTCTCGTTATAGCTCAAGAAGCTCAACCATAGGGAACTTCTCCCAGGGAGTGCAGCCCACCGGAGTGGTCCATTAAGAATAATATATTACTACCCCTACCTTGTTTTTTTCATTCACCCACTTGTGGAACCCACAAGCAACTTGCTCTTTTATTAAGTAACCTGCGGCTTGTCCGTTGTTCCGAGGACTTCAAAAATCAATTTTTTTATCAACCAGCTAACTGTGCCAGCTGCAAACTCAATTACCATTATTCGGTATGAGATCAAAAGGGAGTTGGTGAAATTGGCCTAAAACTGTAGCCTACAGCGGTCACAGATTGGCTCGCAACCTCGTCACTGTTAAAACAGCTAGCCCGACAAAATTGTTCTCTGTTTAGCATTGTAAGTTCTATACTACTATAATGCTATATCCCCTCCTCCATATAGCGTGCTTTGTGACTCCCAAACTGGTCATTTTGCCCATATTTTCTTTAAATTTCGGAGAAAAATTCTTCTGCGACCAGTACTGGGTTGCCATAGCTTAGACTGCCACTGTGATTGTTAGCTTTACCCGTCTAAATGGACTTATTTCTGCTAGCAACGTGAACACAGCTTTCGTAAGACGACTTTGCTTGAGGGCTTGAGTATGCAGGTGGCAAAAAGTATCCATTTCATTTAGGTCGTATTTACCAGCAGTTTGTCAGACAAGGTGATAGTAAGAAATGCTGGTGTTAACGACTGAACGACTATTTAGTTTAATCATGCAAAAAGGTACGTACATCTACAACTGGTTCCATAGAGCCTCACTTCTCTCCAATGACTACTTTTTGGTTTCTGAAGGACGGGCTTTATAAAGGTTGAGGTGATGTCAGCATCCCAAATCGTCCATAATTTTGAGCGATTTTGCTCCTATTGGAGTCATTAGTTGAACACGTATGCACCAGCTGACTGTAAATTGGTGGCAAGATGATAGTTTTTTACAGTTTCGTTAGTCCCACTAAAGCCGGCATGTTGAGTGCGTTTGTATTGAATTTGTGTTGGGTGTAGGCTACTTGTTGCTTACGAAGAAGTCCAAGGTCCTTTGGGCTGCTGAGGAAATTAGCCTCATAGCTTGATAGCTCCGAAATCATTCCCTTGTGCTGATGAGTTCATTTTGGTAAGTTCAAAAACTGGGGGTTTCGCTGTTGGTATAACTTATGGTTAATGCACACTGTCACTGTCTGAAACCTTTTTATCGAACATACCAGGCAACAGCGTTTCTGGTGAATTAAGTCCCCACTCTAAAGGCACAAAAATTGCCCACGATCAACATGTTCATATTGTACTTGTATGCTGCAATCGCTCGATGGCGCAGGCCAAGACCATGCAAAAATCCTGGATATGAAATCCAGGCAAAATGGTCCGCTATTTTCACTGGAACATTGAGGTTTATTCGGAAAAAAAATCAGTGTCAGGTATTTTTCGCGATTAGTTGTTCTTCGAAATTAGATGTAAGCTCCTGGGTTTCCTGATAGGCCACTCGGATTTTGTAGACAACAGTTCAACAGGCCTTCGAATACAGAGCTGCGCTACCGGAACTGATTGGTGCTCCTCTGTTCAGAATTGCTTCGGTCACATAACTCCTCTGATAACGGTTGCAGGTACATATGTCACTCAGTTCTCGTAAGTTTCTTGCCGATGTTCATCTCTGCTAGTGATTCAACAGACATTGCAACTACGGACTAAGAACAGCTTGGAAGCATTCAAAATTACATGCCCGCATTGTGTATAAATCTAATCATCACAGATCGACACAATGATTTCCAGCTAATCAAGTCCTTTCATTCCAAGCAACTTAATATTGTTCATCAACATTCCATTCAAATGCTCTCAGAAATGGGCATAGCCACAACCAAGTAGTTCAGTTTGGATGTGGGAAAATTTTCAACCGAGACGAAATCACGTCCGGGGAAGCTTGACAATGACGGGGCGACCGGCCTCCGAAAGTCCCTTTTAATGAGGCCACATTAAACCTGACAAACTGTAGTTAATTGTACCTTACCTGGTGACTAACACGTCTAAAGACACTAACCAGTCCTCCTCCATAACACCGCATTCAGCTAATTGGCTTCACGCAACACAGGCTATGGTTAGCCCCACGTCAAGATGATGCTATGGTGATTAGTGTTTTAAAACTCCCACGGTACAGTATTGCCTAATTTACCAGTGGGATATATGACTAACAATGAATAAGTCCAGACAACGGGGAACAAACAAACCAGGCAGTACATTTAACGTGCGCTGCTAAAGGTTTGGCAGCACAAGGACCATTTGGATACGTATGCTGAAAGCGTAGGCAGGCCGCTAAGAACACTAAACAGTGTAAAATTGCATAATCTAGTCTATTGAATGATATTTGTTACCCCTGTGCACATTTAACTTCACGGCGATCGTTTTCTTTCTTGACTACCAGCGATTCCAAAACAGAAATGTTGTGAAACTCAAACTGCATTGGTGAAATATCTTCACCAAAACGCATCTATATAGCTGTCGCAAAATACCAGAAGAATCAGATTGGAAGAACCACAATTAGCTCCGTGTAGACCGGCGATGAAGCAGGTAAAACAGCAAATGAAGAGCAGCGCTCCTTCCACTACCCGCCTGCAGCCCGCAGAAAGAGGAATCGCCACAGGAGAAATGAACCTTCCTGTTCACCTGATGACCACTTCTTCCGCTTGGGTTTGTAGTTTGACCTTCGGCTGCCAGTGTCACGAGGGTCAGATTCATTAAGAATAGCCACAGAACGCCTGAAACTTACAAGAAACCGCAAACTTCACCGAAATAACTTCAGGAAGGTCGACACTTCCCCGGGCCGGAAAGACAGCTATTGAGTGAACGTTCAACAGCTAATAAACGACGACTGAGGATCCGTGGCAATTTAATACTCAACATCAACAGGACAGCCTTAAGTCGAGGTCAGGATTTCGCCTTAAATACTGCAACGCCTTCAGTAAATCTGCACTCGCTTGTTGGGAATCAACCTGTTGTGTTCTCGTTTAGGCAATTTCTTTTCCGTCTTTCAGTTTCCGAAGCCGGGGTTTGAGATTAGTTACAACAGACTGGTGATAATCAAACCTACGCGAATATGACGGCAATCGCTGAGGCGTAGAATGGAATTTCCCTGGAGCAACAAACTCGTTTTAAGGCGGTAAAACTACGATTATGGGAAGCTTGATGCAACAACTCACAATTCCGCAACAGAATTCCGCTCCAGATGCAAATTCCGTTAATCCGATCGCCAACAGCATCAAGTAGTTCCATCATGAACTTGGTGCCAGTGGTTCAAATGTAAGGAAGATATTCTCAAAGTCAAAAATGATACCCAGCTAGTTCGGCTGTTGTCCGGAAAGCGTGGCACAATGGACCACACATGCTACTCCAACTTTATTCCCTCCAGGGGCAGATGAGATCGCAGCTTTGACAGAATTGTGCAGTAAATCTCCGCAATTATCGATGAGCTAAGTATTCGCTATCATTTTATGAAATTGGTGAAAGAGTAGTCAGAATTTTACATAGATTATGTGGGTGGGGTGAACCCTGAATACGAACAGTTCAAGGTACCAAACTTCATGGAAAACCAGTTCAAGTGCCCAGTTTCAAGATGTGGTCTTCAGATACACTCAGAAATTGATGCCTGGTCAAGGCTGCTGAAAAAGAAGGAACATTATTCAGGTATAACGTTGCCAACTGTCACTCTTGAGTTCCAGCGTCTCTTGGACCTAACACGAGACGGCCATGTTAGGGTGACTATCACTCATCTCTGATTTCAGTATCACCAAGACCATGTAGAAGCAGCTTACCGCGGCGGCAAATCCGAACGGAGCAAAGCTTTATTTGGCATGTTGACAGTTTGACGAATGGCAATTTGTGCGGTTGCATTCTTATAAAAAGCACAACCGTTCCATGTGAAGTCTCCCCGGACACAAAATCCCAGCGCCAGAAACAGAAACCCGGTCGAACACACAATCAGAACCGAAGATCACGAAGCGGAACACTGTTGTAACGCAGTGTTTGTCACTTATTATAAGCATAGAGAAGCTCGCCAAAAGTATGTGACGATCTGAGCCAACTGATGCATACTTTGATCGCATCTGGATACGGCTTCCGATACTGCACTTGCTTTACGTCGTACCTATAAAAAATTAGTGCAAAGCAATACAGACCAACAAGCAACTTAGCCAGAAATTCAGCAAGGTTAAGATTCACTCATCGGTTGATTTTGACTGTTTAGTGGAGATCACTTGCCATTGTGATCGTGGAATTGTCTATCCGGCAGTTTGCGAGCTTAGCCTCCTGTGTATAGATTGGATCGATCCTTTGCAGTCTCCAATATTTCAGATTAACAACTTGCGGACATCTACACCAAATCAGATTTTTGGAGTTTCAGGAGCCAATAACTTAGCCGGAAGGGAGATTCTAAGATCAGAAATATGGCAGAATCCGGCAGTGGCCTTGTATGCTTTTCGAAACCAAAGACGCTGCTCTACCTACACCCAAATGACAAACCGATTTTTAAACCGAAAAGCCAGTATCGCACGCCACTATACCAACTCTCGAAGCCAAGCTCAAACCCTGGAAGACGCAATAGTCATTAAATCCGTAAGCTACTCCTCGCCAGCCAAGTGAATTGTGGCTATCAGAAAGAGGAATAGTGCCGTCTGGTCTGTGACCATAAATCTACGGGCCTGAATGAGGCCTCGAGCAAACATCAGTATACACTGCTGCTACCTGATAGTGTTTTTTTCAAAAATGAACGGTGCCACTTAATTTGCAAAGCTAGATCTTTCACAGGTTACTTGCAAACTGAAGTGGAAGAGGAATCCAGGGATCTTCTGACGGCTGACGCAACGTGGCCCGTTCCACTATACGCGATTACCGTTCAGAGTGCCAGCAGTCTTTCAGCAGATGGTGAACGATTTTGTATTATGTGAGCGGAGTCGCCGCCTACCCTGACGATATCATCATTGTGGAAACGACCAAAAAGACTCCGCCAGGATTGGAAGCCGTCCTTCAACTGATAAGTGACTAAGGTTTCCTGCTGAAGAGGAAAAAAAGTGAACTGGTAGTAGTGTGAGGGGACTTAGGAATTCTTAGTTGTGACTTCTTCCTGTATGTGAGGTCAACCTATACTGAAAATGCCAAGGATCACTGTACTGCTGTTTCATCTTTATCCGGAATCACCAGCATTGCGAACCTCAAAAAACTCCAAGCAGTTCCCAACTCGAGACCTCCCGGCCGGTAGTTTGAACACAACTGTTAGATCACGAGTGGCTGATCAACAGTGTGATTAACTGGCACTTAATAAGGATATAACGTCATAAAGGTATCGCTCCGTTTGCCTGTGGTCTTCCTCGTCAGTCTCTGATTTCCTTGGGCAGCTGTGAAACTAAGTTAGGTTTCCTATGCAAATGGCACTCCGGTTTAATGCCTTTGTTTCAGTGGCGAATCATTCCTCGGGGCACATTAGTATGCATTTTTAGGGTAAGAATGGAGTATGCTGTCTTCCGAGAATTCTCGTTTGAAAATATTAGTGTAGCTACTGTTCGGCTCTAGATAATAGCAACTAAATTAGAGGGCCGTGGCCTAGCGATTGATTTAACTCGCGATTTAATCCGTTGTCCGTTCATACACCAGTACATCATAAAAATTGCTTGAATCTGAAACGGGTTTGTCGGTCATCATTATTGAAGTGTCTGACGCCAGTAGACATTTAGTTCAGCAAAAGGATTTCGTGTGAAGTGAACCGTAATCCTAGCCACTAAACAACGAATAGACAGGATGACGTTATGTTCATAGGCAAAACCGCAGCGATTTTTGGCTGGCCCCAGATGACGTGAGTGTGCCGACGATTATCGGCGTCGTTGACTTTTACCACCAGAATGTTTATGAAATGTGATATTTTCCAAGCTGTAGCCCATTGGTCGACTTGAACCGAAATAAATTTATGATACTCATAAACACAGTCAGTCACAAATCGTGATGTATATCTCTGCTGACAGAACATTCAGGAAGTGCTTGATTTAGTTTGCTATTCTTGAACGGTGTGGTGTACGAGAATTTTGCGGGTGACGCGAAGAGCTTCTGTTTACTGGTACTGTGCACTGACGGTGCGAAGACCTAGCCTTGTTGCGTATGATACTCAAAACGCTCATTGCCATGTATAAAAGAAACGACAGTCTGCGGCGTACTGTTTTATTATATGTGTATATGTGTATTTTCTTCTTTTCACTGCATGAAACTAGGCCGCGATGTAACGGGTGTTTTGCGAGCACTAATCTCGATTTTTAAGTATCCACGCTCAATTATACAACGCCTTAGGGACAATATTAAGGGCTTTGCTTACTTTTATTCGTCTTAGTCTCCAATTTCGGGGGATGCAGGAAACACTTCCGACTCGCAAATAAAGACACCGAGGAACAATTGACAGCTTACTGTTGGACCAAATGACGAGATATACACTTCTGTCTTCAGAATAGGTTACTCGGCTAGACTTCCCATATGTCCTCAGCTGGAAACACCTGAGAGAGAAATCCGCATGTATTAAGGAACATATTAGATATGACTGGCGAAAATATTGTGCTGCGTAACGCAAGATCGAACCATAAACAAAACAGTCTGAATGCAGCTGACCGGAACGTTCAAGGTAGTTTTATCTATGGCTATCAGAATTCTGGTTTATTTCAGATCGTTTGCTCGAGTCAGTCAGGTATAAAGATTGTCGAAACAATTTTTGTTTATCTGTTGAACCATTACGAACATCTCTTGCCCGTCTGGTATGAAAAATTGAAACCCTTGTTAACAGGATGTGATGAGGTGCGTCTGGCAACGTCCACAATGGGGTATATCAATGTAAGTCCACGAGTTTCTATTTCATTTGCTGGAAGGCGCCCCTTTCGGAATTAGTAGCATTCATGAGAAACTTGCAAAGATGGAGTGGTAGGATCTTTTGAGAACCGGCTGACTTTATCCAAACAAACAAAAATGTATGGGTGATGTATCACTTGATAAAATGCTTAATGCCCGTAACCGATCGGTAAGTGGACACTTGATACATTCTCAAGAATCCGAATGGGATTCTAATACATAGGTTGTATGCTATAGGGGAGAATTTTGGTAGCTCAGGTAGCGCAGATGGTCGTTGGTTTGTTCGCCGAGCTGGACAATTTGATTGCAGACATTTCATGACCAATCGAGGTGACACTATCAATGAGTTGTTCGTAAGGTTGGTGGAGCGTAGTGGTGGCACAACCACCACAACCATCGGTACACCCCACTACGCTCCCTAACAACGCACTGATGATGTCACCTCGATTGCTGATGAATCGTTTGCAATCAGATCGCCCAGCTCAGCGGACAAACCAATGACCGCATAGGTTATACACATTGGAGGCACAAACCCTCTTATGAACAAAGCGAATGCACTTTCAATAGACTTCCGTAATGCACCGCGTTCCTGGCTTCGTAACCCACTAGTTGGAACTTCATGACGAATTCTGTGCTTTATACAGCTTAACAACTGATGATGTTGTTTGATTAGGTAAAATCCAGATCAGCTAAACCCAACCACTACATGTGCTGACAGCACTTTGGCTATAAGCAGAACTACCGTTAGAAAGAACTTTCTGTCACTTTTTACGCACTTAAGAGCAAAGTATCACATCACATCTTGAAAAATAAGTAAGACAAATAATAACACCGTAGGCTGCCGGTTCTTGTTCTAACATGTCAGCTGACCTTGAGAAATTCACCCCTTATTTCTTCAGCAACAATTCAAATCACCGCTTCACACCCCTCTATACCTAATGCAGTGTGTGAACGATGTCAAGCGAACAAACAGTTAGTTCCAGCTCCAACCGATGGTAGTGAACTATCCGTTTTGAACATGATAACTCGAGATGTCTGGTCCTTCTGAGGATGTGAACACTTCTGAGGAAACGGTGTCGTGAGATGCCAAGTAGCAGCAGAGAGAAACATTTCAGAGTGTGATCTCTTGAAGATTCTCGACAAAACACTGTTGTCTTGTCTCATGATGAATCGCCGTGCTTTGTGGACAGAGCGCTGTTTATTTACCAACAATCGGTGATCATCCCAGCTCTAGGTTCATCATCACCATCATTTACAGCAATACCAGATGAGAGTATTGATGCTCCGCTGCTCTAAACTGACATCATGAACGCCACTAACGTTGGTTGGCTACCACACTATCACTATCTCCAACCAAGCACATGGAGGGTCACGGCGACCCCATTCTGGAAGACGAACAGCATCAAAGCACGCAAACCTTTCGTAGCTTTCTACATTGTCTTCTGCCTTGTCAAATTTTGTCCACCTCTAGGTTTCCGCCAATCCGAACTGGGCGCAGGGGATAACGCCCTTCTCGGCATGCGGTAACCTGACTTGCGTAATAACACTAGGCCCAGCCAACTTAGTTTGCAGTGCTGGATCCATTCATTGAGTCACTTGTCGTGTGCTCCACCGAAGCCCATTATCATGATAATCTCATTCCGAATCCATTGGTACTAGCAGACTCCAACTATAGTTTTGATCAGATAATCCGCCTGAATTGACCAATCCCCCCAGCCGCGCAACAATACAGTTCGCACTGTAATCTGATACGCTCTTCCTTTGGGACCAAGCGATTCGCTTTTTTGATGTCACAAGTGGCGCAAGTAGGCAAATTGATTCCGGTCTTTAAGACTCGTGCTTTGACTTATTTTGTCCCACTATCGACAGAGGTAATGTTAATTCCGGGATATGTATAGCGTTCCAGTGTCAATCCTTGAATTCTCAGAGGGTCAGTAGTGCTTGAAGTACAAAACGCCGTTGCCTATTTCTCAGGCTTTCGGGGATTCCGATTTTACCGCTCCAGTCTAGGGTCTGGAATCCAGCTTAGCAGCTGTATGTAAGCAGCTAAATCGTTGTTTAATGTATTCAACCCAACTCTCAGGCATTCCCATTTTTTAGAGATAAGGAAGCCGCTTCTGTCGGCGATCACCAGGGGCTTCTTTTGGCCTGCTGTGTCTGTTTGTATTGTAATTTCTACCAGGAGCTATAGGTATCCGAGCTTCGAGAAATTTCGGAGTGTTGCTCGAGATCCATTGCTTACAGCCGGTTGGTTGCGCTGTTCCACAAGCGGATCATCCAGCATCTTGCAAGGTTCTGCACAGCACCTTCCTATAAGAGTCAACCTCAAAAACATATTGTCCAAAAGAGACTTCAGTAATTTGTTTTGCCAGGTTTGCTTCATACCATGGTCCGAGAGTTCCTCAATGACCAGGCGAGGTGTGCACACAATGCGCGTCCCTGAAAAACGCAACGAGAAACAGTAACGAATAAGCGCTTTATCTACATGGGTGTTCCAAAATGAGCGAAAGTCAGTAATCGGCTCACGCCAACTATAGCTAATGGCTATGTGGTCTACGTGGGTTGAAGTTTGGCTCGCATGCTGATGCACCGTGTGTAAAGGGGTTACTGTTGCTTCGGAAGTTGCTATTAGACAGAAACAGTTTGTGGTTAGCACATAACTGCGGCAAACGTTTGTCGCTTTCTGATTCCACTCTAAGGTGACTACCCACTTTAGTCTCTGCAGCGCTAAGTCTACCCAGTTGCCTATTTATGTCTTCGGTATCTACAACAGTATCTGAGCTCTTAGCCCGTTACAAAGAGGTACTCAAAGCGTCATAAAAGCTTTCATGAAGTGTACCACAGCTACCGTCAGCTGAAGCGCAAGCGGGTAATTTGATCCGGCGATTATCACCGCATTTATGGAAAACACTTACAGACTGTGCCAGACAAACGATACAGTGCTAATTATTAAAGGGATACCACTCAAGCATAGTCTAGACAACTCAGTGGCTTAAAACAACCCCATCAGATCCAGCCTTAGCCACTTCTTGATCACCAGCGATGCCTAACCAGAAATGAGAGGAAACCGATTATCAGGCCAATTTAACAGCCATGCCTGAAACCTATATTCACGGATACAGCGCACATTAATACATATAATTCCAGTGTAATTTAAAGAGCAGGCTGTTGTTCGGCTTGCTTCAGAGCGCAAACGTTAAACGATGTCAGATGAACTTAAGGTCAAGGTTTGATGAATGATTTATAAGTATCTGTGGCCATGGCAGCCGAGTTGGCCGTGGATATTGCAGCTACCAGCAGTGTGCGGCGAACGGATGCTTAAGTCCTTAACAATGGGTCTAAAAGATGTTTCTGACAATCGGATAAAGGGGAAGAGAAGAACCATAGGTGGGTGGGAAAGAAGAGAGGCCTCAGCAGTGGCCTGTTTTCCCTCACCCATTCTGTTTTATGTAGCGAGTGATGCGACTCTGCTGATGGCTCCACGAGGAAGCCCATGTGGCATGAGATTGTTTGTAAGCTTGTAATTCATGGTTATACATGGGCTTGGATAAGACCAGGGTGCCCAGACCTAGACGGGCAGACGATTAGAGTCCTCAACCAAAATGTATGACTCAAAGGCCTAGCCACAAGGTAGCGGTGGTTTGCTTGGGGTCATAAAACCAAACTACCTTTTTAAAGAGCAAGTTGTTACACAAATCCCAACTGTAGCCCGGAGGACCAGGAGACTGTCGGCCAGACCTCAGTCCATTGACCAAGCTAGTATGTTGTGCGTGTCACGTGTGCACTCTCCAGTATAGCTCAATGGGCTGTGAAGGTGTGACAACCGGGACACAAAACAGCTTTCCTCCCGAAAGTTCTCTACGAAAGCTTTTTTTTACAGTGAATACGGCCCTGTAAACCGATTATCACTTCAGTGTGTCTCTGTCATATACTGACAACGAAACAGGCGACGCAGTGCCGTGTTTTTAATGGACAACCTGCAGGATAATGCAGGTTATATATATATATATATAATGTTTCTTATGAAGTTTTCATGCATTTCTTCAACTGGTTGTTCCTAACTCGGTAGGAACTGCACACTCAGGCGAAGACTGCACCACTTTATCCCCTCAGGAGTCAAGCCAAGTCATTTGCACTTGCGGTATTATTTACCAAGTATTCGTCAACCTTCATCGTGATTTAAGTTATATTTTACGTAAAACACTCACGCTGAGATGGCTTTTAAATTTGCGGTTTAGTTTGTCGACTTGAGAGACATATGTCTATCAGTGCATTAGAAAGCTGATTAGATGTGTTTTCGCATAATTTCAATCTTTTTGTTGTTGCCAACAAAGTTTCACTAAGCTTGGCTTTGGCGGGTTTCTTTTGCATACGTCTCTCTTTGAGTCCATTGTTTGCAGTTCATTTGCATTTCACGGTGGAGTGTCAGTGTGACGGGCAGTCGGCGTCTGCGTTCGTCACCGAAGCATTAATGAATATTACGGTCTATCGCGTGATGGAACGTTTTGCAACGGAACCCTGTGGGAGATCACAAATTTGTGAGGTGTGCATCCAATCTCGTACCATAATCAAGGACTTAGAGCCAGTTCGTTCCCCCGATACATAAAAGAGGTTGACTGAGTGAAGACAGTGTCCTATTTCGTAAATAGCCGCATACACACGAAGAAAGGAAATCTACAATGCCTGAGCACGCTCTTAGTTGAAATGAATTCTCAATGGTTGTTCAACAAAATCAGTAACACTGCAGCCCTTAACACGGTCCTACTTATAAACAGTTTTCAGTGTTTTTCTAATATCTGTCTTAGATGTCAGCAAAGTGCGCGTTTTCTGATTTTCTTGGTAATCCTGTTATAAGGGGCCACTCCCGCTGACAAGCAAAAAATGATTTGCATGATACTTTACCAATGAAAATTCTCGGAAGTTAAAGGCCCATCCAACGAATGTTTGGATTCTGCGTCCATGTCATTAACATCTACTCCTGACGAGAAATTGCCACACGTTCAGAAATACCCGCCAATTTATCATATTTAGCTTCGCTTGTTCTTTGAAACAGATTACTGGTGAACGCCACCTTGTTTTAATTCGTTAGAAATCTTGGTTTCTTGAGTGGTAGCACGAAAAGGGGCAAACCACTGGTTGCAGAAGCCCGTAGTGTATACCCTCCTTTGCGTCCCAAATCAACGGAAAAATTCCAAGCCTCCAAAGATACACATATGAAAGACTCGAATATGGGCTGAAAAATCACTGACCGACGGTAATCTCTCTCAAAGCTGAATGACTGGGGCAGGTGTCACCGGCCACATGATTGTGTGGTGTGCATGGGTGGAATTGTTGTGCATGAGATTGTCGTTGGGTTTGACCACGGGTGCACAAACGCACAAACGAAGTGTCTTTATAGATACTAGATACAGTTAGAAAACGAAAGTTTCGATCATACGGATGAGTCCTGATCGAGCCAGTTGTGGTAGGTTTAGGATCCAATTGGCGATTCCAACCAACTCCACACAATAATTCACTCTCAGCCTTTTGCATGTGCTTTATGGTTCCATGTGGTAATAGTATAACAGCATTGCATTGGCTAGCCACTGATACCATTGTACGTTTGAGAACATTATCCACTGGTAAACCAAATAAACACCCAAACGAATCAACAGATTACCATTATCAGCATGCTTGCAGTACATTTTCTGACTCACACAATAATAGCGAGGCTAACACCATTTTAAAATGAATGGGCTTTGTACGTTAAAAGATACACTTAACTGCTAATACATGTAACTTTACGATAATTGTAATGTGCACAATGTCGGTTTTAACACAGCAACCACGCACAGTTGTTCGGGAGAAAAATTTATTTCAAATGTTTTGTCTGTGAGTAAGTGAGAGTCCCAACTCACTATACATCAAATAAGACAGTGAACGTACACACGCATACCATAAAAAGTGTGAAGTAGACCAGAATAGTTCAAAGAAGAGCTAACGGTGACCATGAGATTTTTCAACAAGGATAGCCTAATGGTGGATAAAACCGCGGGTCATTAAACCACGCTAACATTTTTGAGCGCATAGCAGCGTCATCGACCTACCGAATTAGCATGCGGGGATAATTTCATTATCCTTGACCAGTCATAAATTTCAGTGAACTGGAGTAATGAGTGAATGCCAGAGTTACGCTTAGTAGCAGTCAAATAATTCAGAATCGATGAACTGGACTTTTTATTGGTTGAATGTGGGATTTTGCTTGCATCAAACAGAACTGCTCAGCATCATCCTAGTAAATGTTCTTTGACCAGCATGTGAAGTCTTTTCCAGCTCCAAAAATATAAGTTTCACTGCTGACGCATGTGTTTCAGTGGGCATACCGTCTATTAGTTAAAAAATAAGCATTTACAAGGATGGCCGTGGAATCCCCCTTGTGTACAGCTTCATCTTGATACTAATAATACGGCCATCTTTTTTAAGAGAACTGTTGCGACATCGTTGATGTGCGTAAGCCTAGAGGGAATCGGCGACTTTGGAGTCGATTATCCGTGGAATCTGCTTGGTACGTGGTTTTAAATGTTTTGCAACAAGACCAAGGAAGTAAATGTTTCACTACAACGCATTGTGACCGGTTGAGCTTCTCTGTACTGTGTATAGCCTGGCTGTCTAAAAGTTGGTGCATTCGAGAAGGTCTACATTGTATTTGGGAGAAACCGGGTATGATGCATTTGAGCGCAGCTAGTTTTAAAGTACATAAAACGTGACAGTGAACCTAAATTTCTTTCAAATTAAAACACAAACAGCCTATAATTATATGGTTTAGTTCATAGCGTTTGCGTTTGTCTAACAGTGTGCAAAAATATCAGATGAAAACCTTAGTGTTTTCTAGCAGATATAAAGTAACTGACAGTCGGAAATTGAAACCTTTCCATGGTAAGCAAAATAATTGGCCAATGAAATTCACTATGTCAGTATACTTGTATGAACTTCCAATAGCTATATCAGGCAGATCGAGAGTAATGGGTAAACATTCCCGCTCCTTTGAATGCCCTGAATTTCTGTGCCAAAAACTAGGATACTGTTCTCAGTGCACCTATACTTACAAGTTCATTGAACCTTATATCCTTTCCGATAGGTCTTGCTGAATGCTTTCTTTTGAAACATCTGAATCCCTACTGCGGAAAACAAGCTGCGCAGATTAAGCGATAGATCTTGCGGCTGATGTTACGTGACTGGCACGACGCTTTTTATACAGCTCTGCAGAATGTTAGGTTATCTAAATTGCATAGTTTCCAAAATGAAACCGCTATTACTGAAAACACCTTTCCTAAGTGAACCTCTGTCGGAAAAGTCATGAAATGCAAACACTGACTTGAATTTGGATGATCAATAATAACAATAACCTCAACTACAGTACAGCATTTCAACAAACGCAAATGCCAATGGACATTTTTCCTAAGACCATTCTATTTTGTCGGCCGGTTCGAACTAAATGTTACCAGCTGGAAACTTACGAGGACTTTAGACAAAAACTGAACTCACTGTCAGTCAAAGGGTCTTGTACGAGCATGTTCAGTACACACTCTGGGTAAGTTGGAGGAGACTAACATCAGATAATCATATCACGAGTACTGTGAAAACCCAGTCTCTGATTAACCAAACCATTGTTCAAACCAACAAAAGAATTATGAGCTTGTCAACAATATCAGACCGCCTGCATCGTGTTAGATGCGAATTGATTTTCACCTTACGGTGAGTGGGAGCAGATGACGGAGACAAAGTGTTGTTTTGGAGGACGAATATCAAAAGGATACGAATCTTATTTACTGAACGGAAGATGCCATCTGACAGCAACAAAACCATTTCTATTGTTCTTGAATGAGATCCCCAGTAGTCCTGACCTTGAGTGTCGCCATCCCATGTCTTTCCATCCCATCAGATGATTGAAAATATGGGAGTTTTGATAAAAGAATCATCGAACTAAATTCCTTACCCTCAAATAGCTGCCTATTCCAACCTCGGAAATGTTCAAATGTAAACTACATGAACTAAGAAGTTATTATCCACTTCTTTAACCAAGCAAGAGGATCTGAAGCCCATCCCATAGTTGTACTTGCGTTCACTACTCATGGACATAAAGTGTGCAACCCCAGAATATGAATGATTGAATGTACCCTTCCCAAAACGCCTTTATTCACGGCAGTTTTTTGAGGTATGTGTGGACCACACGCGTTGTTACGATCACAATGTTTCTCCATTTGTTACGCAACTTCCCACCATGCAGTCTGCAACAGCTAAATCACTCTCAAATGCCCCTGCACCCTCGCCTTTATGTAGAAACACTATCTATCCTCTAAAGTCCACATAATTGCACCTTAAGAGCGTCGGAGCGGCGCGTAATTCCACTTTACTTCTCAGTGCCCCGAGAGGCGCGTATTGTCCCTATCTTTTCGACAACTCACTCAAATGACTAGCATTACATTCAGCCCTTCTACCTACAGGCATTATCTACTTCGGATCGGCCAAGTGTTTAGTACTGAAGGAGCGTTCTACCGTTCGACCTACTCTTCCTTGTTACAGCCCACCAAAAACCCGCAATTCGCATCTCTACACAGGCGCAGCTCAGCGCCACTCTGGGGACAATGCAGCTAACAACTCCGTCAGCTATTAAAGTGAAATCACTTCGACTGCAAATTCTACAGTATCTAAACCGATTACAACCAGATCATACCAACTTCGCGTGAGCGACTTTTGCCTCCACCCTCAGAATGGAATTTCAAATTAGCACCATAGGGGATATAAACCTAGTCCGAATTTAATTTAACCCTTTACATTTTGGTTCAACTAAACCGTGATAATAGTTTTCGGTCTTTTTTGAAGAGTTAACTGAGAAATTTTTTCATCTTTCACTTCAATCACACATCTGTTTCAAACCTCCTGAACGTAATACTGTTCATCCTCTATAGCTTATCTTTGTCTACATATCCAGATTGATTCGTTTCATGCCTCCTTACGTAACCTCACTGCAAACACTGAACATGGTTGTGTGTTGCGTCTCAGTAGGAGAAAGAAAATTTGTCATTTATAACGTAGGTTTGCAGCAGCGGTGAAAAAATGACATTGGTTTACATGGGGATAAGGTCAGTTTCAGACTGGGCACGGGCTTCTGACGGAAACCCACGCAAACAGCTGACCGTGTGGTGGTGGCCAATGGGACTTCCATGAATATGGTCAATCCAGGGTTTGACTTGCGCAATAAGAACGGGAATACATTGTACTAGTTAAGTGAATGTCCTTTTCCAATAAACTGTCAAAAAATCTATAGTCCCTTAACCCCTGCAGTCGGTTATACTCTTTGTGACTTCGTCTGGTTGGCTCTTAACAAGCGCCACTCTTTTTAAGAGTCATCCGTTCATTCTGTCAGTGCAGGTGTCACCGCAACTGAAACTCAAGTGATAAATAAATGTGAGGCAATAACGCGGATAATCGGTGCGATCCTCCCAAGTTTGCAGTGTATACAAGCCTTTTAGCTGCCCATCTTGAATCCCAAAGTACAACTATCATTATTGTTTCACGCGTAGTGTAACTAAAGCAGAACCCCTCAATGCAAGACATCTTAAAACGTAACGTTTTATACACAGTAACACTTTTTGAACCACCGTAGTTATTGTGTGCAGATTTCTGTGATAAGGATAGGTTGTTCCTTCCGTCCTGAAATTGCACACAACTCGTCAACAAGGTAATCGGTTTTTACTATTGGCAAGCCATTTCATTGTGGTGGAAACTCATCGTGCAGTACCGTTTTACTTACTAGTCACCTAAATGGTTGTTGCGTGGAGATGCGCCAGAATGACTTTGATAGCAGACAAGTAAGACTGGTAATAGGCCAAATACCAAGAGTATAAAATTACAGTTATTGGGGAAAGGTGTAGTTTTCTTGAAACTTTCGAAGTCGTTCATCCTGCAGGCGTGGGTTGGCTCATATCTGCTGAAGACGCACGACCAGTAACGTTTGGTTGTTGTGCGGCTATGTAGTATTACATGAAGTGGGATATATGCAAAAGCAGTCCCTTCGCCAAAAGATGCACGTACTTCGTCGAAATCTGATATGCACGTAAAAATCAACTCGTCTACATACAGTGATACGAGTACGACAGCGAGGCATTAGTGTTAAACACTGTTGTTATGCTGTCGATGATGATGATGATGATGACAGTGATACAAGGAGATAGTTAGATATGGCCAGCTTGAAGAAACCTGATGTCCGCCGCAAAGTAGTATGTGGGTACTCATTGCCTTGTTCGACAAGGTGGTAATTAGCTTCCAATGACGCTATAAGGGTCGATAAGGTACAAATTCCTGTTCACAGATGATTGAGGCAAATCTTCAAAATAGTCCATTTCTAGGTTGGATAGGCTATTAATTAATGCCGAGAAATATGCATCCTAAGGAGCCTCTAGGCTTACTAAGCACTCGGTTAGTCCTTGTTTCCTTGATGTATTGGAGGAAATCTGTTTTTGATACACAAATTTACTTCAATGTCCCAAAGAGTTTCTTGCGATCTTGCGGACGACTAGGTTTCTTGGCACTTTTTAACCCATCAGTCATTCGTCGATCTGCACAGGCCCTTCAACAAGCTGGTCTTCGCATTACAAAGTCCCACAGGCGCATAGGAAGCTGACGGTTGCTAATGGTGAAAGCTGTGTTATCCCATCGACCAGAGTTGATAAAAATGCATTATTTTCACATGACCAGTCGAGATGCCTTCTGTTTAATCGTAGCTATCTCAAGACTGTCCTTGATCCCGATCCCTCTATTTTCGAACGTTTGCGGTACTGTTGAGTTGGATAAGCTGTCAACGACAGCTGCTTGGATCTTCTGTACTGCTGATGATCCAGCAGCTGCTTGATTTTGGGCCTGGATGATGTTAGCTTCGTTTCGCGGCGCGGTTTCTAGGTTACCCGCACTTTAGATAGCACTACTGAGTAGTCCCGTCAAGGTTCACCACCTTTTTAATAGAAACTTTGTCGGGACCCCTTTTTCGGACAATGGTGTCATCCAGAAGACTTCTAGGTTCACCTCTTGAATACATCCACTTTTCAGTGGGTGCTTTCCCAGCACTAAACCACGCATTGGTGGTAGCGACTTCCGTAGTTTCAAACATCTTTGTTAGACGCTTACGTTTACGTCTCCAGTTCCTAACGGCTTGAGTACCCCTTTCATTTTTGTTTATCATGATCTAATCGAGCGTTGACATCGACGAGGAAAATATGGTCACTTAACAAAACGGATTGATGACAGTTGACAACTGCTCGTACAACTAATCCTCCTCGGCTTCTGGGCGAGACATCGTACAAGCGTACATATTGATGGAAGTTGCGACAAGTCCTCTTGACAGTTGAGGCCGGAAACTCATTACCCTTCTATTAATGCAGTTCAGTTCATCCACTACTGTTCTATTCGCGTAATCGGCCAGGAAAACCCGACTGCTTTACCCCAGTGACTACCCTGTTGTTGATTCTTCTATTCTTATTGTGTACAACGTGATTTCCCGTTTTGTTGTTTCGGTTTTGCGTCTATACCGCCTTTCTTATTTTTTTTACCTACACATAAACCGCTCTTTGACCTTGTCGTCGCACGTGTTGTTCAAATCAACACGTGGGTTTCGCTATCTTGTGGCCACCCGGTGTGGACTTCGGGATCCAGTTGCGTAGAATCCGGCGTAGTCCCCCAATATGAGGTGTGTACAGTTTTATTCTGGTCGTTGGCTTGTTCGCTGAGCTGGGCAATTTGATTGCAATCAAATTGCCCAGCTCAGCGAACAAGCCAACGACCATCTACGCTACCTGAGTTACCAACATTTTCCTCTATACAGTTTTATTCTTTTTTGTTATTGTATTTATAGCACAGCATTTGTTGATAAACCTCCATTTGAACGATTTGATTTTTGTGGTTTTGCGCGTATCTCAACGTGGCCGAAGTGATTGCTGGAAACAATCAATACCTGTGAAGCTTCGGAGAAATAAAATGTGCATTCAGCCCCCTGTACTGTCCCTTGCTTTGCCAAATTAGTTTGGCCCAGACAAGCCATGTCGATGCGATGGAGTCCTCGTCAACTGGCTACTGGGTCAGCGCGTCTTCCGCCTTCATCCTCCTTAAGAAAAGTTCTAACGTTTCAGGATTCGATTCAAGGTTTACCACCACTCTCTTTTGTTTCCGTCTGCTGAGTGGTGAAATGTTCAAATCATAATAACCATCCGGCTGTTTCTGGTCCTTTCAACACAGCTGTTCGTAACCTGGGGGCTTGCTACCTGACTGATTTCTGTTGGCATATTGGCCCGATAGTACCTTTAGGAACAAAGATCTAACCAAACTACTTACTTCAGCACCAAAGCCTGGCCACCACAACAATGTAGCGGCTTAGGGTACGAAGTAATGATAACAACAGGCTTAACCAAACATGCCAAACATGTCAGTGGTGTTTTTCTTGGGTCGGAGCTGTGTGCTCTTCAAGAAGACCCATATTTTTTTATTATATCAGCCTCCACAATCATGAAATTCAGTGACAAAGAAGTTATATACCGGTATTTGACTGCTACTGGTTGTAGTTACTGCGCTTTGTGTAGTTTATGCTAATACAGTGACGTCATCAAAATATACAATATTTTAGGGCACTTTGAGTGAACGTAACTGATGCCACGAAGCATTCATTAACACCGATTGGGTTATTGACCTTAAGGTCAAGTGAACATCCACATCATAGCAGACTTGCTCTGCATTTTGCGTGTGCTTCGTCACAATGTTTTGCTTCATCGAGTCGTTCAATTAGAACTATATTGACGTTTCACGAGCAGAACAACAGTCTCTGGATTTGTAATTCCTTGGTGTTGATTTTGAAAACCCTACGTAGGAGGGAGAAAAAGCATTTTTGTCTACACAGCTCATGATCACTGTGCGGAGTAAGCTGGAGTGGTAACTACACAAACTAGTCGGCTTCAAAGTGACTTCCTGCTAACGATGTAAAGGCCGTGATAAAAACTAGATACCCCAAAAACGTCCTTTTGATAAGAAGGAACACAAACCGGGTTGCTGCTTATCACTATAGCAAAACACTCATCATCATCGACAGCACCGATGCTTCACCGATGCAAAACACTTAGTAGATGAAACCTGCCGGAAACCGCCAACCCTACGTTGGCGCAGATTGACTTGCTCCCACTAAGAAATGGCATGCTTTGAATCAGTTATTAAAGTCAAAGTAGGTGAAAGCCTAATCTAATACGTGTTAAAATTTTCAATGAGTTGGAGTCACCACGGCTTGCTTGTTTAGTCTACTACCTCAGACCTACGCCAAATGAACCGCAGCGGTTTGCACAAAATATTTTACAAAAAAGTTATTTTGTTAGTCTATTTTTCGTACTCCCCACACTAATTTCTATGTGTCGTTTGT
This sequence comes from Opisthorchis felineus, assembly GCA_004794785.1. NCBI lineage: Eukaryota > Metazoa > Platyhelminthes > Trematoda > Opisthorchiida > Opisthorchiidae > Opisthorchis > Opisthorchis felineus. The sequence goes on along the minus strand of SJOL01006413.1, from coordinate 540,173 downwards.
TTTACGTTGTTTGTTCGCAAAAATCTATATGTACGCATATCTGGCTCCCAACTTCCATTCCTTTACTTAGGTCGCACGAACAAGATTGTCACAATCAGCAATTCCTTGGGTAAACAATGTACCCAACCATAGTGAACTTAACGGCAATCCAATATTCTGACGAAGGGAATCTGCTTATCGTCCGGTGACGCTGCAAACCAATTTTTTGGATATTTCCTCATTCGCATAGTGAGTGGTGTTCATCGGATGAGAGGTGAATAATCACTTCGTTTTAAGCAGGTCCATTGTGAGTTTTCTCCTTCGTATGCTACACTGCAAGCTCCGGCACACAGATATCACTTTCGAGTCACAGGGACCCAAATCTCACCAAAACGCGAAATCGAATATCTTAACGTTCGAAGGATACTGTGAACCATAATCTTGATATCGGATCTTCTAACAACACAACACTTTTATTCTTTCTATGAATGTGCATACATTTTGTCCCGCCACTTTGGTGTCGCCGGGAACAAACAGCGCTCGTAGGCTCATGTGAAGCACCCGTTTGTAGCACTCATTTCAGAATGGTCAAGTCGTAGTCTCTGTTGGATATAATATGTCCATTAGCCGGAATGGAGAAACCTGACTGGCAATTAAATATGAGGCTTGACAGAAATTACATACGATTGCAAGTCACTTCGTGAAACAAATGCTGTTCGTAGCACGTAGCGTGGTACGTGCTACAGCCGTGGTACGGCAGCGAAGCATCAACTCTGAACACTGATATTATGTTCTCTATGATGATGGTGATGCATCGGAATTCATTATCCACCTTGACTCCAGCAAAGTTCCTGAGATGTTGATATTCAGACAAACGGAGAACTCTCCGGTGTTTCCGCTACGACCAGCCGTCGTTCTGCACAAGAGAATGACTTGTGACTCTGAAGCGTTTTGTGCAGCTTCCAGTTTGCTGGTACTGCAAATAGGCCAACGCGACTCTAGAGTTCGTGATAGATATTCGATTCTTATCTCACACTAAGACAAGAATTTATATCATACCCGAACTTGGCAAAATGGCAAAGGAACTTGATGCACCTGTCAGGTAAGTCTAGTCTGGTCTGTCCTTCAGCGGTAGCCTTTTTCAGCCTATCCTAATATTCCTATTTGACTACCCACATAGGTAATCGGTCTGGTGTATCCATCCGGCGTTAGAATTCCTGGCTGCCAGTCTCTTCACCTTTTCCGTGTCAGTCGGTGACATGTACACCTTGGTGCGCACACCGATTGGCCTATGGCTTTTAGATAAATGAGGCTCTTCTTACCTCCCTGGCACTCTGAATATGCTGCCTATTGATTGCGTTACTATGAAGTACAATAATGTAACGGAATACTTGAACTGATTTGTTAGAAGTACTTTCGGACGGCGATTTCATACAATGGTAGGATCAAGCATACGCCTGTTTCGATGGCCCGCAATATGTCTATTTCAGATTATCTGTCGCACTTTCCTGTTTTCAGATGAGAAGACGAACCGAAGTCAAGTTTGCTATTTTTCTAGGCTAGTTACAAATGGAACCACTGACTCAATGCCTATTCGGAGCTCAACTTCAAGGAATTGATCAGTGATTCTCAAACTTCATCTAATCACCCCCTCAGTTCACTGTGTAAAACACAAAGCTTCTCGTTTTTATGCATTACGAGACTGGCAAATTCAAAGCAACTGAAAAACCTGCCGTTTTTTATGATGGGATGGAATTTCATGTAATCGTACCTGCAAGTTGGATTCTACCGGTAAGGGGTCTTTCTCATCGGCACTGTACTACATCCATCCTTGTCATCATCAACATCATCGAAAGCGATACATCCGTAATTCATGCGAGTTCTTAACTCTCCGTCGTAAGAGAAGCCGGTGCACAATTCCGCTTACAAGAGACCAATCTCAACAGTTTTACTTGCCGCATTCGGAAACATCATTCTTGAAACCATGCACATTGACTAACACGAGTTTAATTGAAAAAAGTTTTTTTTAACTTCACGCTGATATTTTTGTTCGCTTTTTGGCCTTGCCTTTAACCATTTCAATAACTCTGAAAAATGGGACTTGGATTTTGAGACGAGAATGTAATTCATCATTTAAGACAAAAGTTGCAGACAATAAATGAGAAAGAAACAAAGCTGTACAGTTTTAACTAATTTTCCCCCACTTGTAACAACGTGATCAAAAAGTCCTTTTCAAGTTCTACTCTGGACGAATGCAATTCATACTCACTTATAAATAGATAAAAATACATTTACTTGTCCCTTTGGGAAATGTTGGCCTGCATTAATGAAAGAATTTTAAAAAAGTTGACGTAAGATGGTAGAACTTCGTTGGAAAATGTGGGCGGATAAGGCCTGTTCACTTTCAGGTGAAGCCATAGACTGACGGCTTGTAGCGGTATTTAAAGAATGTCTCCTGGACAGCTCTTGAGAGAAGGTCCCTCAATTTTACTTAGACGTGTTTACAAAAATGCAAAAGCCTCATAATTTGTATTTGGGATGTATATAGATTGTATCTGAGTCTTTATGCTAGATCTAGATCTTGTACAGCATCCCTAGATAGCTTAATTTGAAAGCAGGAAAACTCGGCCATTTTTCCGGCAAGTTTATGTTTACTATCAAGACTTCATAACGTTTGTGTGCAGGCACACTTAAGAACACCCTTTTGAACACAAGACGGTAGCCGTGTGAAACAGCTCTTGATGTCAACATCAGTTAAACTATTGGAAAGTTGCGCACAGTGGTTAAAAAGAAGTCATTTGGTACGGAGCCGAGTAGGATGCCACTTACCATACACCAATACCAATGTTAACTCGAGAGAATGAGATTAACGGACAAACACGCAGAACAAAACAAGTATTTCTGCTATGCTTGCAGTGTAGGAAACAAAAGCAGACAAACAAGTCCTCCAAGACGACCATAAAATAAGGCAAGATAAAGATTTGTATTTATCAATGCGACTCCTTAATGTTCATGGTCTAACTCCACACAGAAATATCTATTTTCCATAGGCAACGATGATTATATTCGGATGAGGAAAACTTTCTTCAGGCATGGCATCACAATCCCGAAATGTGAAATATTCCGTGCGTCCTCAAACTAGTGGCTTGGCTATATCTTAGAATTCTTCACACTTATTCAGTAACAAGCTAGCTAGCAGCAGTGTGCGACATACAAAGTAAGACATTAAAATCCACATGTGATGTCAACAAAAAGAGACACCGAAATGAGACACTTATTCATTCTTAATGTTCTTGATGGTTGTATCCCGGAGTTCCACGGGCATCACCGTTTCCTTACAATGGAAGAGCTAACTACCTGATTTGATTTGCCGCGTAATGGGCATTTGGATACTTTATTGAAGCCGTACTCGCTTGCAGTAATGAAGTGACGTAGCTTCTAAGACGTCCGAAACTGCTCACAGAAGTCCACACCAAAACATTTGCCCTCACTTCACTGAGAAGATTATCAGCTTGGTCATAAATCTGGAACAGTCAGCAAATGCCAGTTACTTTATGGGTAAAGTGTACCAAATGGTTTGTTTTCGCCTTCACTGCAAGAATTGCTACATGTTGAAATACAGCCATAAAAACATCTCATGCTGCAAAAATCACTCCTGAAAATGGCAACGTGTGACGTACTTCAATGTGCATTGAAACGCTTTGTGTAGAGGCGCACGTAATCACCAAACAAAGCGGTAAGCAAAGTGCACAAACGTGTTTTCAGATGCCCGTATAGTGACATCCCACCGATTTGATTGCGGATGAAATGGAAGTGTTTTGGCGTTCTGCGCGACCTATCCTTGGCTGAATATCCGAGAGAATGACGCAAAGTTGGAGGCAAATATTTATTATTACTGGCTTCGCAAGACCTTACTTTCTCTAGTTAACTTTTAGAATACGAAATGTCAGATTTAGATTGCTGTACTTTACTAAACAACTAGTGCAATAAACGTTTTGTGTTTGCAAAGAATTTCAGACCGAATACCGGTCAGTGTGTTCCGACACAATGAGAGTATATAAGTTGGACGCTACTTGCAGGGTTGCTGAAACGCTCCGACAGGCCACGACCAGTTTCGCCATTCTTGGGGCTCATCAGGTCAGCGCACTCCACAAGTTTCCGTCAAACTTATGTTCCATTTGAACCCCAATTGCACGAAATTCGACATATACAACCATTCGCGTACCATTTTAGTTTTTATTGGAGGCACCTGAATTCCGGCGGAATCTCTCGTTTATGATTTTCTTCTACAACTGAATGTGCTGCACCATGTTGCCTCATGTTTCAGTAGGTACGATATTGAAGATATCGCAGTGCATTGTGTAGATATTTGCTACTGATTTATTTTGAGAGCCTAGTCCCCGCAGCGAAAAAGAGTACTGTGTCCGACAGCAGCAGATTTCACCCCCATCAATACACAGGACACCAGTTTTGTGATTCAGGTTGTCCTTCCTGGGAAACCAAGTAGGCAAGTTAAGATACACACAAGTTGCTTCGAACGTTGTTGAGAGTTTCAGCTGGCTTTCAGGTGATTCCCCTTTGAAAACCAAATTGGCATGCAAATGAGTGTATTTTGGAGTATCCTACATTTCATAAGCTGAATATCAACATCCTATATGCCGATATGCCAGAAGTCGAGTAAGAACAGATAATCATGGTAAGAGCACATTAGGCAAAAACAAACAAAGAACAGCCAACGGTTATGGAACAAAACAAATCCAGAGTATTCTTTTACTCAGTCAACTAAAATGCCGGGTGTTTAAAAAATTATCTGCTCACTAGTGGAGAAAACATAATCCACTTCCAGGTAGTGAAGACGGATGTAGTGGACATACTTTTTGGCTAGCATCTCCATGGCACATTCCAGATATATAATTGGTAGGAAACATCAGTTCCCAAATTCCAGACTGTTGGCACTAAACTGCTCTAAGAATGTGCTTGCGTGTGAATGGGAATTTTTCCGCCTTGCTCACGCATGTAGCATTATTGTCCTGAATGATTTCGAAACAATAATGGGTGTTAGTGCCGTTGTTATGAAGTACCACTACATTACCATGAAATTCAGTAAAAATTTATCCAATGAGACCAAAACATTCTCCCAGTTCACATGATGTTAAAACATAAATTTCTAAAATACATGCTATACTGATTCGGTAGTCCTATTTTGGTCACTGCTACCTTGGTCTTCGCTTGACAGAACAACTGTTGAGACATGAAATATTTATCTTAAGATCCACTAAAGAAACAAGCTTCTCAAGGCAAGGAGGACGTATTCTTTGGTTTTTTAAATGTCTAAACTAATACCACAGTTAGGATATTACAGCGGAGTTCTTCAAGCTTTATTAAATGGGTATCAGTTCTAAGTATCAGTAATACCATTGATTCATATTCCTCGTGGATTAAACACGAGCTATACAAAACACCTATCTATCTATCTATCTATCTATCTATCTATCTATCTATCTATCTATCTATCTATCTATCTATCTATCTATCTATCTATCTATCTATCTATCTATCTATCTATCTATCTATCTATCTATCTATCTATCTATCTATCTATCTATCTATCTATCTATCTATCTATCTATCTATCTATCTATCTATCTATCTATCTATCTATCTATCTATCTATCTATCTATCTATCTATCTATCTATCTATCTATCTATCTATCTATCTATCTATCTATCTATCTATCTATCTATCTATCTATCTATCTATCTATCTATCTATCTATCTATCTATCTATCTATCTATCTATCTATCTATCTATCTATCTATCTATCTATCTATCTATCTATCTATCTATCTATCTATCTATCTATCTATCTATCTATCTATCTATCTATCTATCTATCTATCTATCTATCTATCTATCTATCTATCTATCTATCTATCTATCTATCTATCTATCTATCTATCTATCTATCTATCTATCTATCTATCTATCTATCTATCTATCTATCTATCTATCTATCTATCTATCTATCTATCTATCTATCTATCTATCTATCTATCTATCTATCTATCTATCTATCTATCTATCTATCTATCTATCTATCTATCTATCTATCTATCTATCTATCTATCTATCTATCTATCTATCTATCTATCTATCTATCTATCTATCTATCTATCTATCTATCTATCTATCTATCTATCTATCTATCTATCTATCTATCTATCTATCTATCTATCTATCTATCTATCTATCTATCTATCTATCTATCTATCTATCTATCTATCTATCTATCTATCTATCTATCTATCTATCTATCTATCTATCTATCTATCTATCTATCTATCTATCTATCTATCTATCTATCTATCTATCTATCTATCTATCTATCTATCTATCTATCTATCTATCTATCTATCTATCTATCTATCTATCTATCTATCTATCTATCTATCTATCTATCTATCTATCTATCTATCTATCTATCTATCTATCTATCTATCTATCTATCTATCTATCTATCTATCTATCTATCTATCTATCTATCTATCTATCTATCTATCTATCTATCTATCTATCTATCTATCTATCTATCTATCTATCTATCTATCTATCTATCTATCTATCTATCTATCTATCTATCTATCTATCTATCTATCTATCTATCTATCTATCTATCTATCTATCTATCTATCTATCTATCTATCTATCTATCTATCTATCTATCTATCTATCTATCTATCTATCTATCTATCTATCTATCTATCTATCTATCTATCTATCTATCTATCTATCTATCTATCTATCTATCTATCTATCTATCTATCTATCTATCTATCTATCTATCTATCTATCTATCTATCTATCTATCTATCTATCTATCTATCTATCTATCTATCTATCTATCTATCTATCTATCTATCTATCTATCTATCTATCTATCTATCTATCTATCTATCTATCTATCTATCTATCTATCTATCTATCTATCTATCTATCTATCTATCTATCTATCTATCTATCTATCTATCTATCTATCTATCTATCTATCTATCTATCTATCTATCTATCTATCTATCTATCTATCTATCTATCTATCTATCTATCTATCTATCTATCTATCTATCTATCTATCTATCTATCTATCTATCTATCTATCTATCTATCTATCTATCTATCTATCTATCTATCTATCTATCTATCTATCTATCTATCTATCTATCTATCTATCTATCTATCTATCTATCTATCTATCTATCTATCTATCTATCTATCTATCTATCTATCTATCTATCTATCTATCTATCTATCTATCTATCTATCTATCTATCTATCTATCTATNGCACCTCGGAATGATTGTAGTAAGCTAGCACTAAGTCCCTTCCTCGTCCACCTTTATTCTTTCCTTCACAATAAGGCTTTCAAATAAATCATGGTTGTACGGCAGTGAAGCATCAGTGTTGAACACTGATGTCATGCTGTCGATGATGATGATGATGCATAACAGAGCTACGAGGTAAGACAAGACAACGCACCATTACTTTATATTTTTCGAGTTCTTTATAATCCCCACCGTTTAATTGTTGAAGTAAAATAGGTCACTGTAATTGATAATCCACTTCAGTGTTTCGCATTAAATTAGCGAACGCCAGCTAATTCAAGTCTATGCATCTCGGTGGCCATCAATGCACAGGTTCAGTATGTCGCGCCGCTACTAATAAGGCACAAATTCGTAGTCAAATTAAATATCTGTGGTACTTACCACAGAAAAGACAAGTAATTGTATCCGGTCCTCATAAACAGCCTTGGAGAACAGCTGTATAAAAATCAAAATCTTATTACTGCATTTCGGCAAGGCTGTCCTCACTAAATTGTTAGGTTTCCCTGAAGATGTTTTACCTGGGGGAGTATTAGATGTTTTTCAGGAGTAAAGTGATGAATCTCTTTGGGCATCCCACTCATATGTGATAACAATGACAGTAAAACAAAGGGCATGTTAGCCACTTATAAAACACATTACCGCACTTGAAGAGCGATAATGTGCAGGCATCTTTCAACAATCTGATTACATAGCTTTTAAAAAATTCACAAAATAGGAAAATCGTGTTGTTTGGTTACATATAAACTTACTTTCATAAGTTTTTTTCAATTTCTACCCCCACATGGAAACAAATATGCCCCATCTATACCATTTATGTGCTTCTTTTGGAGAGTTTTTCAACTTCAATCGATATATGCATGGAAAAAATTTGGATTGACCAGCTGAACGCATCCGGATGCTTCGTTCCTCTGAAAGACTTCCATTTGTGCAAATGATGAATTATAACCCCTGTTCATAGTGAATACCCATTTACGAGCACAACAAAGTCGTTTGCAAACACCGTGCGGGAATGTGCATTAGGTTGGGCGACACTAAACAACGAACAGCTGTAGGTACATAGAAACTACAAATTGCTTTTTTGGTCAGCCTTGCAGTAACTCATTTTAAGAGCTCTCATTGGTTGATAGGACACATCAACTGTCTATTGTGCGGTGCAGTAATTAACATCGTGCATTATTGGCGAAAAGTCCAAGAAATTCATGCAAAACCAGCGATAAAATTTTGGTGACTAATTTCTGAGTTTCCAAAGTAATATTGGCTTCCCTGGGGGCCCGGTTATTATGATGAGTCCTGGAGGCTATCGCAGACTTTCATGGACCTAGTTAAAAAAAGAAACTGCCTAGCAAACCTAAACTGACTAATTTTTTCATGAGCTTCGAAGTCCCGCAAGATACCGATATTTTAATTTAAACCTTTCCACCAAACCTGGCTCGTCAAATGGAGTAATGATAATAGAATGTGGCAAACCGTATAATCGTTTAAGTGGGTAATAAAGAGAGGCAAATGTTGTGTGTGAATCGTACTGTGTGTTTTACACTTAGGACGCAAGCAAAGATGCTAGCTAACTGCGCGTCATTCAAATACTTCTTGAAATTCACATGGATCGCCTGGTCCAGCTCTTGGTAAGCCAACAATAGCATATCCAACATAAGATTTAATGTTAGGATATGATCACAAATTGATGTTAGCTGCTAGAGTATGAGCACCATGGCACACAAAATATTGGTTTAATTGCTAGGACAGACGAATGCACGCAATCTCTTTACGGCTTTATAAACGAATTTCCAAAGACTTGACACACAGACAGTTATTTTGGAAAAACAATTTATTGCGCCATACCATGCAACAAGTGTTATCTCAATAATATTGTTCACCTTAGTTTTTCATTCTATCCAGTGCTACATGAAACGTAAGTTTAGGGGAATAACAAGGCAAGCTTTCTGAGTTTGAGCTAACAACTATTTTGAGACGGCTGTGCTCTGTAGACATTTATGACAAACTATACGCCTAAATCCTACTAAATAATCATCTGCATTCATAGGGTTGGGCTATTAAGGTTCAGTTTTATTAATCTCTTAGTTTAGAAAAGATTAATCTGACGGTACTTTATTACCAGTTTGGTGAGAATGCATCGTGACTACTGTCAATTATTTGGTGGCTACCCAAACAACCAGTGGAGATAGTCATATTACTGCTTGCTTGGCCACAAAACTATGCAATCATGACGGTAGGACTTTTTTAACAACGGTTGTTTGCGCTTCGCAGACAACTAGTACCCACACGCATAACAGTTTTTATTTTCAGGGGAATAATGGCCGACATAAAATTTTAAACCTAAGTATGCGCGTCTGTATGTTTGGTATTCGCCAACAGTCCATAAAACAAGACAAAAAGGTAAAAAACGATCTCCGAAACGTGCCCAGTTTTGCTCGAGTCCTCAGACATCATTAAATGGTTACGAGTGTGCATGCTTTGGAAACCCGAGAAATTCGACATATTTTATAGTCCACCAGGATATTACTTGCTGTATTGAAAGGAGAGTATACAGCGTGAGTAAATAATCGAGGATGTCATTTAGCAGCTAAATGGAGAACAAAGCAGAGGTGACGAAGTAAAACTGGTGAAAACATGCCAGTGTGTAGAGGTGGTGTGAACAAGCCGTGGCATGATGACCAGTCTGTCACACCTGCAGCGGAGCTGGAAGATACAGGGTTAGCATATTTAATCTATTACCCGTTCAGCATGCTCTTGCAGACCTACCAGGAGTAGACTAGCCTTGCTCAGCTAGTCATTTAAGCTACCGTGCAGAATGGGCTCATTAACAGGGAGCAAACGAAGTGAAGTCTTTCAGTTTAATTGAGCCGATGTAATACATCACAAAGTGGTCCAGGGGAATAAATTTGGCGTGAGAGGAAGAATCAAATATAGTAAGCCATCTACAGGAAAACAGGTTTGGAATATTTTTACTCAGAAGAACATCTGGTCGTCGTTTGAGCAGTCCACTCTGGAAGCTTTCAATGCCATCCTCAATTTTTGGATTTCACTGTTGGTTGCAGCATCTGTAAAAAAGAATCAAGCACACAAAATCCAGTTTCTAAATTTTTTTCACTAAGGCAGTCACACTTCAGAAACGACCTTGCATTGTTTGGGTCATTTACATAACTGTTATCGGATGATCACATGCAGCGTTTAACTGGGCCAAAAAGGATGCATTGCACATTCTCGGCTTGTACCGATTGCAGTGAACATATTCTGTCGACCGATTCGAGTTCAAAATCAAATGGCAGAATGGCCAAAATCCATGAAAACAGCAAATGGCACAGTGAACTCGGGTGCTTGAATCTAGTACCCGTTTGTATGTCACCTGGTTTCGGTTCCCCGAATTTCACTTGCCATATGAGCCCGGAAGATGGGATCTTCTCACATTACTTGTGACAGCAGAAAAATTGGCAGTACCTGGCAGAATAATGGTAGTATTTTTGCAGAATAAGCTACATTTCACAACCCCGGGAACTGTTTGAGATGTGCATTTTTCAGGGCGAATAATATTTATGCCAGATTTCCCTACTGGTTGTAGGAATGAGGTACAATAATTGCTCAAACAACATCTCTCATGGAAGCATAGCTCACTTGGTCAAACAAAAAAATATAATCTGAGAAAGCTTTTAAGATTTAATTATAAAATAACCGCACAAACTTAGGGAACATTTCGATCTCTTGTATAGCCATTAGTTATCATATATTTTAAATTTGTCCCACGGCGTTTGCTACCTAATGATAGCAGCAACGTGTTCGCGAAATGAAGGTAAATTGATTTGCACTCATTACTCATAATAATTCATTTAACTGCTCGGACTTGTGGTGGTTTGTTATGCTTATTTAAATCTCTTAGTGCACCTTGTAATGTTTATTGACGTAATAAGCTCAAAACGTACTTATTTTTGTCAACTGTAATGAAAGCATTCCCTCTACGTCGAAGGCTGATTGGATCATCCGAAATTATCGGTTGTGGATACGATGCACCACCTAAGTACTATGTAAGCACCAACATGCGTGGCGACCTAGGGCCGTTGCAGAAAAATGTCAAAACTCAACGAAATCAGTTCCAAAATGAAACTTTCTTCTTAGGTGGTACGTGACCTTACGTAGTTTATCTTTATTTGGACGTCATTGCTTCCCTGCCAGTTGCCGACCGACTTTCAACTATTGAAACTACAGTTAACTCAACTTAAAGTTTAGGCTTGCCATGAAGTAATTTACAAGCTAATAGATTCTGTTTATCGGGGATTCGTTATTCAGAAACGAACGCCAATATATGACGTTTCTTGTGGCGCGCATTATGTTGCATGAAACATGTAAACTATTCTACCTCAACTGATACATTTTAGCTCGTTGGGACAGAAATTTTTAAAAACTGAAGATAATAAATCAATCGTATTGTTGTGGTGCCAATGGGAGGTTGAACTTAGCATCAGCCGAATCTCTTTCTCCGCGAAGGACAAAAGACGTAGCAGGACTTTGAAAAATTTCCTCCAGAGTTGTGCCTGGATTACCATCAACAGTCGTGTGTACTGACCTGGGGCAAACAATATATGTTTTGTTGATGAGGAAGAAATCCTAATTCGGACGCATATATGTGCACATATATTAAGAATAAGCATTTTAATGGACAAGACAGTTTGTTCCAAGAAACACGGCCAAATTATCATTACGCTTGTTGTGGAATAATGTAGGATGCCTTTGCAGAGTATTACTCCTTAAAAATCTTGTTTTTTCATCAGCTATTCCCTCGCGCAATTTCTCCATTTTAGCAATCTTATATCGGGCCTCTTTAGGTCTTTTTTGAACCGATTGAGACAATAGAATTTGATCAGTGGATATCTAGTCCAGCGAATCATCCCGTATTTAATTCGTCATTGACCGTTTCTTCTTTCGCGGGGCTTTTTTCATTTTTCAGTGGCATACCATAGACTGGTGTTGGACTGAAGGTCACCCGTCAGAGGACATTGGACTAAACAGGCTGCGCCGTCCCGTCCGTTGTCAGTTTCCCAATAATCTAAACCGGTAAAGGGACGTGTGGAGGTACTATTGAACATAAACTTGATAAAGTGAGATCACTAGACGAAACGGAAGAGCGTGTAAGCGAATGTGTTTATTAATAAAGTCCATGATTTTAATGAAAGGTGAACTGAGATATTCTTGGCTAAGGCTCACCACGGTAGTCGCTCAGAAGTCTCTCAAGTTAGCGGCAGTGATGAGGTCCTTGAACCTCAAAGAGGGATAATAGTTATAGTTATAATGGTGCTGATTTCTGAGTGCTACGAATGCTCTAGTTTTAAGCAATGTTATTCGGGTTTGAGTTCGGGTGATTTCGCTTAGCAGCTTCACTTCAACTAAATTTTCTGAGACATGTCAAAAAATTACCGCAAATTAGCATTCTCAAATTTTGTGAAGAAAAATCTTTGATATATGATAGTTGTAGGATCAGTCTTCGCAAGCTCGAAATCCACACCAGGTTTGCTCAGGTGAGAATGTTAAGTAAAATATCAGGGGATTTCTACGGCCAATAATATATGTAGCAATCTCTGTTATGCGAGCGCATTTTGGTAGGAAAGAATACAGTGCTGGAGAGGACTCTTTGCTGTAAACATTTTGAGCTTGTCAACATGCATATCTGACTTCAGGATCATGGGCTGACGGGCTAAAAATCAGTTATGACTGCTTATAGGTGATGGCTGCTCACTGTGTGATTTCTCTACACTTGATGTGGCAGATAAACTAACCAACCATCAGCTAACAAATATGAACGGACTGAAAAGGACACATACCTTTATCGAATGAAGCTCACAAAGGAAAAAGCAGGATTTACTGGTTAGGCCAAGGTAGATAAAAAGGCCTAACTGGAATAAAGATCTCATTAAAAGGGAACAAAGCGCACTTTTAGAAGCTTCGTAAGTTTCGGAAGTGCTCGGTTAAAAACTTTGATTCGCGCTGATTTGCTAGCTGCTGATTGACCTACAACCAAGTTGAGCACATCTCGTTTTATCGTAAACACAAAAAACCGACTGGTTTAAGTTAACCCATCCGACTGTTTTGCCTACTCCGATGGATTTGATACACATTATCACCAGATAAATGGTCAGATTTTTCTACCTGTACTTGACAGATGCATGTGCAACATTTCTACATTTAATGACCCTGATTTTCTGCGGCAGTTAACGTTGCTTTACCTGGAAATTGAAAACTGATTTTGTAATCAGTGACATTCCTAGGGTGGAAAAAGGCTGACTATTTTACCCACTTTGGCTGGAACTAGACCGTTACTAACAACACACGCATATTTTTTATTCTAGAAAACTCCAGAACGTGCCATGAATCCTCCTAAATGGGATGCACAGTAAACCTCTGGAGAAAACCTTATAAATATGGATATCTCATAAGGGAATTCGGCTAACCTACGTCAGGTCTGACCTGGTTGACTGCGACTACCAGTGCACGCAAAATAAAACTGTTCGTTACAGACATTCCAATGGGTGGTAAAAGAGTTACGAACAGGAAGTAACTTATTACTCATGAAACTTGGCAAATTACTAGGGGTTATTTTGGAACGAGAACCTAAAAAGCGGGATAAAAACCAACCATTGCGTTGAAATAAAGCTAAGTGAAAACTTCAAAAAATCTAATGCGCCGAATTTGAAGATTTGGAGAACTATGGGATACCGAAGTAATACGCTAACCTTTAAAGCTCGTGTGTAGCATAACTCCGAGTTGTAGCAGTCTCCTACAAGCCACGAGAACGTTCCGCTGACACATTTTGGATGTCGGCAATGCACCACATGAAGCAATTGTCCAACGGTCAGTGGAGTTTTGGGAACTCGTAAGACAGTGTTCATGTTCCCACTGTCTTTTGGATGCTTTTGAGTTCATAAGCTTACTAGATGACTAGAGTTTCAATTCGAAATTTGTTGTTTCCTCTTACATAACCTCATTTCTGGGTGCTTGTTAATAGGACACGAAACCCTCCAACTGACACCATTCATTTGGAGAGACTACCTTCAGTATATGTATTCAGTGTACGATTCTGGTTCACTGTAGGGGAATTGGTGATGTGGCCTCGGGATCTCCCTTTGATCCCATCTTAAATAATGTACTTGATGAGCTTGCGTACGTGAGATTAACCAACGTATTCCCATCGGTAAATTATAGGCGACACATAAGACACATAAGCGTCTGAGCCAATTGCTTCCGAAGCTAACCTCCTCTTACAAAAACCCGGCCAGTCACATCATAGCAGCGGATTAAACAATTTGTTTCATTTCCTAGACATGAACCCAGTCAGCTACCAGTAGTTTCTTTAAGGGGGAAAACCCACTTGAACAGGACACTACCCAAACTGCAATAATTTCGTTCCATTAGCGCAGAGCAGATCTCAGGGACACCTTCAGCGACCCAGTAAGATGGATGTGCCTGGTTGATGTGTCAAACAATACGACGAAGCACATCCCAAGCTTTTCGAGGGATACTGGCCATCCAGAATTATCGAAAACCAGAGATATGCTCATTCAGCTTGCTTATTCACTCCTAATGACCGTAGGAACTATGAAAGAATTTTTATCCGAGTCACATTTACCAGGGCAATCCTTTGCAGTCACCGCGTTTTCCATAAGCTCTACTCTTCTAGCTTCTAACAAAACCTGCTATTAGTGAAACTCAAAGATGAGGTGCCGACTCGCAAACAAAACATGAGCGAGCGAAGTGAAATATAATACGTGCGTAGCACAAAATCTAAGCACGTCTAACGCTGAAACGACTACAGGCATTTTCATAAGTTCGACTGTCATATTTTCATTGGCGTACACAAAGGTTTCAGGCCAGCTACACAATACATATAGGGTGCCGGCATTAACTCGAAAAATTCGCTGGGCTACAGATGCAGTTACCACAGTTTGGCTTAGTAACGCGGGTCTGCACTGTGAAAAAAATTTGTAAAGACTTTGAATCTACCTAGTATGCTTGACGCACTGCTTGGCCTACTTCCTGGAAAACACTTCAGACAAATTTTTGTCCAATGTGACCATTTTCCTGCCAAATCGTTGGCTGTTATGTCCCTTTTCCATGCGCTCAATAAGTATAGACTGCTCATTTCAATCATCATCGTCATTTACTCCCTAGGTATATTAACACTACCGTTCATTGTCGTGGCCTTTAGTCACCTAACTTTTCTTATCATGCAGCATCTATTTCAATAAACTCATTTAGAAAGTAGTCTAAAATTATTGCTACACGGACTTACGTGCGCTAAAAGCGTGAAAACACTAATAAAAAGTAATATTACTGATAGTATGTTCACCATTTTACTTCACCATTCAGTGCCACACTGAAGTTTATTTTAACATCTCTCATCACTTAGGAAGTACAGCAGTCTCTACATTCTGATTACACTAGACAGCTTAATGACGCTAAAAATCATAGCATAAAAACGGACACCCCTCATAAACAAGATGCACTTACTAAATGTCAATACTAACGTTGTGATGGCACGATAGCGCCCCAAAATTTTCTCCTAATCGTTTTTATCGTTACTGGCCATCTTCAGGTGAAGTAATAGTATTAACACCTGGTCCTTTAGCAAACGCTTTTGGGTATTTTTCCCCTGACCAATTACAATCGCTTATTATAATTAGCAATTACCCTTATCCCGCCAGCAAACTGAGGGCCATGCAGATAAAGCACTCTAATAGTCTTTCATCAGTCATTTGTTTGTCTGAGTGAGCCATTTTCCGCAAAAAATGGATCACACCTAAATTTAGGTTCGGCAGCTGCATCAAGTAGTCTACGTGATCTGCACGGTAACAAGCTGAGGCCATTAATCGAAATTTCACCTCCCATAATACTTTGTGCACCAGTCCCTGATGGGACCAAATGAGGAAAAAAATGCCGTATTTTTATGCACCTGATAACTTTACATACAGTTTACTACTGCCGCTCGACTAAGCATACGACCTAATTACTTAACAAAAATTGTAAATTTAGTAAGCAAGTTGTCTTAACGGTTGCAACGCGTTTCCAAAACGTATGGTTTTCTCCAAGTTGCTGTTTTGTTTTCATTGGAATATGCACACCAACAGAAAATCTTCTGAACCAGCCCAAGGAATCCACGCAAATGAGAGCGGACTATTAGTAGCAGCGAGGATGTGACTACGTGACATTCTAGAGATAGACCTGTTTCAAAGCTGTATCGTCCCACCATCACCTGGGGACAGTTAACACACAAGTTCTCACTACCAAAAAGTCGTTGGGAATAATCGATTACTCTGTAAAAATGTATGACCTAAATTTCACATCACCACACAAGCATTTTTTTCTATACGGGGCTATGCTTTTCCTGACATGCTTGCGGAACAACGGTCCATGAAAATGTGACTGGATCACTTGGGATCACTTGGGAACACTTAATCTGTCCGCTCACTCCGGTGACGGACGGTATCGCAAATTCAATTCCCAGGGTTCAAACTACCCAGGATCGGTTCCGCAATGCGATTTGAACGATGAGTCATTATTATCATAATTTTCGTCATCAGTAGTGCTAGAGGTTACGTTATCTGAGCTGGTATGAAAGGCATTCAGCGAGACGTCAGTATTAAGTTCACATTCTGTTGGTTGAACCCTTACAAAACTGAGTTTCATCACTGACCGGCCATTTTGCCACGAATTGCATGTATCCGCTGTTTGTGCGCTTGGCTCTCAGGAGTAGCCCACGAACTGGCTCACACCAAAGTACAAGCACCCCTTTAGAGTGGTGCGAAAACCGGTTACACATGCTGAATTTTAATAACAGAATTGCTCTTCGAAAAATGGATTTGACACTGTGCGCAACCTACTAAATCCAAAAAACTATATATCAAAGCCATTTGTAGTATTGCACATTAGTCATCAAAAATGGTACATTTTGGGGGAATCAACGAAGTAGCCACTGTGCGTCAACTGCGTTACACAGAATATTGTTCAAACAGTAAATTTAGGGTGCTCTACATCCGGTAGACACATGACAAAAAGTGGTGCGTAAACGACAAGTATGAATTCCGATAGTGAAAATATAACATCGGTAGTAGTTGTTCTTCTGTTTACTGTGCTAGGCTTCACCTAAACTGTCAGGTTCAACAAACTGAACAACACTCACTTATACAACCTCAGCTACCAACCTTCCCTCCCATGCTTTTATCTTGTGGAAGGCCATAACAGGGCACTCCCATCTGACTGCAGCTGAAGTTTGACGTCCAACAATGTCCAATTTTCCGCTAACGTAACCTCAAGTGGTGGTGTCTGTGACGTCAGTGACACGCGGTGGCGCGGTTTGGTTCCAGTAGGTTCGTTCAAAAATATTGTTTTCATGTCATAAATAATTCACAAACACCGATGCTATGAATTGTGCAAAATGAAGATGGGTTGAGACTGATAAATTATACTACTGCAGCGACGTGATGCCAAGAATAAATAAAATTGCTGGATGCCTGTTGGAATTTGAGACGTTAATTATGAGCTATTAAGGTGAACCAGCCCACTGGTCTATATCACGCTCCCCAACAAATTATTTCTGAACAGATGTACTCAACTTTGTAAGTTAATTTAAGAAGCCACTTTCGTTTGTTAGAAGAATCTATTCTAGTATGTAACTCTAGACGCAAAGCCTCACGTGCATCATTTTTTTCAGTCCAGCTTAGCTTTGCTGCACGTTCAATTACGTTTCTGGACTCTGTACATCATTCTGTAAAGACTCTTTTGGTCCGGAAAAACCCACAACTCCAGGTGGTTGATTATCGTGTGAAATTGTCATCTATTTGCTGTGTGTATTATCCAGAACACGCCCGGTTTGCCTTCTTCCGATACTGTCCAATAGTAGATCGTGGTGGTAAGCACCAATCAGATAACAGCCGACGCCTCACACAACAACCGGTGTCATGCCGGTGACCACAAGCCTCATCACCAGTTGTCCGTGACCACACAGTGAGTGAAATCCTTACTCTGCCTCTGACTCACACAACACCGCGGGTCAAACTTGTCGCTTTCTATGCAGAATTGGATTAGTGTACGTAAGAAACAAGGATCCCTTCAAATCTGCTGGAGATTATTATTTATTGGGTAAGTTGTAGTTGCCCTATTCTAGTTATTCAGGTTGTTTTTTCACATGTAGCTTGCACCCAATTCTGTACAAACTGAAACAATGTCAAAATACGTCTAACGCTTGATAGACCACAGATGATTCTGTTTATCAAACTTCGTAAATCACAAGTTATTTAATGCTTGAGTTATTTTGCCAAATTTAAAAATTCTAGAAACTGACGTTTGCATACTTATGCTAAACGGAGAAATGACCACAAACCTAAACCAAAAAATATGTGGTCAAGGGGAATGTTTCCTCTGAACCAAGTACTCAAAAGTATTTCTGTGGTAGCAACATCACAGTTAAATACAGCCAGTTTGTTTTCAACAATAGGACTGATTGGATTACAAGAAAGCAATCCGGTAACTTTATTCATGATAATCTTTCACTGCACTATTTATTGCCTCACGACTAATAATAGTTCACTGAAATAATTGTTCACTGAAAGGTAGGTGCTTCCAAATCAGAGACTACGGTTGTCAGTTTACGATCTTCACCACGTGTAATGCAATTTATTTGAACATGACCATTACATGAGATCTGAAAAATAATTTTGTACCCGTCTGACATTACCCTACTCATTATTATTTCCAACTTCTAAACTTTCTAAACTCTATGTGAGTTTTTGGGCGACTCAGCGTATTTGAGACAATTAAATTTCAGCATTCTTAAAGATGAACCTTGGCCGACCTTTCAAATAGGGATTGAGAATGTGTCCACGGACAAATCCTAGAGCTCTGGCGGCATTCAGAAGTACGTGCACAGGCACGGCAAAATTTACCGAATCTCTTAAACAACTCGACTCTTGAAAATCAGGTGATAGTGTGTTACCTCGTTGGGTTGCGTCAGAAGTTGTAGTATATGGGGGAAATTTTGCGCAACATCCGCCAAATTTCACCTGCACGAACCCATAGAACTATCATTCGCCTGGGCAAACACAAGCCTTAGATCGCACTTTTCCATCACGTCCGGCCATCTCGGTGAAATAAACCATCCTTGCATGTAAATCGACAAGTGCACTACATCATGCACGTACCTCAGTTCATTATACACAATCTTCTATGTTTATTCGTATAGAACCTTCCCATAATTTTTCCTAAAATACTGAGAAAAGAAACAACTCCTTGATAAATGCGCTCAATTCCCCCCATCCACTAAATTTCTTCCAGCCATCATACGTTCCTTCCGTTACTGCATTCCAGGTTGTGCACTTCTTGGAACATCTGTTCCGTTGAAATATTCTTAGACTCCCATTGAAATGCTCCATTTGCATCGGGCATTATAACATGAACAGGCATGAACTGCATTTCTTCCGGCCGGTGGAATATACACGAATTTGCATCTAATAAGTAATATCAGTCCATTAAGTTGTCGACCCCTGAAATGAACGCTAGTGACAGTCAAACTATGACTAACAATACGCCTCATAGTTTTCTATTGGACGCATGAAAAGCTACCATGGGGCTGGTACGCTTTACTTTCACTTGGCCGGTGACGAAAAGTTTGTCGTTAAAAGTCAGACTTCATAACTTTCGAAGTGGTTTTTTCATCAGTGCGTGAACTTTTTATCTCCTGTCACAACGTTTGTGGCGGACAAAAACATGTGGAACTCATTATGTGTTCTGGGGATACTGCACCGTTTAAAACGATTTCCTTTGTAGAAATTCCGGATTACGTCCCCAAGTCTCCCTCTTTTTTAGTGGTTTAGTTGTATATTACTATGTTATGTTATAGAAGCCGAGCCCACTTACCGGTTTGACTCCTGGGCGCTTGCAGCATTGGGCTGATATGCTCAGGATCGATTTAACTATTTTCTTTTACAAATTTGACATATTGAAAAGCCCACGATCTAAGATATGAAACAACACTACCACAGGATAATGCTTATTTTATAACAAAAGCAGGATTTAAAGGACTGTCTGATTTTCACGTGCGTTTTGAGTGTATTCTGCAAGCACATCAGCAACACATTTTTGCCCCAGCTATACACAACCTAGGAGGCAGGCAAATTCATCCTCATCCCGAAAAGATAACTGTCATTTGTGAATAAACACATATGTGATGACAAGGTGCTGTGACATGATATCTCATTAAACTATGCAGAATTGTGGTTAGCGAAAACGAGTATGTTAACCAGTTGTTTTTCATTACAACTGCCGTTTGTTGTTTTATTCTGTGAGGGAAATGGAACAAAACAGTGAACGGCCCCATTTAACTGACGCAAACAAATACCAACTCGTGTGCTTTATCGTCCCAATTCTAAGCCACACGTTGTTAGCGTACAGATAGTTTGATTAAAATTTGATTCAGGGCTCTTTCTCGAAATTTCAGCCACCCTAACCATTAGTAATAAGCGTTACATCTATGTGTGGTGCATCTCAAGCTCAAAATTTTGAAATAAAATTGGACCGTGATGCTTTGGATTCGAAAGTATGTTGAATATTACTCAGAGGTGATGTGCAGTCACTAGAGAGTAAGAGAATAGTGAGCCTTCTAATGGAGGAAACTGGATGAGAAATGAATGTCCTGATTTAAGTTAGACTAATGAATGACTTAATTCCCAATGACAATCACCACTTAGGAAATGTGATAGTGGAGTGGACTATTTAACCGAATAGAACTCCATCTGAAGAAAATTTGTTTTCGTTTTGAGTGTATTGCTTAAATGGTTCAACCGCATGGCAGATATTATGGAAATCAATCTCAGAACGTGGAAGTATTCACAAGATTTTGCGTAACGTTGTTCTTTCAATTTCCGCCAACATTGCGATCCTTCTGTTATGGACTTATTCCTGTTTTATAATCTTAGGCACAAATAAGACGCGCAAATTGCGAAATGCACTCATCCGCAAATTATTGGTGTTTTTTATGTCAAGTAAACACGCATACGTTTTCCTACTTGACTGATACGTACCAATAGAAATCCCCGACAACCTTCCTGTAGTTAATCCACCAGCCAAGCCATCACAAGCTAATCAAGGCTTTAACCACAATGGTAACAAAAAAGACTGATCGGGAGTATACTTTGCGATATCAGATTGCGAAAAAAATTGACTTTCTCAAACTGCTTCTACTGTATCTATGCCAGTTTCAAATGCGTATTAGTCGCGATTGCCTTGATATTAGACTGAACAAGTGTTGAGTTGGTGTTGTTCGTCGTGGTGGAGAATTTAAGCGAAATTCTTCAGTCGCCACTCCCTTCACCTTCACACTAATCAGGTCGTCTTCCATGTGAAATCCAGCTATCTGTGACTCCACTTACCTTTTCCCATATGAAGATTCGGAATACGTTAGCATATCTAAATCATTATTTGCTGATAATACTAAGTCTAGTAGTCCCAGTGGTATTAACATAAACTGAACAAAAGAAAGTGAGGCAAAGTAAGCAAACTAAACTACCACCAGGAAAGCCCAACTCATAAACCATTACTTCTGTAACATTTTAGCTTTCGACCTCTCTGAAACAATACACAACTGCAACATTTCATGGAAAATGGACAAAATACGCACATAAAATCGGAATAAACTAGCAACTCTGGATTACAAAATAAAATGGGCGAATCGTAGAAGACAAAAATAGCTATTTTACGGCTTGGCGTCACTGAAAACGGGGAAGGCTGAGAAGAAATATTCTTCCAATCTCTGGCTCTATATCTTCTTACACCCATCATTGTCGTCAATCCTTCTCGCTCTTTCCTATAATCAAACGCCTGCTGTACCACCTGTCGTTTTTCGTTAGAGTATCGTTTTTGAGGACCCGTGGAGCCAGCCGATTTCGTTCAGCTAGCAGTGGAGTCGGGTTCTTTCATACCGGCCCCCGCTCTGGTCTGTTTGATACGGTGGAGGATCCGAGATTGGCCAGCTTGAAGGGCGTCCCATTCGTCAGGTCTTGACTCGCTTGACGCAGTATTTACGAATGAAACAATCAGAATTCTCGTGTTACCCGCTGTCAGCTAGCTGTGTGTAAGAGTAGTGACTCTGTATTGTGCCGAGTGTATTCGTTATCCTGACTTCTTCAACACGGGCTTAACTGTAGTATCATGGTACAACTAGCGAATAGGTACATGTTTGTTCACGCTACCCTCGGGCAACACCAACTGTATCGCCGAATTGTTGTGAGATGGTGTTGTGGTTTGCTGAACGGCCGTGCAACTCTGTGTCGGTCCTTGGCTTCCTGCTCCGCCCACTATGGTATATCAAAAGGCACGATAGCATCAGATAGCCCTTTATGGAGACAAGGGAAGATCATTACAATCGTATTTATAGGGTCATCACAGAATGTTCCACAAGGTTGTGCTAGAATCTCCGTGAGGGTGCGAGAAGCGTCATTCTAAAGATGCTCGATCCAGATTGGCTGACATTCTGACTAATCGGGGCGTCTTCGTTTGGTCCGTAGCGCGCACGTGACACATCCATCCAACTGACGTGATGTCCGGTTATTACGGGGAACTGGCCCCCGGACACCTCCCCCTTGAGAAGGCTGTTCAACCGACCGCTGCTTTGAACTCAACTGTGACGACTCCTGTAAGTGCTGTCGCATGTCTGTCCTTGCCTGGGGCTGTGAGCATGCCGATCCGGGATCTGGTGCCCTCCACTTCGGAGGCATGTCACGGCTGCCCGGTGTCCCATGCGATGTGTTTCCCTTACCGGGCCGCTGTCTGTTGTTTGAAGTTGGTTCCCTTGACGTGGCCGTGCTTATGATCTTATTTGTGCCTCGTAATTGACGTAGTATTCGACCCTGCGTCCACCGTGGAGAGCATTCCCCATATAAGTGAATCACTATCTGGCCCCTGTGTGACTGTTGTTGCGTCCCTTCTGCCGGCCCCCCTTTCTCGACCTTCTGGATAGCACTGGAACTGTTTCGCCGACCTGTTTTAGTGCAGTAGCATTGACGCGAATAGCTGCTACTCCAGTGCTCAAACTAACCTGACGACTGTAACTCAGTCGGGGCATCCATTAGTCGACACCAGTGCCACGGAACCTCAGGTAAAAACCTTTCTGAAAGCACTGGCAATGAAATTTTGCGGACCACGAAGTAAAAATGAAATTGAAACTACTGAATTAAACATCAGAAATTCCAGACAGTCTGTTGTATAATTTATGGAAGGAGTGACATGGTGGACGTTTGAAAAGGTCCGTGACGATTCACGCCAAAACTGCCTTAAAAAAGTTGTCGTTTGCACATCAAAGTGCAAATGAATCTATGGCTCATCTTCTACCTGCTGGTTTCGACAGCGATATCGTTTTTCGGTACATCTCAACAGATGTGAATTTCTGGGCCCTCTCAATTGTCATAAATTTGGCTTTTTTTACGGATACTTAATTTTCCGCTGCTGAGGATTTTCCCAAATTCATCTCGAACCTAAAGGCTGGAGCCCAAACAACATACGCAGGGTTATTGATGGGCTTTTCGAGTGCATTTAACTCGGTTTTGTCGTAAAACGCTACTTCTAAGATTGCTGACGATTGCCCACGACCGATTTCGACCTTCTTCGGGCGCATCAGGCAGGCGCAGTTCACGAATTTCCGTCAACATAACATTCTACTTCCAACAAATTCAACACATACACTTATCTATATAGTAATTTGTTTTTCACGGAAGACTCGGCTGGATCCCAGCTGAATCACTGTAGTATGACGTTCCACTTCAAATGAATATGTTGCGGCAGACCGTCTCACCATTAAGTTGATAAGGTATGTCAGTATTGCAAAACAAACCATATTGGTGTGCAAATGAGTATAGTTCGCTATTATTCTAGATATTGGCAATCAGATGCCATGGTACTATTGAAATGAAATAAATGTCGGAAACGTATTTTTTCTCCGGTTTCCCACTGCCACTTTATTTCATGACTGTGACGCATTTTAACACCTGAGCGGTTGATCACATTTGATATACTGTACAAGTGAAAATGTTAGGCGCTGTCTAATGCACCGCATAAACGTTACCATGATCGGCTCATTATTTCGGTTGACTTTCTCCTTACTGGCCGAATGCCAATTTTCGGGAGCGTGCACGTCACACACGTAGGCCACACACTTGAACAAGACACCACATGATTTTGACATGCTAAGTGGGTGGTCGTTCGAAGTTGACAACAGTCAGTCGTGTTTGCCTAGGCTCTACTGTACAACACACATTCACACAAACAAGTTTTAGTCTAACTGACGGTCACTACAGACAAAACCCTGACCTGTTAACTGCTTTCAGATTGTGAGTGATTTTGTGGGAAGTGCCAAAAGGTCAAAGCAAAATCGT
Organism: Opisthorchis felineus; assembly: GCA_004794785.1. NCBI lineage: Eukaryota > Metazoa > Platyhelminthes > Trematoda > Opisthorchiida > Opisthorchiidae > Opisthorchis > Opisthorchis felineus. Next base: position 515,392 of record SJOL01006413.1, on the reverse strand, counting down.
GAATTGAATGTACTTAAATTAAGGAACGTTTTAACAGACACTTATGGGTCTTTATGCGGTTTTCTTGCAGTAAGTAGGTGGTGTATGGTCTCACCCAGAATAAATAACAACCTGTGGAGCATAAATTCTCTCCAGGTTGAAGGACTAGTTAAAAGCCCTAAAATGCACGCCGTCGCATATCGGCTTACGCACTACATTGTATTAGGGAAATATGTTTGGTGGATAGAGGAATCAAATGATAACAAACCGAATATGATACTTCCAGGAAGCATGAGTCCTCAACTGCATCACTTTCGTACTATCTTAGCAACAGAATAGTGCTTTCTTACTTAAGCAGTATGAGGCGACTAATTAAAACCCACAGATAGTCCATAACAGGTTTCATCACCGGAGGACTACGCCTACCCGATAAGCCCCAAACGGAATGAAGTGCATAGTGGACTGTTTGCAGACGTTGAGGAAACTTTTCACACGACTCTGTTCAGAGAGAAAAGGAAACTTTGTTGAATATAGTCACAACAGAATCTCGAGGTTGCACATTATGCGAAGGAATATCAATGAGTAACTGACCTTGAGGAATGTCATCTAGTTTTCACCATGCAACTGAGCTCAAAGAAAAATTATTTTATCCCCAGTTATTCCTTTCTTTACATCTACCATCCTTGACGGCTTAAAAGTTGAAAATGGCGTAGCAAAGCTCATTCCGATGTGCGATATCCATTATTTTGACCACAGTAATAAATCTTGGTCGGCCTAACATCTCATGCGTTGATACCACAGTTGAAATTCACCAAAAAAGAGTCAAACACAAGTTTACTAAATGTCGTCATTTGTTTTGGGCGGAAAAGTCCAGCTTTAATTGAAATTAGGTGAACTAATTCAAACCATAAAAGCAGAAACACTTACAATTACAAAGCCTATTTACATCGGTTGTTGCATCCGGTTGCATGCAAAATAGTACCTGCACCAGATATATCGTCTGTTTTGTTAAAACCCTTTTTTATCAGTGGGTACACAAAATTCCGTCAAGTGGGCAGAAACGCTGGATTTAATCTTTTGGTTGCCTGTGGCTAACACAGATGGAACAGCTTCGTGATCTACTAACTTTCTCGATAAAAGCTAAAATGCAACGAACACCAGATTTGACACGCAGCTTCCCATACTGATCGAAAGTTTTTATCAAACTGTTGTCACCCAGCGGCTCCAGATAACGACAGTGCATTTCCCAGGCTACGTTTCGAAAAGCCTTCCAGCATCCACAAGTACCACGAATCAACTATTTTGGTTTCTGGGTGAGTGGTCCATTGACAGTTCGTGTATGTTTTACTCAGACATTCCGCTATTCTGCATATGGCGGGCAGGCCATCTGATGACAAGCCACATCAGTGACAGAGAAACTGACGGTCACCGCTCTGGCCCCGTAACAATAGAAGTGCACTCTTAAATACGTCGCGCGTCTCTAGACTAACGTTCAGATTTTATGTGGGTTCTCACCCTGACATCCTTTTAATTAGCATTTACTCCATTCAGCGAGACAGCAACAAGACCGATCACTTTGGAACTGTCCGAATTGACCGCTTTTCATTTGCCCACTCTGCGTGGTAGTAATTGACCAGTGCGATGAGTAGACAAGGCACGGTGTTTAATTTACTTAACCAAGCACCAACTGCTGTGTGAGTACAAAAGCAAGATAGATTGAAGCATTGATTAAAACTGACCAGAGCCTTTTCTCTATACATTGTTCACTCTCCGACTTGTTCAAGTCGGGAAAATGTAATTACTTTCCGCGTGGCCTTTCGGACAGATTCTGACTGTTTATGATGTACCAGAAGAATGTTTAGTTCAAGCAAAGCGGAGTCAAAGGGGTACTCTTAAAACGGAATCTTTGTTAGTTCGATTGCAGATCATATAGTTTATTGCACCTTGAACACACTGTCCCTTTATTTCTATCAGTTCGCTATTGTGGGATCCTTTGCTTCACGTGACATTCGACCACGCCAGTCACATTTTATGAATAATTGGTACCATTTTTTTTCTTAGTGACAGTTTTCGCGATTAAATATTTGATTCGGATGCCCAACATTGTCTCTTGGAACGCACGGCGGTTAGTTTGAGGCCCATGAATCTGCACATTGCAGTCCTCCTGTCGCAGTATAACTTACATCAAAAGACTTCCACTTGGTGGCTTCAGTAGATAAGTTGTCAAAATCACTTTAGTCAAAAATGCACCGACGAAAAATGTCCACATAGAAAGGTCTGGCGGCACACAATGTATTCCAGAACAAGTTAGAGAATAACTAGTTTCTACATATAAATAAAGCACATTGCTGGGAATAAATGAACTCTTCAGTGCCCTCGTTAGTGCCCCATCACTGAGAGTCAGGAGGCTCACTCTCACGTATCGAAGATACCACTGAATTTTTCTTCATATGAACTCTGTAGATGACCTTAAAATTACTGTCGATCGCATGATTCCTTATTTCCGAGCACTTGTTCGGAAAGTTCAGGTTTGAGTCCACAGCATGTAATGTTCCACAAGCAGGATTCGAAAACTTACTGAATATATTTACCGAGTTATTTGTTCTTGGTTTCTGAGATGGGTGATATAATTTGAAGAACAGAGTGAGGTGGGGGTACTATCTCAATCTACAAGTGCATTTACAGTCTGTTTGAAAATCATAAAGAACACGAAAATGCACGTGTGGGTCTGAAGAACTCAGTATTACATAAGAACTTCGTAAAATTTACACAACTCTTTTCTTGATTTCACCTTATTTTGTCGTGTTTTTGGCGAGCTGATTGGAATAATACAGAAAAAACAGTCTTCACACCTCATATTTCCCATTTGCAGATATATATTATTGCTTTAAGTACCAATGAAAGTGCTGCATTAAAATAAATATTATCAATTTCAACAGGAGGTTATGATGAACTCGTCTAAGGGACTAAACTCATTTCCAACCATAGATTGAGCATATGTATGGCGGTGAGCTGTCAAAACTTGTTTGAAAATGCACTCCCTATTTCTCAAATAACTGAATAATAAAAACGTCCCAAAAAGCACTTGTGAAAAATGTTCTATAATCAGTCAGGATCTTGCGCTGCATTGAAAATGTAATTCTCGCTGACGTCATTGTCATGGAGAGCTATTGAAGCCGAACTTCCTAACCACATATCATCTGCAAAAGAAACCTACGTTAGGAATCCAACCACATTAGCTATGTAATTTCAGGTGAAGTTTGATCTCGGGTAGAGCTGTTGAAATATGGGACAAATTTTGCAAGGATACTAGACAATAAATCAAGCTTTTGTGCAGAAATCTCGGGATTCCCAAGTGATCAAGCAGATTTTCTCTCTGAAACGGTCATCGATTGAGCGCAAAATCATGCAAAACTGTGTTTGAAAGCAGTCGGTAAGCCAGGTTTTTGCATTGTTAACGGTAGTGACTCAACCACGTGCGTGTCCATCATCTTAGCCGATGTCGCTGTCGTTTTCTGTGGATTGGGGCACGTCGTTAAGCGTTACCAGATGCTTGCTGTATCCAGGTCATTAAAGTGTCCACAGAAGAGATCACAACTGGTCACTAAACCCACCATTGTTCCCGGGCTGTCAAATTGGGCACTAACACATAGATACATTCCGACTGTCATTTGCCAGACATAAGCCCTTCAAAGCGGTTCTCGTCAAAATGTTTGAACGCTAATGGCTGTTAGTTTGCAAAACACCAGCCTCAGCAAGTGTGACAAATTGGTCAATTAGTGCTACATCCTGTCTGCAATTAGCTACACCAGTTGCTGTTCAGTCCGTCAAACTGCACAGTTGTCTAACTAATAGCCCACCAGCACTGTGGAGTGAGGAGATTCATCGAGTGACCGAATGCCCAAACACCATCTTCTCACTGGGTGTGGTCTGTGGAGCTCTTCTGATAAGTCCAATGAAATTAGATGCGTTTGTGGGTTTCACACACGTTATTTTGATTAAACATATCCACCTCACGCAAGCAAGGGAACCGGTTGTACTAGCCTCTTTCGGCGTAGACGCCTTTCATTTTCCAACAGACTACATTAGTACCAACCTCACAAAGGTTTGAGTGGTAATAGGCGAGATTCAAACGTGACGAGATCGACAATCGCCTCCTACCAAATATTATTGTCTATTACCACTACTACAGATTAGACTGATTCCGTGGTAGTTGCCTGCTTTCCGGATGGTTCCTTCTCCCCCCACTCCCACCGTCCTACGGGACATCTGGAGCTTCACGTACTTAATGAATTATTTTGTGGAATTCATGTTGTTATTATTTTAAACCAACTTTGAACAGTTCGGTGGGTATTCCGGCATCCCTAGAGGCCTTCGCGTTTTGTTTCATGAAAGTGATGTTTGTAGTCCTCCCAACGTTGGAGGAGCGTCTTTATGGTTCCTTCCTTACCTTGTGGTATTTCATTTAGTTGATCTCATCGGACAGTGTCATAGTCAGTAAGACATCCTTGCTCAATTCTTGGATGGGTTCACGTGTTTGCTGAGTATTGGTCAACCTTGGAGTTGCACAAACTGACAATATACGCTGGCCGTTGTCGTTCATCTGTGCAGTTCCAAGTGGCCCCAGTATCTTCTTCTAAGGTTCTAGAAATTGGTCAACTGGAAAATTAAAATCTTCCACTGGAAATGATGGTCGCCATTGGGCTATGACTGAATAACGTCAGACAGCTGAGTGTAGAACCAAACCCCTATTCAGTATGAGACACTGTAGGCTCATAGTTACTGACAAAAGTAATAAAACGCCTACTTTTGATTCGAGGACTAGTTGTCATCATTCTTGGATTAACCCACCAGGATTACTGGAAAAAAGTTATGGATACAGCGAAGCATACTCCGTGTTCCTGCCAGCTGTGGTCCGAGAATCCTTCTGATCTTGTTGTGCCAATCTTGTCCTTTGGCAGCGAGTACCTTCAGCGGTTCATTTCCATTATTATAACACATTTGGGTCCCGATCTTCCAGGCGTCAAGCCCATATTGTTGGATGGTCCACCTTCCTAAATGTGGTGTCTTCTTTTCAGCGAGATTTGGTATGCGACCTCCCTGAAACTATGACCACTCGATCGGTTCTAAGTATCTTCCAGTTAACTGAGGATTCCGTCTTGTTCGATCGAAGTATTTAAATCTTTTTCAAATCCGGATGTCCGGGATGTGGGTCCGGATTGGTTTTAAATATTTGACCTGGAGCTTTCAAACTCCTGGTTTGACCAGCAAGAGGGCGAGTGGTAAGGTTTTATGGATGGTCCCTACTGGAAGCCGCAATTCTGACCCGTTTCGCTTCGGCGGCTGATGTGGCCCCTGAAACAGACAGCATGCATGGATGTGGCGCTGCTAATGTTGCTACGCCTAGCAGATGCGTTCGGAATCACACCGGAGTCGCCTGTAAGGAGTAATTCTACCAAGTTATTTTAGCAAGCAACCACGGTCTTCTTTTAGACAGTCGGAGTATGAGGTTATTAGTGTTGGCCGTTGCTAATCCGTTCTTTTCCGGGGGAAGGCAGAGTCACTGCTTCCATAAATATCGAAATGCTAGTCCCCTGAAGGAAACAATTTCCCCCGAAGTAAACAGCAAAACGTGATCTGCGGACGTCCCCGTTAGTGATGCTCTCTAATCCTCGTTCCTCTGCTTGCGTTTTGTACATCTGATAGGACTGAACCCGGAGGGAGCAAACATTGCAATCAGCATAGCCGTTATAGTCAAAGCAGCACCTAACCCGGAGTACCAAGACAAATTTTAGGCCAGGAACATACATATACACATATGTGAGTAAACAGAATGCATATAACAAAAAAAAATATAAGTGGTTTTCGCTAAGATGCAAAGCTAACTCCTCCAACACTCAGGAACATCACGTCGACAACCAACTGGTGTTTTTTGGCAAAAATATTAGCGCTGCTTGAGTGAGACGCCATTACCTTTGTGTGCAAGATAGTTCCTTTCTCTACATCTCAGTTAGTCGATAGACGATTCCTCCACAAATAGACTATGCCAATTTACTCATAATGCTTCAGCACTGAACATGGACGTGCATACGATCGTTAGTCCAAAAGAAAACACCGCGCTGAATGGAGATTCACCCGATTAGGAAATTTTCGGGGTATCCCTTTGAAAAATTCTAGTCAATAATTAACGGACAGCGTTTCGCCGTTTACGTAAAAACTTCACCTGGCCAAGCAATTGCGTCATCTGATAAAGCTATCATGGTTTTCACAACTAAAACAATGCTATATCAAGAACTGATGAAAAACATGATATTAAAAACCTGCAATTTGTACCAATGGGTGCCGAACTGTCTGACCTAGGAATGGGAAAACCTTGAAACTTAAGGCGTGACGCTGTAGAGCTCCTTTCTTCATGAAGTGTTTTACTTAGTATTCTAGTAATTCAGTCCTTGAAATAGCATGTAATTTCGCTATTATTTTAATGAAGGGGGATAGCATTTAGGGATGTCCAATGGAAGAAAATATACCTTCGTTTTGTTTGGGGAGGCACCATGCGGCAAAAACTTATTTCGGTGTTGAGATACGCGCAACAGCCTACTTTCCACTCTGATCATAACTTGATAATGCATACCCTGAATATGATTTATTACACACAACACCGAGGTGCAAATAAGGTGGCTGCGTTTTGTGGTCGGTTGCCAGATAAAAGCTTTTTATGCTTAATGATCCTAGACAAGCTTTAAATGTACCAACATGAACCTAATGACGGCTTGATATAAATCTAAGGCGTTATTCGAAGTGTGCAACCCTTTAAGTTTCGTGACAGAGGCTAAAGGAACTTAAAAACACATTACAACGATACCAAATCATCTTCGGATTTATACCAATGCATTACAAGTTTCCCACCTAGTCCTTTCTAGAATTTCACTGAGAAATATTATGAGCCCGTCTGAAACTACCATAACTAGGAGAGCTAATAAAACTTTCAACAACAGTAAAGCCCGCATGGGTGCCTGAGGCTAACTGGCCCGCGAACTCAGGGAAATCTCTCCTACTGAGTAGGAACCGTAGGGCAGTTCTAAACCTCTGTCAAACTACTCTTCCAAATATTTCTACATCTTTTACTGAGCATCAAATTTGCACAATCGGGTGTACTCCCAAGGACCTCCATTACATGAGTGGTAGAAATTGTCTCAATGTCTCCGTTACTATTTCCGATCCACAGCGGGTAACTTTACAATGTGAGTAGCTCACCAAATGACTCGTACAGTATATATATATATATATATATATATATATATATAGCTATATACTATATGTCATTACTGTCAAGAACACCTTTGTTATTTCGTTTGTGAACAGCTTAAAGTGGAGAGATAAGGCCTACAGTTGGTCGCTGCCCAAACAAAGCCTGTGGGTTAAATAGTTTGATACGAAAATTACATAGGCAAGTTTCGTAACTAATCATTCATACAACATTATGCACTGGTGGACGGCAATTATTGGACCGGGCTGTTAGGCCAAGCCGCAGATCTACTGAAAATGAGCGATGGGCACAGCCTGGTTTTGAATCCGCACTTTCAGAATAATGGTTCAAACTCTAGTGCATAATGTGATGTCGAGCTGCAGTAAGAGTGAAGAAGCTACCGATGACGTCGTTGATTAGGGTTGGGTAAGACATCATAGAAAATAGTCGTAACTGCTAACTCCCTCGTTGAAAATGAATAAAAGCTAGGATAAATATGAATCTCAGTAACGTGCAGCATCTGAAAAACCACGGGCATCCATCGTAAAAACCCACACACTATACATGTACTCTGTGAGTAAACTAATTTTGGCAATATCGCTTTGGGCATTAACCATGTTTGTGCAGGTTCAATTCATGTTTGTGCATCCCTGAAGAGTGTTGCTGGATTTGTGCGGGAAAACATTTTGGCAGCTATGCTTCTTGAGTTTTGGTATGCACCGGAAACCCAAAAGAATTTGCAGTGCTTGGGTTGTAAACAAATTTACTGGGTAGTTTTAGAGTCACTTTGTATCCAGTAATTCTATATCCAAACGGAAACTCGCGGAAACTCGCCTATATTCATGCCGAGCCTTAATGCTCCCCAGGTCTACTATTGTGAGCAACCTGATACAATAATACGGGAATGAGCGTCCCACACTGCAAGACACCATGCATCATTTGCTTGCTGGTCTCACAAACTGAATGCGTCTATGTCAAATTGTTATGGGACCGAGGAAGGGAGATCTATCCGACGTCCAACAGAGTGTTTAAAATTCGTCTAGGGCTAAATGTCGTTCCTTGCAGAACTGATGCGCTTCATGAATAATAGATCGCGATATCGGATAGCGCGCTCCATTGAACATGTCTGACAACTGCGCAAACATTCAGCTGCACTGCTCTTATGAGCAAACGCTACTTCAGAGGACATAACCTAGATGAGTCATGTCGCGTTGACAGGCAGACCCATTCATCATGCACACACGAAGGCAGTTGAGCTCTGAACGATTAGTGAGTATGCACTCGACCGTGCTGTACAAATCGTACCGACTGTGTCTGGTCATTGCCCGTTCAATAGTACTCCGAGCCCGTATCATAACATGCACTTCGACTAGAGAGCGTGGCCCCAGTCCAAAAGTCAGGGTTATAGCTTCAGATAAAATATGGAGCGGCCTAACCTGAATATGTATGTATCGTCAAACCATATACTTATGGTATTCGAAATTAGTCTAAGCCTTACACTGTGGGACAGGTTAAAGGTATCTCAGTCCAGCCCTGTTCGATGACACTGTTACCACCGCAGAGCGTAGTCACGTGGAAAAATTGTGCATATCGGGAGAGTTATAGTGTGGTGCCCAAGATTTATTAAATGTAACATCCTCCTGGTTATCTGCGCTTGTTCGCATTCACTTCACATGAACCTTTAGTGCAGCATAAGCTTTACTAGACTTTTACAGCCGCCAAACTATGTTTATTCCAAAATGATACAGTGAGTTGGAAAACAGCAAAGACTCGTGGGGAACAGCCAGCCTTTCGTGCAACCAAGTTTCTGGTATTTAAAAAAACAATGAGCAAGTGGTAGAATAAACGAAGCCGTGTAGCCGCAGTGTTTGTTGTCCCACGATTAGTGGTAGAGGGGTTTATATTGCCTTAGGAACTGGCGCACTCCCACTTCGGTTTTCCAGTAGACTCAGAAGGTAGCCGTAAGATTAGCTGGCACATTCTTGCTCTCCTGGTTATTGTGAATCAGAACTGTTCCTCAAAGCCAGTGTTGTATAGTGAACCGAGGTAATGTAAAAATAATCAGCTCGCATTCAATGGACGATGCATGCCGAGTACCGAACTACTGCACTTCAAGCATAGGAATGAGGTATCGTACAAATTCCCCAATTTCGACTATGAATCTTTTTACTTCCAGCAAAATTTCAGCTTACAACGAACTCTAACACCTACTCCGCAGAAGACTTTGCTCATGGCCATTCTTATTAGCCATTGCTGAAGCATTGTTTGAAATGTACATAACGTGTTTACGGTGCTGTATATCTTACGTATAACTTCACTGATACGGAGGGTTTCCTTCCATCAGAATCATTGTCACTGTGGCTCATTTGCTGGAAGCAGTGCGCAAAGCATTTTTTCTGATTTGACATCCTCCTCTGATTGTTTCCCTCAAAGTCATGGCCTAGAAACGATGTTGTATTTCAATCAGGGGCCTGAAATACATAAACATCTCTGAGAATCACATGCAATTCCCCAAGTATGTGGAAAGGGAGCTGCAGGCCATATTAACCCTAATAGAAAAACGGTTTGAGTGTCTTCCAATTTTCGGGTAACAAGACGACAAGGTTGTCTTATTCAGAATGCTCAGTGATTTCAATAAAATATTATGTAGTCGAACTGCCTACCAATCTTGATTTGGTACAGTAATTGTTTCCATTATATAGTTGTTCAGTGGTACGAACTCCAACGTGATGACGCTGTTTATCTTACAGATCTTTCCTGCTTGTACAGACGAAAATTTGATGGGGTGTATACTGATGTTGAGTCTCAAATATACCTTTATTTTCGACGTAAATGCTCTACCGGTTACAGACTCGATATTTTTCTGATGAACACGGCAAGTAAGTGTTTGAAACCGTAAGTTTAATCAGACTTCGCCATTAGTGAGTATTTTACCGATCTTGGAACAAACAAACAGTAGTTGAGACCAATGTTGTTTTTCAGTTTGGAGTAGTTTGTTGAAGCCCGTGGGAATTGTGGGCATTTCAAATTGATTGGGCGTCCCACACACATCAAAGACATTGATCAAACATTAATTCCCACACATGGCAGCCCATTTTTTGTTCCGTCAACTTGTTCATGCCTGGATGGTCCAAGTCCTTATCGCTCTGACAAGTGTATCGAGGCGTGCACATCTCTTGAACCTGTCAGTTTGCCTGGTTCCCACTTGACAAGCGGCATTCTAAATGCAGTCATTGTTCACAGCGTGTAGACCAGGAAAGAAGCGGTGGTTTTTCAGTGAACGGACTGTGTCAAAAGACAATCGTGCGAATTTCGCCTTCAACCTGGAATGTCACATAAAGGCACATCTTTGGTACAACGTTTCACAGTTTACCAAGTTAATACAACTGCTACTGTCATAAAACCAACGCAAACCCTTGATTGTACAAGATCGATTCACTTACAAAATTGTGTAACATGGGTGCGACACAGGTATACTGTCACTAATGCTCCCACCTGCCTATTGAGCTAAAACTCCGTTGGCCTATTTGGCTTCTGTAGCTTTGTGCATCTACCTTGTACTTCGGGGTAGAGCTATTTTAAGACTAGTTAGCTACGACGCAAAGTTCGGCCCAGTTGGAGTGCAAGTGACTTTCGCCTGGAGTCGTACATTGAGAGTGCCGAATTGCGTTGCATATCCTCTGCTGGATTAGAAGGGAATTGCAAACTGGATGATCCAAAGACCTCCAGACATCTTATAAAGTAAGTGTGTTCACCAAAGCGCTGTCCCGTACGAATAGCGCAAACTCTTATGAGATGGAGGAATAAATGATAACAGAAATTACCTTGAATCCAATTTGTATTTGTGAGACAGTTATGTCGGTCAGGATGTTTAGTTCATTGGATCCGTTTGCCATATAAGTTAGCCTATACGAGATATACGTGTTTGCCGGTAGTGTATGCAATATCTGCATCAAATTTCAAAGTCGTTTGGATGTTGGCCTTTTCAGACATTTAGGCAGTAATGATTCCAGCCTATGCTAACTAATATTCATTTACTGAAAGTTAAGAGAATTTGGGGGTTATTGAACAGAAACGCAGTTATACATATAGTATTCTAAAGTATAGAGGACTGGAGTTAGAGTCGAACCTTTGCACGTCCACCTCCTAGATCCGTACCCAGTAATAGTAGTTACCATGAGTTTTGGTATGAGTGTTAGCTCACTGTACATTTCTAAAACGCATAGATAATTGATACCACTTCTAATTGTCTCAAGGTTAAATGTTTCATAGCACCGTTGCTGTGACATCCATTTAACTCTCAAGAAGATCCAAACAGGAATACCGTGCAAGCGATGAGATGGAGGAAACGATTGAGAAGAATTTGGATGCAAAGGAACTTATTATACTTTGCGTGTCTAATAAACCGATGCCTTGGAATAGAGGTGTTAAGGAGTCGCTGTATTTTATCGTACATTTCATTTCACCTGCGGCGCATGACCGTTTGCGCTTTTTATACTTTTTCATTAACATTGTCACATATATTACATCTTCTGTAGGGGAAATCCCCAGTAGGAGGGCACTTTTGGAACTTGTAAAATTGCTTTCACAATGATCTTCAATAAAAGTAATAGATAATCATGCGACATTTGTAGACTCCTCATATTTGAGACAAAGTTGCTCATCACGAATGGTGCGATTAACTCTAACCGCACCTCTTGAGTCATTCCTGAAAACACTTCCGAACAAATATGCACATAACTTGCTTGTTGTTTTGATGAATAACACAAGACTAAAACACAGATATTTACTGCTCAACTTTTTGGTCACCACGGACGACATTTTTCAGCAGAGGGACATTCCAAATTACAAAAACAACGATGTGCGGGCTGCGGTCGTCAACTCTCATGTGTGTGTAGTTGCTCTTCTTTGGGGCTTATAAACAAACAGTAATTGCGAAATGTGCGGCAACATGTTAATGGCTGAAAATTTAGTTGACCCGATAACGTCCCTAAATACAGGTATGCCAGGACAGCAGGTTTTCCGTGCAGTGTAATGGAAATTACCTTGACGAGTTTTCCACAGATTTAAGAAAATACTACTCATTATTGGGCGTTGGTAGCGCTGTCCTAAACTGATGGTTGTTTGACTGACAAAAAGTAGGATTGTCCCACTCCAGATAAACATATTTGCCCGCGGAAACACTACTGTTTCCCGTCCAGCAGAGTATTATTCGGATTAGTTACTATAATGAGTATGCACTGCTGAAAGTGATATATGACACAAGGGAGTGCAATGCTACCTGACATAAATAAGTAATGCATGTAAAGAGGCATAAACCGTAAAAACCCTAATTAGAGTGAAGCTCGCAACCATAAGCCGAAGCAGTTTTTTGTAGTGAATGTGGGTCATCCATATCCAACTCGTGTTTTGAGACGGGAAAATGTGTAAATGAATAGCACAATTTGACTTCCAGTTTACGGTTGCCTAACCGGGTTTTTAAGCGTGCACACATTGTTGGTTCACCGACTCCATGGTAGAAATCTGATGATCCTCAAACATCAGTGGTTGAATCGTCCCTTAGACTTCTATGAAATTCAAATCGTGGGAAGGGTCTAGACTCCAACAAGTATCCAATCAGCTTCGGCCTTACAGATGCGAAATTCTCTTCGGCCTCTTTACGTCACGTCGTGGATTTCCAGAGTGAAGCATGGTTGGTATCGTTAGAAGTAGTTAGTTTTTCATGCTTAGTATGCCTACCGTATCACAATCTTTGGATCGTGTTAGGCAATTAACCTGGTGGTTATGCTAAAAGACTGTGTTGTGGTTCTCTGACCCAAAGGTAACAGCATTCAATATGGATGATGGATGGTGATGAGATTCACCACGGTGTTTTTCTTGAGCTTCCGTTGATTAATGGGAATGAAACTATCTTTGTTCAGATGAAGCACATGCTTCAGCAGCTAACATAGGTGTACGGCTAGACGACCGGCACAAAAATACGTGGGTAGCATCTAATCCATCTAAACTGTGGCAGTCGAAAACCTGATCACAATAAACTTCTGGAGCATGGGTAACCCGGTCAAATCATCTGATTCGTCCAGCTTCATCAAGTGGATAAAAACCACATACCTCAATAGGACTACTAGAAAAACTCGCTCATTTGACCACCACTGCGGTTAAACTTTACTGCATGCTTCAGGGTGAAATTGTTGAATGCCGCACGTTGCCCGAATCATCACATCACATTTCAGACTGTCTATAAAGGACGATGGCCAGCCACCGGCCACGTTTCGGATGCGAAGTTGTTCATGAAGATTGGAAGGTGTGTGGTGACATGGTTTGCGTTAGCAAACGCGATGCTACATCAGGTTAATGACTGAGCGGCAGGCATGCGGTGCACTCCACTAGTCGACTCTGAAAGACCTCATTTATCGCATAATCCAGGTAGGAATATATAGCCAGGCGGCAAACCAGTAGTCGGCCTTCTACTAGTGTTGTCACGTCGTGGTATCACAGCAACGTTGGACAACCTGCGGGGACATTTTTCTTAGTAGAATCGGAATAGCAGGTTGCCAACTTACGCATTCTAAACCAACAAGGAGGCACCAGTGAATCCCCCCCCCCGTAAATTTCTAGCATTTCTAGCTTACATCTAATAAAGTTGTCTGCTCCAACTTTTAGTCAACAATGATGTCTAGCAACGTAGCAGACGCGTATGCAATTATTGTTATTATTATTAATAGTAGTAGAACTGTACTCATTATCAACAGAAACCGTTGGGAATGTTAATCCATAAACTCTCACAACGTACTCATATTTTCAGAGCCTTAACACCTGAAAGGATGGGAATCTTACCGCGCAATAACTCTTGTCCTTCTTCAGAAAGACTAAAACATTCACACCACGTTTATTATTTCAAACATCATATGCCGTTTTTGACCACATGGGCCTATAGACAGCATTCGTAACGAATGGTGGGAAGGAGTGAGCTGTGTTGCCTATATTTCCCTGTTGCTTTGTGAGGGTCATCCGTTTATTGCTCCTCGTTTAGTGAAAGTCGACTTGTTTAGGTCCAGAGGCTCCAAAATACAAATCACCGAAGACGAATGTACCACAATGTACCATTTATTTTGCTAAGCAATGGTACAGTGGTAGCGCGACCCACCCCTGTTGCTCTGTTGAGCAGATCCTTTAGTCAGATTCTTTAGCCGATCACATCAGAATAACCCATCACACACCGTGAGGCGAAACATCGACGTTTTACTTTCGAGCCTTAGATATCATTCCATGAGATTGCATGAGAACATAACAACCGAGTGAGACAACCGACACTCGATTAGCACTGTGTGAAAGCAGCTTTGCAAAGTGATAGTCTCCTCCCTTGGCCTCATTTACTTGACTCGGTGAGGAACAGCGCTCAAGGAAGCTCGTATATTAACCAGGTACATTCGTCTACAAGGTACCATTTGGACAATACTACCCTCATATTTCGTCGCAGATGTTTCTAAACTGGTGTGTGTGTGCTGCAATAGGCGTAACTGTGCCACAGTGGGTTAGAAGCGTACAGGATTCTGCGAAAAATGCAAACAAGTGTAGTAGTTTTGGAGATATTTCCGTCAACGCTTCCTTTCGGCAAAAATACCAACGTTCTAAAGTCAAGTAAAAAACAGACTGATGGCAACTGATATGTTACTTTTATGTTGAAACTAGCCTGGAAAATTACGGGAACTGGGATGCTGAGCTCTGTGCACAGGTATTTGTTTGGGCTTTTGTGTGTGCTTGCGTTTTCGTTTGTCTGGTGCTCGATTTCGGTCATATTGTGGACACAATATTCGCAAACAATATTGGTACAGCAAAGTACTTGGCAGGCGGATGGTAACACGCAAGTGAACAGGTGCCCCTGATTTACAAACTCACTTATCCACTTTCAATACTGTAGCGGTACGGATTTTACTTATGCAATCGTTTTGGTCTTTGCGCTTGGTGTGTTAGCCCTCTCAAAACTCATCAGTTTAGTGTTGGACTGAAAACCTCAGTTCTTGACTAGATAAAGTTTCCTCCTCTTCCATCACCTGGCAACGCCACCAACACAATTTTCAGAATCTTTCATCACGGCTTTTACAACTTTAAAGCTAACGTCGTTTATATATTCGTGTCCTTAATAGGTTTTACGCCTTTACAATCGGTGTTGACACTGTAAGGCCACCAAAAGGCTTGATACTGTGCGTTTGTAAACAATGGCACCATTTTTCATAGACAAACGTGTCGCACACCAATGCACTATGGCCTTCCACAGGAATAGCTAAGGCGGGCTTCTGGATACAGCTCCCACGTTTTTAAAATGCTGGAAACATTCGAAGAAGAATACCATCCAGCTGAAGTAATGTTATCAATCTATGGTTTCATCCTCCACGGTCATACATATACTGTGAATTTTTAACCATCCATCTTAAACTGCTTTCCGCCTGTGGTGCTCTTCTGAAACAGAACAAACGAGAGCGTAGTAAGTATTGTCGTTGCTTCTCATGTGGATGTCAAGAAGCCGACGGGACAGCCAACAGTTTGGATAAGGGTCCCAGAATGAAATATAAGCTTAGGCAGTTTTTGGTAGCAAGCATTACTGGGAGATGTAGGATCGGCTCCATGCCACCTTTCCTTCATGAACCGGTGAAAATATCGAGTGAATTAACTGATGTTTCCAACTCATTCGATATATTGTGCGCTAAACTGGTGTGGAACCTTATGGTCATTATAGAAGACGATGTAGTTTACGGGCAAGTTCCACAACGTAAAGCTGACGTTTGCAGTCTAAGCTTCCTAGCACTGCTCAAAAAAAGGAACCAACATCCTAATCAAAGCAATGGTCAAGTTTTTACCAGTTTTTTATCGCCCAAAAATTATTAAAATCCGGATGGTGGTAAACTTACCACGATGCCAAAGGAAGAAATTATGATGTTTAGCTCGCATCTTTAGAATCCTAATGCTTTTTGGTTCACTAGTCCTAAGTGAAGTGCTAACAAGTGCGTTTGGTGTGGACTTGTGCCCACTTAATAATCAACAGATGCACTCAACTTTGACACGACTGTTACTTTAAATGCTAGTAATAGAAAGTTTGGAAAACTGTCATTTTAATCAAGCTACTGAAGCTGCTTGCACAGGTTGATTCCGGAGATAGTTCACTGACTCCACAAACTTTGCAAGCCTGGGTGACCGAAGATTCACTCAACTTTCTAGTGACACTGGTGTATTCCAAGGGTTCATTTTACCTAATTAGTAATTTTTCCCTCTACTTCGACTGTATTCCAAGCAGTGATTCTAACAACAGATGAGAGTGAGTTGAACATTTTGTGACCAGTGTTACTGTACTCATACACCCTACATGAACCTACAAACGGGCTCGAACTAACTGTTGATGTAGTCCTAGGAGCGGTGTCAGTTGCACAATGTTTTCTAGTGTAACAATGTACTAATATTACTGCGTCCAAACAGGACTTCCAAACAGTGCACTCAACCTAACCTCAAATTCGTTATCCTCAACCAGACAGGACGAAAACTCCATTGAAAATTATCAAATCTCCAATCATCATTTTACAAATGACGCTGAGGAAGAATAACCTCGCAGGATAAATGAAACTTCCTTCTGAGTAGTCGTTACACGAGGAGTCAGTCAATACGTGACCATGTGCTCTGGTCTCTGTAATTGAAAGCTGAGTAGCGTTCTGTCGACTCCAAGTGAGATCTAACCACACTGTTGATTAACCGCTCGTAGCCAAACGGTTAAGCGTTTGACCACTGGCCAGAAGGTCGCGGGTTCGAAACTGTCGGAGTTTCGGGAGATGCGCACTGCTGATGAGTCCCACTGAGGATGAAACGGCTGTACAGTGCTTCTTGGGGTTTCAGCACAGATTGGTTTCACTGACAGGACGAAATCTCTATCGGAACTATTGCAACAAAACTAGCGTAATAAAATACTTAGTAGTTTCACTTGAAAAGCTTCAACTGACACGCTCAAGTGTATGTGGCCATCATCCAAACTCGAAACTATCCTTTTGATCACACAGACCAAAGCTGTCCTCTCTCACAGGAATTCAACATGAGTTTTGTAACTTTATTCTTTCTCAGATGCTAGACTTATTACCTTCCTCGTTTCATCCTCCGGACTCTTTCAGGAAGAGTATTTTTTACTGATACTTCATGAACGAACTCATGTGAGGTAACAGAACTTTTTAAAAACCTGTGGGTAACGTTCCAGTCAATCATGCGTACGCAATTTTTTCTAGTGTGTACTTCTAGAGCACGATCCCAATTCTAATTCATGCGATTTACCATAATCTTGCCGTGCTGCATACCACCCGATGTCTCGTTGATAGTAGTCTGTTGACAAGCAGCCAGAGGTTAGAAGTTCTCTTAATAACTCCCTCTTGCCTATCTCCTGAGGTATTCACTTTTTCATTGAGATCAAATACTAGTTATATGCATCGCGTTATTTTTGCATTCCCAACTTTCACTCACTGCGGAAGATTTCCCTTGGCTTGGCTCGTTCACAGGTCTCTCAACAATTTATTTTATATGCTGTCGAAGCAATCAGACAAGTAATTCTAGCATTGTTTCGCTTAACAGCGTTGATGTTTTCTAGTCTGTCGCGACCGTCGACTGATCACTGGGAGAAGACAATCAAGCAAGCCACGTGACATTTCCTTCTTAGTCTGATGATAATCTTTGTAACTTATTGCCTGAAGGCTTTCTTCGGTCCGTTGTTCTCTTATTCTAGGTGGTACACACCAACAAAATGATAATGAAGACAACCGTTCAGCGAAATGACTATTCTTAGCATAATTGGGTAATTTTGGGATATTGATACACTATAGGAATCCCCTGGACATAAAGCTATCCTACGTACGTTTAGGCCCGATGAAAAAAATTCATTTAGGGAGCCCCGAAATTCGAAACATACCTCAGCTTGATTTACGTGCTGATTGCCAAAGACCAGCCTAAAAATCATTGCTAAATTCTGGTGAGGGTGGCTTCAGCGGTGTTCAGCGATGACTCGGAATCCACGACAACAAACATCCTATAATATCTATTGATTTCACCCGAGGTACTTCCAGCGTATCTCGATGCATGAAACTATACATATTTGTCTCCGTTTACAAGGTTTACCACCGTTCAACCACAACAAGCAAGGTTGGTCCTACTGATGGACAAAATCTGTCCACTCAGCAATAATCAGACGAGGGACAAGGCGAAATTTGTGAAGTTAAGTGGGTGCAAGAAGTCAGCCCAACTGACCTTTCTGAAACCTGTCACTTTTCCCTGGTAGTCATTGTTGGACATTCACCGGGTTTGCTTATAAACAATGTGAACAGGATGATGAGGTATTAGCATGAAGTTCTGGGTGGAGCAAAGCCCGTCTGACTGTTATATCGGAATACCTACCTAAAGTATTTTATAAAGATATTGTGACAGATTCTTATGCAGAATAGTAATAGTTTATGTAGGCAATTTCTCACGTGTCGGAAACGTTGTTTTTCAAACGATTCATTAATTTTCTTCCAAACAGTGCATCTTAGTGTATACGGCAATCCAAAACGCAAGGTCTCGGAGGAAGAACGCGAACGAGTATTGTGCGTACATCTTCCAGTCATACTGAGATTAGACGGTTGTCGTGGCAGTTTGGCAGGAAAAAGTTCTCGAGGGAATTTTTATCGCTCAACGTTTTGTTCACATTGGACAGCCGTCACCGCGAGTAAAACCAACAATTCACATCTAAAAACTGAAAAGCGGGCCAACTGCTCAATAGCTGGTACACATTGTCCGAGGAACATTGTCCGACTGGAACGTTAAACCCCAAGCCTGCTCTAAATTTGTGTGCTTTTGTAGATACGTCATGAAAAGGTACGACTGAACTTACGCTCAAAATACTGGATCACATTCATGCTAATATCAGCATGATGACTTTCAAGCGATGTGCGTTTCATCATCGGTGTTCATTGAGCTGAAGCAATACACAATGGTGTTACATTGCGGAAATCGGTTGCTCAAGTAACCCAGACTATTTGTTTTGCCTTGATTGTCCTAGCCTTGAAACCCGTTTTACTGTAATTGCCAGCGGATATTTCATCCTGTTGGTGGAGTCAATCTGAAAAGCAGAGAAGCACTGCACAGCTATTCCAGCCCAATTAGGAATCAGAACGAGTTCGCATCTTAGGAAACTCCCGGAAGTTCCGAATCCTTGACCCCCCGGCTAGTTGCTTGAACACTTAACCGTTCGACCACGGGCTGCTGATAGGCTTTGTGATCAAGTAATTGTGCTCAAGTTTAATCCTGTGTATGGTTGTACAGAAGCAGAATCACTGAAAATACTTGTTTGCGAGGCGTTCTAAATTCAGTGCAGAAAAACATCTGTGAAGGGCATGCTTTAGTATTTGTTCTGAATATTGGCTTACTCACTTTCTATTGATAAAATCCCCAGTAAATTCTTGTGTTTATTCGTTAGTTTTGAAGCGCAGTCATGCACAGCTTTCCCCTTCGAAGAAACGCGCCTTTGAATCCGCTTACTCATGGTTTCCGCCCGGTCGAAATCAAAAGTAAAAATGAAGTCTGTGCTAGGACTTGCTTTTGAGGAATTTAACTGTTTACAGTAAAATGATCAAACACATATCTATGACTCTGTCAAGATAATCGCTTGGTTAATGTATGTAGACCCCAACAACCAGGACGAGTCTGATGAGTGTAGATGGAAGATCCCTAAAAATACCGAATAATTGTTGCTTCTGGAGAAAAGGCCACTCAGAAGTCCCCTGATATGTAAATTCACAGCACTGGAATGCAAACGATGCACAGGATGTTCTTTCAGCCAACTCACTCCGACCGATACTCAAGCAATCGCTAACTCAGGTAGTTCTCCTCCTTAATCAGGTTACATACAACAATTGCTTTCCACCCTTGATGGGCGTAGCATTTTCAGTTTGATAGTGTCGAGGACGGAAGAACAGTCCTTTCACAACTCAGATATATGTAAAAACGAATACTCTAATGGTGGACTACACCTTCTGCGTAATTTGATGACTGTCCTTGTCCTACTTAATACCGGTTTGTTGGATAATAGCAACTCTTGGGACTTTACAGCACAGAAAACCACTGGATAGCTACGTGAAACCCTTACAAATAATGCTCGGAATCAGACTGATCTTCATTCTTAGATTGGGTATGTGGCTGATTTTGCATTCAGCCCACATGGGGCAAATATATATAGTGTACCGGAGAGTGGGAACCTGAGAAGTTAACAGACTCTCGTTGTCCCCTATCTTTTTATCTGGCAGTACTACATAGCTAACTAAAGCGAGTGTGTTTCACTCTACAGCTTTTGGCTATCTTTTGATTACAGTGAGGCTTGCATGATATTGTGATAACTACCCATTATCTTGGTTTTTACAGACTACAAGCCACTCACGTTTCTCCTTTCGAAAATATAAAGTTGTGTGATCATCACCCAATGGAATGCTTCTTAGTGTGTAAAGTTCCACTATTTGTTGATGACTTACCAACAACGGACATTTAAAAGGAATCAAATAACTATAGATATGGAGGTGTGTTAGCCACTTCATTGAGTCGACTTCATTCATTGCGTTCCAATTTCGAAAACAGAAAGTATATGATCTAGTGACTTTCCTTCAAGTGAAAAGTCGTAGGCAATCGAGACGCAGTTGCTAATTGTTTTTCACTGTTCTAATATACCTTGGAATCTCTTTGCTTCAACCGATGTTATTCAGAGGAGCATTTTTCCAAGAATACCATGCAACGAACAAGAGTCCTTCTTCTGTACGTCATCTCTTCGTGCCTTCCTTTTCCCACACTAACAGCAATAAAGCTTTCCACTAACAAAAAATGCTTGTCTGCTCAGGTGCAGTTTGCAAACATCAAACACACTGTGCCAACAAGCAGAAGGTATGCATATACTGAGTAGACATTGTAGTGACTGACATGTCCAGACAATAACCGTATGGCCAAATCCGAAGGCGACCTGTACCGTAGACATTGTCAATCTGGCAACTTCAGCGTACCACTGCTGCTATGGACTGCGAATTTTAACGAAAAACGGACAACAAAGACCCTCAAACTTTTATCATCTCAGAGATCAGTACAAGACCAACCTCTTTCCATTCTTTTGAATTTTGGTTATCTCTAGGATATAGGAAGTCTAGTTCCCAAGTAGGAATTTGCAAACTCCGACTGTCTTGGAGTCCAGACACCCTTGAAGTACTTGAATTCGGAGACGTCATTCTGGAAAACCAAATCAGCTGTTTTCCAAGTTGGTCACGTAAGCTTTCGGTGTATTGGGAGAGTCTGATGTTATTTGTTTCACCCAAGATTTAAACACTCATGGTTTCAATCGTGGTTAAATTTGTTACCTGAAACGCGATAAGATCTACGGTGGAAGTTCGAAGGTATTGGTGTTATAACTTTCTCATCGATCTCCCTTTAAAACCAGGTTTCAGCAGCTCCATATTAGCCCATTATCACTTTTGGGTCTAATACCTTACCCCAAAAGTAGGTGTTTAAAATGCATTCATTGTAAAAAAATTTCCATAAATCACTCATGGTCTTTTCGAAGGTGTTAGATTTCGTCCAAATACATAACCACGGGGACTGGTTCAAATGGTGGTCATGCTGACATTTTATGTTTATGGAGAACAACTAACTTTTTATGCCATGTTTTATGTTGAGCTTATCTAAACATTGTTATTCTAGCATTTATGGAAGCATCATTATTCTACAGCCATTTCACGGATAAACTTGACTTCTCATAAGAGCGTACCTCAACAAAGGCAGCAGGATTTTGGCCCTTTCTCCCTTAGGGAGCCATTGAAAATGAGCTTACTGTTTTCCTAACAGCTGTCGAAATATATGGGATAAGGTATTTTGTTGTCAAGGAAACTTGTTTAGATCTTTGTTGCATGTACCAAAACCCATACACCGATTTCTGACTCTGAATAATGCATTCTTAACCACATAAGAAGAATTGTGATATCTCGAATATCGTAACAGCTGAAACGCGAGATTGCCTGGTGCGGCACATTCGTTTGAAGAAAAATATTGTAAAATGGAGATTCAGCTTGGATTCAGGTGAGTTTCTCATGAAAACCAAATCGGTATGCGAATGGGTGTATTCGTCGGATGAAAGATGATGTTGAGCTCTCCTTAATACGTACATAATTTGCACAAAAGTAGGGAGGATTTTATCGGGATTTCATTGCCTCAAATAAGGACAGATAAAATTGATTATCTACTTCTTTCAAATATAGCGTAGGATGAACTTGTACCGGTCTGCTGGTAACCCGGGCATTTGGGTGCTCAACAAACGATAAGGCTGAACTTGCATTGATGACAAAGAGACTGGACCCCGTCACGAAGAGACTCAACCTTACTGTGATGTGACCGTTTGTGTGCCTCCATGACATATTGAGCTACACTGGGAGGTGTCCGTGCGCAACTTACAGTGTCTCTCACACCAGGTTTGTCAATGGTTACAGGTCTGGCCACCATAGTCCCCTGGCTCTCCAGGTTTGGCCGTGGAAAATATGCTGACCTGTTCTATACAAGTGGGAATGCACTTGCCTTTCCTGCCAGACACCGCCTTGCGGTCAGGCTTTTGAGCTAAAGGCTCTAAGGGACTCTAAACATCTTCCTATCTAGATCTGGGAGCCCTGGTCATGTCTCTATCCTCATAACACTACGATGCTTACAGCTAAAATTACTCTCATGTCACATTGGCAGTCACTGGGGGTCGCCAGCCCGGTCGCAATTCTTGCTGCATACAGCAGAGCGGTAAGCCACAACATGCTACTGCTGAGGCCTCCCTTCTTACACTTCCACGTATTCCCTCTTCTACCATCTTACCAATTTGAATACTCTCTATCTAGGTCCCAGCAATAGGACCGACAGCTTATTTCGCCTGGCATCACGCTCAGCTGCAGCTTCTGTGCGCTCAAACTTAGTACCAAACAAACATTTTGAAGTCTGTTTTCGAACCCCGAAATCCGGTCTACTTAGCTGCCTCCAATGGGCAAGCAAGTGAATAAGTGGCTCTTGCTCGTAAGCTGGATACCCTCCGTACTGATGTATGCTGTCTTTTAGAAACAAGGATACGGGATGTAAATAATGTAATTGAAGTGACTGCCCCCTCGCTTTCTCCCGGCTGCGCACTTCTGGTGATGCAGAGGCCGCTGAAACTGTGTATGCCAGGTTGGATATTGTGTTGGGTGATCGAAGCCTTTTTACTTGATACCAGGTGCTGGTCGCCCCTTCGCGGTTGGTTTGGCAAATTCTGTGAAAGAATCTCGAGAATGTGAGGACCATTGCCTCTTATTTATTGTCTACATACGCCCCCACCCAACGGACTGTAGCTCTTAATCTGCAAAAGACAGCTTCTGTGACGCTCTAAGTGCTCTTTTACAGCACGTCAAACTCCCAGGGTTGTTGTGGTGGCTGGTGAGGTGGACGCTCAGATAGGTAGACTAAGCGCTGCTGGTCATCTAGAGATGGATATGAGACACACGGATAATGAAGAGTGCCTGCATCGGATGTGCGCTGATCACAGACTGCTTACTGCGGTACCGACGTGCTGCCAACCCACGAACCAGTCCCGAAGCAAAATAGATCACGTGGCCTTCAGTTACCGGCAGCGAGGGTCGATCACAGCCTGCCGCTAGTTCAGGAATACCACCGTGGACTTCGACCATGCACCGGCGCGCTGCTGCTTTTCATTGCTTTTTCCATGTCTACGCAAAACGCGCACACCTAGCTTAGCCACTGCAAACTCAGTGAACCCATAAACCAAAAGAACCGCCTCCTCGAACGCCTGCCGGACGGTCCGATGTCGGATATAAACGGCCACTGGGAAAAGATATCCAAAACCCTACTCAAAACGGGAACTTTGTTTGCGGTACAACCCAGCCAACCTCATCCAAGTATTGGACCATATCTTTGCTGGAAGCCCGATGACAGATTACCCCCCGGCCGCAAACACAACTCCATTCGACACATCATCCGGCGATAGGTAAAACTCAGTGTCCGTGCAGACCGCGAAGCTTGGTGGACCCGAAAGGCCAAAGAAATGGGAGATGCAAAAATTCTGGAAACGTCCTTAGGCTGATCCACGTGATTCGCTCGACTGGTATCGGAAGCCTCTTTTCCGCGAAGTTATCAGAGATCAACCTGATATCCAGCAAAGCAAAAGGTTTGGACCGGTGGGCACAGTATTTCGAACAGCAATTCAGTTGGTCACCGGAATCCTGGGCTTCAACGGAAAGGGGGATTTCGAATATGGGGCAACCTTTAGCCTCAGAAGTGTCGGAGTGTATATCTCCACTCAAGCGTCATCGTGTTGCTGGTCCCGATGACTTTCCACTTGCTCTGTTCGAGGATGGCAGTGGGTTTCTCAGCCAGTGTCTGTCCGGCCTATTTGGGTCTATCTGGGAAAAACAAACCGTTCGAGGCAACTGAGGTGAACCGATAATTGTGCTCATCTTCAAAGAACTGTTCGCAGTGAATTTAGTAACCACAGAGGCGTCAATTTGACTCCCGCTGTAACAAGCCTTGCGGTATCATTGATTCTGCGTCGTCTTGCGATGGCACACGAAGCATTTACCCGTGAGCATCATGCGGGGCTTCGACCGAGTTGAAGATGCGCTGGCCACTTCACACTCCTTCGTGTGTCAGAGCAACGCCATTCGTACAGGCGACCCAGAATCTTTGTATCCCTTGACTTCAAGGATGCGCCCGATTCTGTAGTTCTGTCAGTGCTGTTAAGCCCACTTGCTCAACAGGATATCTCTCAGAAGTTCGTAAACATAATCTGGTCACTATCGTCACATACTTCTGGGCGTGTGCGAGTGTGTGTTGAACTCTCCACAAGCTTCCCTACAAAAAGTGGTATCAAACCAGAATTTCCCCTCTCTCCGTCCTTGTTCAACTTTGTCACCGAGGAAATAATGAGGCGTACCCTGGGAGGCCTTCAAAACCCCTTTGCTGGTGAAAACCTTCGCCATCTGGAGTATGCAGACAATATCGTCCTTGGTTGTTGGTCTGTTCGCCGAGTTTGGCAGTTGGATTGCAAACGTTTCATCACCAATCGAGGTGACATCGTCAGTGCGGGGTTGAGTTGACCCACCCAACCCCGCACTGACGATGTCACCTCGATTGGTGATGAAACGCTTGCAATCCAACTGCCAAGCTCGGCGAACAGACCAACAAACAAGCAGCGCAGCCGAGCTACCTATATTCCAAAACATTGCCGATATCGTCCTTATCTGTGAGCACGAAGGCGAGGCACAAGCCCTGATGAATAAACTGGCCACCATCATACAGTCCTTCAGCATGCGCTTTGCACCTTCAAAGTGCAGTCACGCTTCAGAACGTGTAGTCTATGAATTGGGAGAATCAGTGGAAGTTGTGGAGAATTTTGAATAGCTGTTTTGTATAGGTGTATTAGCTGTGACGGAAGTGTATGACGTCAAAGGCCCCATCACGCTTGCCGATTCTCGTCACTTTTGGTGTCAAAACAGCATATCACTGGGTCTCAATGTTCGCTTCTATCAGGCTACTGTAAGGGCTGTATTGTTGCGAGACGTGGCCCCCGAAGATAGATGATGTTAAATGTCCTCAGCTTTTGATGACCGTTGCCTCAGAAGCATCGCTGGTGTCAGATGGCGTCAACGAGTTTGTGACGAGGTAATCAAAAAAATGGGTATTTTGTTGTGCGGCAGGTACTTTAATCGCAGAAAACATCCATCACCATCAACTGCGATGGCTCGGCCATGTGCTACACATGTCGAAACGCCGTCTACTGAGACTGGTGTTGTTTTCCGTGTATCCTTCACAATGGCACAACCCGTGATATGAACAATTTATGACGTGGCAGAAGAGTGTGAAAGCGATTACAAAAAACATCGGAGTTTTTGGTGCAGTACGTCTTCCAGGATGGGGTCTCCGTGACCCCTCCTCTGTTTGACCGGAGATTTATGCAAGGAATGGTGGCTGATTGATGTAAGTGGCATCCGTGATGCCAGTTTTTTTTCCAGATTGCCTGAGTGAGCGCTTGGGATTGTAGACACCCCAAAATGCTTGTGATAGACCACCACCAGATGCCCTCTCCTACCCCTTCTTTTTTCTTCTTTTCAATTAAAGGCTGTAAATATAATTAGATAGGCTTTGTGGTTATACGGTGGTGAAGCACCAGTGTCAACACTGATACTACTGTCTCTGATGATAATGCCTATATTGTTTGTGGACGCGAATGCTTCTTACGAGATCCCAACTAACATTAACACTTACTGGATTTTAGAAAATCTTGATGCGGCCCAAAATCCCACTCCTTTATTTTCCAAACAGGGTAGCAAATTATTTCTACATGCCATGTGTCATTACCTACAGTTTTCCGACGGGCTGGAACCCAAATTGCTCCGGTGAAAACGCAGAATACAAGCAATCTTACTACAATGATGTGTTCTGAGTGATGGCAGGTGTACTTGCTAAGCTCAGATCATTAACTTTACCGGTGAATTTGTCGTCCAAACTTCTATTCAGCACTGAATCATGCAACAAATGAACAAGTCCAATACATTCAAGGTGTCCCTGAGCAAGTTTTGGCTATTAGAAGTGTATCAGAAGTTTTTGACGACTTTAAGAACGTCACCCCAATGCCATCATGTTGGAGTTATCTGGTATTATGTTATTATGCACATTTCCTTGGAAGTAGACGAAATAGTTGACGTTTCTTTCAACAGCTTGAGGTGCGCATTGCGGTGATCCAAAGGAACAGCAAAAATTAAATAAAGAATTCAATATTCTTGCTAACCGATGGTTCATACTCGGACACTGCATTTTTCCCTTTCCGAAAGCAATATCTGTGCTTGATAATCCCAAACCACATTCAGATGAAAATTATTGTGTGTCAAGTGTTTGTGGTGACGCAGTGTATACTGCCAGAAAGTCTTCCGTATTTTTAATCAAGTGCGAAAAAGAAACCGTAGCCTAGCGGCTTTCTGTACCAAAGAATAATGCAACATTCGCCGGGCTGATTCATATGACCATTGAATTGGTTTTCCAAATACACATCAGCCCTTTCGAGCTGAAGTAGCCACGACCATGCACAAAACATCAGATTTTTATATAGGAAGATAGTTAACTTCACTGGTCGTTTTCAAGCAGTTCGTTTGCAAAAGACTACCAGTTTAAATGCTCAGCAATTTATTGCTCCGGCCGTTCATTTACGGTTTATAAAGCTCATGAGTGCTCTGTTAAAAACAGTCATTTTCCATATTCCAAGTGGTTTTCCTAACTTGTGCGCAGTTGCCCAAGTGCTGTCTAGCCCTAGATGAATCATCACATATCGTGGAGTACTCCCATGGAAACTTCACTGTTAATTTATGAATGCAACTCTTGTTGGTAGCTTTCTGCACAACTGAACCCGAGGGCGGTACCGAGACACACCATATAGCAGACCGCACTGCGCACTCCTGTCGATAAAACATGGGTCGCTTCCGTGGATTCAGTGAGAAGAAAACATGCTGAAGAATGATGCTACCGGTTGTGGTAACTCATTATTCAATGTAATATTCTGAAAGAACGCAAATCCAATTGTTTCGCGCTATAGATCTCTTCGTTGCTGTTGACAGACGAAGGTAACATGGAGGGTAGCACTTTTTGAGATTATCCAAGCGAGGGAAGGAGTAATCGAAGTTTCTAGATCAGCACTTACACTTTCATGGAGCTCGTTGACTGTGATTGTTATGGAAAAAGGCTCTTATGTGATAAAAAAAGATCTACCTTCGATAAACTCGAGATGGTGGAAGGAAGCTTTGGCCTACGGAATCGGAAAAACCTAAACTTATAGCTAGCGATTCGCTCCTCAGACCCTATTCGAAAGATAACATATCTCCAGACAAAGAAATCAGAAAACCGTGGGAATGAACCACCATCAGCTACCGCGTATAAACAAATGGTTCATTCATTGTCTTAACAAGACTAGCTAAAATTCTCAAGTGAACATGACCGTACCCCTGGTCAGTCCACAAACGACCGCTTATCACCTGTCTGTTCACAGTGTCTGGTTTACTTGGACATTATTGATTCAGCTGTCATGTATGGTGTTTAATCGGAAGACCACCAGCGGAGTTCGGATTGTTGTACTTATTATTCAGTCGCTAACTTCGTCACCAAACGGCATGTGGTGGCCATGTTTGATAGGCGCTGACAGGACGGGTAACTATGACACGGGGATATCCGATGAACAGGAAATGCCTACTAATCAACTGCGCGCTGGACACCATTTTTGCGTAGATTTTGTGGCATCCAGTCATCAACCTGTCGAAAGATGAACAATGGGGTAGATCTGGACACGTGAATTAGATTTCCCATCGATGAGCACAGTCGAGATAATCTTTTGATACAAAATCCACAGAATCGTTGCTAAAGACAACGGGACGACAATAAAACAGGAAATATCAACGGAAGCACAGTACATTTCCTAAAACGCGTTTTTTGTGTGACCACCCCCATGGCCACTTCCGCTAACAGTCTGGAAATATACTTAAGTGACAGTGTGAAATTCAAGAAGTCTGAGTCTAAATGAGTCTTGTTCTTTTTGGAGAAATGATTCGGTACCGAAACAAAAGCTCTGACTAAGAGATATACAGTGCCTTCCATCAATAAGGTTATGATGTCGTTTATCGGATGAAACTGAAAAAACAAACATTAGCGCGTACTGGCATAGTGCAGGTGATCAAGGTTTATTTCAAGCTAGATCTGCAGCTACGGTCGGTTCTCAGAAGGTTTTATATTGTGTACACGGGGTAACAACTGAGTACCCCTCCCTAATGGGTTGCTTCATTTAGAAACGCTCCACCGTATTCAGGTCATATTCCTTTCGGAACCTGGGATTTTCGATTGATTACTTCTTCACTCTATTTGTGGAGTTCAGCGGGAATGAAACTACGTCTAAGATAGGACTAGTAGATACTAAGGATGCCTGCGACTTAATATCACCAGAACCGCAGACGTAAACGGCGAATTGTTCCAGATGATATCTGAGGTTTAAAGGAAAGTCCATCATTCCTAGAACACTTAAAGACCAAGCTGACAGTCAGTGGCTGTTTACACTACTTCTGAGCCCTATTTTTCGATACACCATTTTTGCAACATTTCGACGGCTAGTCACACCATTTAGACCCTTGCACCCTGTTGCAAATATTTTCATGAACTCTGGATAGAAGTCATCGCATGCTCAACAGTTCGTGTAAGAGCATTGATTTCTTTTATGCATTTTTGTAGTTTGGTTACTGTGAACGTTAGGGCACAACCTGCTGTAATCGTTTGTTGATAGCATAAATAACAATTACCTTCCTACCACGTGCATGTCTTCTCGGCACGCAGAATATTGCTGGTATAGTAAAAACAGATACACAATTGGTAAAATGCTAGAACAAATCGAATCTACAGCAGCAAGCGTGATACAAACCAGTCAGAATCAATACGATGATGGGCTTAGCAGAGAACAAAAAACTTTTTCGTAAGTTTACTTTAAGCACCGTCACCACGTTTGCGAAAAACTGGTTCAAATTAATTCTTCAACGCCAATAGAGGTAAGTAGAATCATGCACCAGGATTAAATAAAACACGCCTCTTGAATGCGTTTCCAGAATGCTAGAAATTAGTGGTAAAGTCCTTTCTGTAATAACCCTTTTGGAGATGATCTGTTTAGGAGGACTGTATGAGCAGCAGAAACCATATCATGTAATCAGCGGCAATAGTTTATTTCAGTTTTGATCAAAAAAGGGTTGCTGAATTGTTTACTCTTACAGCCGAATGAAACAATCTGGCAGCTGGAAACAACAACCGATTTCTTTCCCATATGCTGATTTTGTTTTATGGAATACAGTATGCGCAAAAGGTTGCCCACATTGAGACAATTTTTGTACAGCCCGTGGGGTACATAGGAGATACATACAATCAGGCGTTTTTATACTTAGACAAGGATTATCGAATAACAGGGGTTTAGTTCAATATTGTTCAGAAGTTTGGATGTTTTGCATTTAGTGTTTTGACTAAGATGCACGACATTTTCTACTAAGTCGATACCCCTTTCATGTCTTTCAACGATTTATAGGGTGTTTTATCCCAGTGGCATTCCATTTAGGCCTCAGTATATGTTGTTCGTGTTCGTTCAAATTAAATATTCTTTACTAAACAGTGTGTGCAACAATGGCCAAACTCCATAATGCATCAAGTTATGCGCATCAAACAGCTTTCCTACAGATTTATTCGACGCCAGGGTGATTCTCATGGCTATTGAACCTGGACATAAATCTGTGAAGTTTTATGTAATTTGCTCTATTCTCCTACGAAACACCGGTGAACAGTATTCGTCATCAGAGGAATAGAAATTTATAAGCATACTTCAGTAATGCAGAAAGTTTCGTTCAATTAACGATGTTTGGTTACGTCAATTGAAGTTGCTCGTCTTACCTCAGTGATGGTCTATCTTTACTTGAGGGCTGACTAGTTTCCCATCAAGAATACACCCCTAGAATTTGCATAACCGGGTGTCAGCCGAAAACCAATAGGCCATTGGATAGAACTGCAGTCAGAATTTAAACCCCGGGGGAGGTCGCTAGCTGCACTGGATCTCCGATGGAATGGGTTAGTGCGTGTTACCGATGGCTGAATGAGCCTCTGGACGTTGATTTTGCTTATGACACCAGTGAGATTCAAGGAGCCTGTATGGAGGAGGTAAAGCTTGCTTCCTATAAAAGACATCTCATACCACAGGCCCTATCCCTCTGATATTTTAGAAAACTTCACCACACGAAGTGAACCTAAGTCCTTCCAATTTGTGTGAGAAACGGTCCTGAACATGATTACTATCAACTTTGGTCAAATGAACTTCAGTAATTTTTTTCCTTTAAAATGTTCAATTCTACCTTTTCATGGGTATAAATTAGTGTGGTAGGTGCCAGAAGTCAATATGAGGGTCCCTGTGTGGGTTTCAAACCCGGATCTTCATAGTAGTATTTCACCAGAAAATCGGGATCAGATGATTTCTCATAGAAGGATATCGGTTACACTCCAAGCACGTGTGGTATTCTGTATAGCTTTGAGTCATTTTGCGTGCGCCACTATTAAAACGATACTTTAGTTTATTACGAGCTTTTAGACTTTGTCTTCAAACATTCATTATCAGTCAGTTCAGTTTAGACCATTTACTAAACACTCCACAATATTTATTTTGTTTCAGCGTTTTATCTATCACCCCGATGGAAATCTGACAAGCAATGATGGACCAAACAGTTGATTACCGACGCAAAATGCAGTTTCTCTCCCGGAACGTCGTTAGGGCATCATTACGTGGAATATTCATCATCTATCTGCTGATAGTACCAGCTACAATCCAGAACCAACCGGTGAACATGGGTAGCAGAACACTTGGATTTCGAAGCGCAGAAGTGCCGAGAAACCAAGATGCACATCATTCGTCTTCCACATCTAATGACGCAAAAGCTGTCCAAAATAAGCTGGCTCGTGAAAACACTAACGGGTTAGTTGCAACCAATTTTGAAAGTGCTCATTTTTATGTGCATGCATCTATGTTCCCGAAAAAGTCACAACTAACATTGGAATACATCCATTTTGCGCCATTGAAATTCTGGCATTTCCGATTGTCTTCTTCCTTGGACAGGAAGTTCTCTACAAAGTGATCGCAGTTGGATATCCTTCAGTAATAAGCAATAATTCATAAAGTTATCAAACCCTCAGGTTTCATAATCACGCTCGCTGTTCCGGTTGCATGTGGTTCGCAACTGATCAATTTCTGATTAATTTCTAGCTTCAATTCTACATTCTCAGCCAACATCGCCTAGGAAATTTCCCAAGGAGAGCACGAATTCTTCCTAGGACTGAAATCATGACATCGGTTCTTGAGAGTTCATATGTAAGAAACTGGAAAATAAATATCGGATGTCTACAGACCACAAGAAGATTAGGATTTTGTTCTGCTTGTCATCACGTTTGATTCGAGGGAATACGAATGAAACCACAACGACTTGTTTGCCTTGCGTACTGCTAAGCGACTTGCAGTTGGTTGTGAAACTTAGATTGTCTGGAGGAAGGTAAACACTATTACTCACATAAAACGAATGCACAAACGTCATAAATTACCAGAAATCGTGCCAATTTCCTCAAGGAAGTGACCATTTGTATCAAGTTATGCACTGAGAAAAGGCGCTGACTCATGCTACTGAAGACAGCTGACTCACAGACGCCGCGAACAGAACTTACCGACACTCGAGTTTCCACTCTCAACAACTGGGATGTTTTCAATTGTCCTTGAGAAATAGGTTGCAATATTTGTTCGACTCAAGTTTTCTAATGAAGAGTTGTCCAAGCTTTCTATCGGCAGTGAATACGGAAAAGGATGGGGGATGTTCCTTATCCCAACAATGGTATTCCACACAAGTATACTCGACTGTTCGAGTGTTTTTCAAGCATTTCAGATGTTTGATTGTTTGGGAATGCGATCATCCATCTAGTGCTTTCATAGGATTTTATCTGCTAACTTAGTTGTTGCCACAAGTGAACCTTTGAGTCGGACGGTATTAGGGTACTAGCAATAGAAACTCAATTACCTGAAGTTGTTTTCCATTTGATGAATGGCCTGGTCCCCTGCGAAACGATATTTTTTTCAAACTAATGCTATATAGAAATACTTATGTTCCTGGACGAAAAAAATTGGATAAAGTTTGCAGTATTGCCTTTACTTCTAGATGTGGAGATAGGTAACTTTGATCAATTATTGGGTACCCAGTGATGCCAATACCAGTGACAAATATAATCAGCGAGTCGTTATCCCGAGTGCAGTAATATACATAGCTGAACTAATACACTTATTCACTTACTGAAGCGTTCATCTGCCTAATGTAGTCTTCTCTCCGAAATGAGAAATATACCTGCACTCATGACTCCTTTCATATTAGTTTGACAAAGTTATACTGAAAACCTAATCTAGTAATTGGCCTCGATTTCCTGAAGAAAAAGCGCCAGATATTTTTTACATTTTACTCTATTATCGGCAAGATACTGCCCATTAGTTATGAATCTGATGAATGTTTTGTAAATGTGATGATGTTTTCTGCAGTGAACAGTATTCCCTCGACTTTTTGATCACTAATACTTCGCTTTTTTAAGTGAAATTGGTAGCTCGCGATTAATATAATTTTCAGGAGTTTGCACATTCATGCCGCTTTAAACATGGAAATAGTTCAACTGCTTTACATTTTGCTTTCTCCCAACTGTTAGGCACCTTAAATTCGAAACCGCTGCCTTTTTGAAACATAAATAGATAGGTTTCGTCTGAGCGGACCGTATAGACCACAAGGGATGGGATTTTAAAGTGCAGCATGCCCAACAAAACTAACCTTATTCCTCTTGATTAAGCAATCTTACTTTTAACTAAGATAAATAATCCTAACGAAGTAGTTGCGATGCTATATCAGAAAATTGGTGCAAGGTTAAAGCACTAAGTCCATGGCCCGGCCAGAAGAATTGGCCCGATATTTTGCCAAGTAAATTCCAAATACAATTTACTATCGTGAAGGGGTGAAGAATATCTGTCCATTTAATCATCTACATCTGAAGACGATCGTAACTTACCATCCTCTCTTTTTAGGCATGATCACCTTTCAAAACGTACAATCCATTAAAGCTTGAATGGAGTTAGATTAGAATAGATTAGATTAGACAGGTTAGAATAGAATTTTTAAACGCACACCAGTATTGCACGCAGCCGAAACAAGTTCCTGCAAACAACTTTCAGTATTTTGTTTTATACTGGTGATTGCAGATGTCCAAAAGATTTATTGTATCTTGGATTTCATGTGACAATCCGCAACAGCTGTTTCTCAGAAAGGATGGTCACGTCAATTTGAAACATACTTATTAGTTTAACAGTCCGCGTTCAAACTTGCAGATTGTCGAGGGCACACTGTTTCAGCACTCAGCTGCATGTATGACAGTACTAATGGAAGCTAATAGACTGCTGATTTCCCAGGCACTTAGTGGATTTCCTTCTGCATGTGAATTTTGAATCTTCGTTGGTAGTGTCATTCCCAACTTGTGTGCTTGTCTCAGTGAACCTTTCACCTCTTACACATTAGGGAATGACGGTTTCAAAGCTGTCCACAATTAGCGGTAACTTCGGGAACTTAATGATCTGTTTACTTTATGTTTTTGTCACTGTTTTAGGATGCTCTACTTGGATAAACAAGAATCCAGAATAAAAAGTAAGTTAATCATGGTTAATTCTGATGTTAACATCTCTTGATCGTGTGGCTGGCTTTCCTGTCAAAATGAACTGTACAGTGCCGCAAGAGGGACACATCATTCGCGGACGAAGTGGACTCACATAAATCGATTTTTCATGAAATCAACCTATCTTAATAAGCCAGTGAAACGGGGTTATCGCGTTCTTCATTACGAAAGTGCACTTTGTAAGACGACAGAATATGACTTTGAAATTCACGGCATCCAATGACCTTTTAACGATATCAGGATTTAAATTTTGTAAGAACAGATAGATCCTGCTAAACGACGTTTTAGATTCATCCAGGAGTAATCTTGCAACTCACGGTGACTCACTGGTCTAATTGCGATCTGTTGGTGGAATTCATAATTCAAATGCTTGGTGGCTAACATCGTCGGCTTCTGCTTTGATGACCCTGGTTCGAACCCTTGCATAGAAACCCTTAAATTGGCTACCAGCCAAAATCTTGGAAATTGCGTACACATCTTTCCTTATCAACAAGAGACGTAGAAAGATATTTTTGTGACCTTTCATTTCTCTACTTTTTCACAACAATTCACCAATCTTATACGATATGTTGTTAGTTTATCCATCGCCGTTTTCCCAGTTCACTTCGCAGATCTGTGCATAGATTTTGCTACTGTTTACAGATATTTAAACTGCTTATTCAAAAGTCCACCTATAAGGCGGCAAACTGCGTTGAATATTTTTAACTAGATGACTGCAAGGTATTCGCTTGAAATAATACCCCCACATGTCTGCCTAAATTAATAAGCTTTCCTATGTATTGTGTCACATAGAAATGACATGTTTCCTTAAGATAATGGTCCCCCTGTATTTAGCGATTCCGCTCTCGAAACCCACTGGCCTTTACCTTCACCCAATAAAAAACAACGATCTTTCCAGTGTTTCTCTTGAGGCAACTAAACGTTGCTCTAAAGCAACCAAAAAAATCGCCTGATGTACATACTCCAAGTTGGGATCGGTGTATTCTCTGGCTCGCTATTTTCCTGCCTGTTGCTGTTTTGCGTTATTGAAACGGCGTGTTTCACTTACACCTCACCCCACTTACATCACCGTGTCCACAAAGAATTACCCGCCCACTAGTTAGCTCTCACGAAATAAAATGAGTTTAATGAGGCAGAAAACCGAAACATTTCAGCCAGCATTTGGGAATTACAAGGCCGAATTCCAGAAAAATTAATCTCAATTGCTTAATCACATTGCGCCCAAGTCCTGAATAACTGTATTCTAGAGAAAATGCTTTTACTGATTCCCTTGTTTCTGCTAGTTTCTCATATAACTGAAAGTATTCTGAACACACTCGGGCTTCATTCACTTTTTAGCCTACATCAATCTTGAGCAATACATGCGAAATTTGACTCGATCTATTGGTACAAAAGCCATCTTCTATTGCGACATCCTTGGCCAACCTATTCCACAGTTTTACTGGTACAAAAACGGACAGCAATTGTCCGAGAATACCAATCGAATCCGAATCGAAACTGGCCTTTGGGGAAGTTCGTAAGTTTTCCATCCCAGTTTCTGTGCGTACACACACACGTCTTTCTAACCACACATCGGTTTACCTTGTTTGCTTCGATTCGGTTCAGTGAACTGAAAATCCCAGGATAATTACGACGTCGTCGGCTAACTGGACTTGTTGGAACGTGTATCATGAGGTGTGCTGTTTGAATCGTTTTTTGTTTTGTACATGGGCAAAATTGCCCTGGGTTAAACACATCGGGTTCACATGCAAACCTACTTGAGCCAATGGAGATGAACAAGTTTGCCTTTCAGATTCCAAGCTGGTTCGGCGGAGGTAGAAATCCAGTGTGATGTTGAAGCTGCAGTTCCCACCGAAGCGCACAACAGTCAAATAAATCAGTTTGTTGCGTTTGGTCAGTTTTCCCTGGGCTAGCCTTGGAAGACTTTCGTCGGCTGACTGCCACTTTACGTGAAGTATATCGCTGTGTGTTTGTAGTGAGTCTGGGATGCCACGTCCTCTCGCGGTGACGGCCGTGATTTGTGCGAAGGACTAAGTTTGTGAAAGGAAGTCCGCTAAACTGCATCGATTTACGTGACCACAGTTATCAGCGAATTCAACAGTTCCCTTCATCTTGACAAAAACAAATAAAAACTTTGGGCATTGCATGATTAAAGGAAGACTGATCTTAGTCAGCCGGTTGATTAGTTGGACAAACAGACTAATCGTTATCAGTTTGGTTTCTAGTTTCAATGGGGTTTCGGTCTTCGCACACCAACTGTTGCTAAGCGTCAGAAATCCGTCACGAATAATGGGCGTGTAAACTAAGAAGGATGTGGACTGTTAGATATCACGATTTTCATGTGAAACTTTCCTTGGACGAAACTGTCTTCCACATCGTTCTGCTGACGCAATAGCTGTTCCCTAGAATGCAGTTAGAATGGAATTCAAATGGACATCATATATATATATATATATATATATATATATATATATATTGACTATGACGGTCTTCAATTTATTTTTATCCAAATTGATCGAATAAGAATTTGGGGTGACTGTTGGCCCGGTATGTCTGAGCGAAATAGCACGGTATTCGGAATTCGTACGTCGTATGCAGTTTTCTATGTTCTACTATCTGGTCGTTGGTTTGTTCGCTGAGCTGGGCAATTTGATTGCAAACGTTTCATTACCAATCGAGGTGACATCATCAGTGCGTTGCTGGGGCGTGTGGTGGAGCGTAGCGATGGCTCGGTGGTTGTGCTACCACGACACTACCAGTGCAGAAGTAACAAAAACACTGTCGTCCACCGTCCTACTTTATGTATTTCACATATTCGCGGAAGTTCAGAGCTTGAATGCCCGAATAAATTAAGTGGAACTTTCCAATCCTGCATGGGGCAGGTAACTTAGCTAGGCCAAAGTACCATCCGGTAGAGTGCCGCCTTTGTTTTGGTTCGATTCACTGATTGACTCTGATTTTATAAATTCACCGATCAAGTGGCAAGATCAACTTGGAGTTCGTAAGTAATTATTTAAGTACAATATAAAAATAAACCAAAAAGAATACTTCCTCTTGTGTTATCGCCCCAGTTCAGCACATTCCACTTATGCTTTGAAGGGCTCCGATTCGG
This sequence comes from Opisthorchis felineus, assembly GCA_004794785.1. Lineage (NCBI taxonomy): Eukaryota > Metazoa > Platyhelminthes > Trematoda > Opisthorchiida > Opisthorchiidae > Opisthorchis > Opisthorchis felineus. The sequence continues at coordinate 477,710 of SJOL01006413.1, read as the reverse complement.
CCATAAATGAGTTGCCGGTTTCTGCTCTGATAACCTGTACACATGCTGTTTTAGAAATAAGGAAGTAGACGCTCCACCACGCACTGACGATATCATCTCGACTGGTGATGAAACGTTTGCAATACAGCTTCCAAGCTCGGCGAACAGACCAAAAATCATGCAGTGCGCCCGAGCTGCCTAGGGTCCGCAAAATCGCCAGAATGTTTTAGAATTAACCTGCAGTTAGATTAGCCTAAAGCTAACCGATGTTAAAACGAACGGAAGGGGAAGGTATCCAAGGGATTACCAATAGTTTACGCCTTTTCCGACACTAGGGCCCATTTATACTGGTTGGTATGGGTTTGGTTATCTCCCAAAACCGAACAACTTTTAAGAAACTGCACTGTCATCAAGCGTTCGCTTTCAAATAGCGTTTTATTGACTTTCTGGTGATAATCTTATCCAGGCTGAAGTAGTTTTGTCGCACATGTTCCGAATTCCACTTCTCATGTTAAAAACCAGACAGTATCGTTGGATTTTGACTTTTCACCTCTTTATATGGACATGGACTAGGTACAAGACCAGGCAGCTCTGTCTGGGTTTGAGCATTTACACCTGGTCACTCATGTGTATGTTTCTAACAAACCTTTCTGTGTGCGATGTTTAGCCTCCCAACCATACCTTTAGGTTTTAACGCGCCACGCGTTAGTGGCAACGTCGCATTCGATATATTAGTAGCTTATACTCAAAGAAAATAGTAGACCCAAGAACATTAGAGGTCGTTTTGATGAGCTGAGAATAACCGTATTTGAAAGTAATTGTGTTGATATTGTGACTGCATAAACAAGTAAGAAACCGTAATACACTACGTACACTAATTACACACTTACACTACTTACTGAAAACACATCGACAGCCCACGATCGCTTTCGCCTTTCTTGGGCCCCATCAAGTAGGCGCAGTCCACGAATGTCGATCAACCTTATGTTTTACTTGAACCAAGCTGCACGAACTTAGCGAAGTACACTCATTTGCATACCAATTTGTTTTTGACGGGAGACTCACCTGGAACCCAGCTGAATCTCTCGTTTATGATGTTCTTAAGCTAATGAATGTGCTGCACCAGGCCGCCTCAAGTTTCAGTTGGTACGATGGTCGAGATATCGTGATACATCGTATGGACGTAATGTACTACTCATAAGGCTGTCGAAGTGTTTTCAGCAAACTTATGAGTAATGTATTGCGTCTATATGTGTATGTGTGTCCGTATGCATGTGTGCCCATGTATTGCGATACTGGCGTATCGTGCTAACTGATACATGAGGTGGCCTGGTACAGCGCGTTCGTTTGAAGAACATCATAAACGAGAGATGCAGTTTGGCCTCCCTTGAAATCCAAATTGGTATGAAAATGAGTGTATTTCGCTCAGTAACAGACCGGGCACAGGCTGCTAGTGCACAACTCATTTTCATTTCGAAGTGACTTTTTCTGCCAGAGGTCACTATGGATAAACGGGTCTCAGACGAAAAGAAAAAAGAGTAGCTGCTTATAGTTCACTTGTGTGACAACTGACAAGGCTGATGACTCGATTGGATCTCACCTTCTCTGAAGCTGAGGAACAACTGCCTTATAATCCGCAAACTAGGTTTGTCTGATGAATCCCAAACAACGCGCGGTCTGCCTGGTTTTATCACCTCAATCAGTTTTTTTATCTTCTGTTGTCCCATCGGCCATTTTCATAAATACCAATAAAATTTATCTGTGGCATTTCAGCTAGTCTGGTTTGAGTTATTTTAATAGAAAATGATTCCGGGCGTGTTTACAAGGTGAAACTATCTATGAGGACACCGCAAAATAGTGTGGCGCCAAGGTTGTCAAAAACTGTCATTGGTGCACTTCGTACCCTGGCGCGGACAACCGTCGGACTGCATACTAGTGACTTATAATACATGTAACACATCATATCACCGTGTAGTATGCATAATGTAAAACTCGTACAACGTACACTGTATTGTTTATTGTGAGCCAAGCATGTATCTCGCCAAGGTTTAGTTCGCTTGTGTAAAAGCTGAATCCACATTGCATGAACATTTACTCGTAAGTGGTACATAATGGTTTGTGAAAAACACCTCTGCCAAGCACAAGGCAAGGGCAAAGTATCTCGAAGCCGAATTTTCCATTCCGCTCATATTTTTAGTTCTCTGGAACCGCTAGCATTGTCGCCAGTTACTGATATACTGTTTACTCGCCTAAGCTCCTGGGGGCTGATTATCAACGATGCAAAACGTAGCGAAATAAGCCGGTTTCCCATTTGGTTTCTTACCATGATCCATACCTCTTCGAGCGGACAAATTTCATTGCAGAGCTTGGTTTTCATGTTTACCGACTTCTTCCATCTTAGACTACGTGTGGAACAAATAAAAAAGTCTGATGAAGGGACCTATATATGTGTGGCCACCAATCCATCGGGAACGGTGAACGCTACTGCATACCTTCGAGTTACGGAAAAGAGTAAGTCTGTCGTTGTGTGAACCACCAGGTCACTTACTTTTAAGGAAATGTGACGAAATTATTTGCTTATTTGCGGTTGCATACAGATATGCTGAGTTTCCGCCAGCACATGGCCTCCAACATAAATCAACGCATCTAACTCATGACCTGAAAACGTAGAATCAACCCAATATACCACACAGGGCAGAAGAACAGATGTCGTAAGAGTGTTTGAGGGCCTGATTGATCACAGTTCCTCACTACCACAAATTGTGGTCTTTATTTGTTACACCGAGAGGTTGGGATTTTGTAGTCGATCTAAGGACCGTGAGTTGCATCGTCACGAATTCCGAAGATGAATATGAGAGTTATGACAAAGGCCTCAATCTTAATTACAGAAATTGGTATAATTTGATTTTATATTGCAACTGAGTTTCCTTATTTTCGATTTCGTTACTGATACCTTTCCTCAGCTATACAGGAGTTCATACTCCTTTTCTGACCGCTAACAAATCACCAAAAGGAAGGCTACTTGTCAGCCCAAGTAAGCAGGTTTCATTGGAGCTGGCAGCGCTCACTGACCACATTGGAAATCAGTATCCCAAAAGTGGTACAAAAGGCATTGCATCTTATTTGGACTAACAAATATTACTTCATTAGTAATAATAATATAATGATAATAATATAAATATAATATAATATAATATGATAATAATATTATTATTATTATTAAATCTTTGCAACCATATCATGAAATGTCTGTCGACGATTGATGGCGTTTGGGAGCTCATTGATATCAAACCGGATTTGTTCCCTTCAAATACTGTAAGTGGCGGTAGCTGTGCAGACCTACTTCTTATAATACTGCCCGTATCAGCTGTTTCCCACATAACACACAATATTTCTCTCATTCGATCAACAGTGAAATCGGTTAAGAGTCCGAAACCCGGGTTGGCAGATGAAGCCTTAGTGTGAGTCAATTTATATGAGCACTTCTTCCTCCCTGTTATGCTGATATCCTACTACTCCATGTTGCATTTTGGTCATAAGTTTAGAAATGGGTTTCCATTGTATATTCGAAATAACTTTCGGTTTTCCAAACTCCGTCATCTTTGTTTTCTGAGTGACTTCCATAAGATGTTCGCAGATGAAAGCCTGCTGTCATTGTGGATCAGTCAGTTGCTTAAATGAGTCTTAGTTAAATTCTCCGTACACGTACGCATATACACCCTATGGATCAGTTATCATACGCTAAGTTTGGTAGAGTGTGAACACTGAGCTCGTGTACCAAGCTCATACCCAAAAAGGAATTCATGTTTACGCTCTATTCCATCACTAATCCTTAAGGATCCTCAACATCATTCATTTTGGAAGCAAATGGCTTCATCAATCTTAGTTTTGCGAGATATGTATTGTTCATATTTGCACCACTCTCGTTTGAACGGTCGTCCTCCTGTTCTGGCGTAATTACTCTGGTGAGTCCACGACAAAGGGGAGCACTGGACTCGCGTTTAGCTCTTATTAGGGCTCATCAGCAGTGCATATCCAATGGCCATGCCTGGATTTGAACTCCGGACATCCACCTTTTCAGCTGAGCTTTTGTCCCGTGAATAAACTTAATCTTTGCATTGTACAGCTATTTCATCCTTGTTAAGACTAATCGGCAGTTAGCATCCAACGAATCTCCCGGACGGTACGACGTGGCGAACTACCAGCTAGTGGTCAAAGCCTAAACCGTTCAGCTATGAGCGACTAATCAGCAATGTAATCAGCCCGCAATTAGATAGGATGTAGTGCCACTCGCCATTCCGATAATGAAGGATGAGTGGCACCATATCGTCAGCAATAGTCAGTTAATCACACCACAGAGTAGCGACTTGTGGTCGAATGGTTTAGTCTAGCCGGCGGCTCGCGGGGTCGAACCTTCTTGAACAGATACGGACTGCTGATGATTCCCAACAAGAATGGGACACATTCAATGTGTTTCTTGCCTTCTCCGCACTATAGGAATTCACGTACAAAACAAAAGCTGAATTGAAAACTTCCCATTATCCTTGTTCAATCAATACTTCCATTTTTGATGCTTTGCATCTAATCAGAAGGCTAGAGGTATGGCTAAGTGATTTCGGGTGGACAATTGTTTCCAATGTGGAAAAACTGGGAAGTTTTCTTGAGACTTCAGGGCAATTCTGACCTCATAAATTGTGAGCTCCACCTTAGGTGCTATAGACAGAGTCTACCAAATTATGTCGGAGCTAACCTTAAAATATACGTCCTAGAGATGTTCGTCATGTGATACCTTTTTTCTGGAAGTAACTTAGCTTATACTCAGGTCTTCCCTGACTAGATGTCTTTCAAATGATGCCTTCCGTGTAAGTCATTTCGCGGACATTTCTAGGCTTTGTACTGCTTGATGATATAGTTTACCGGCTCAACAGGCATAACACTGTGTGAGCCATCTGCTAAGTAGCACAAATTTTTTTATGCTGGATGCAGAACATTCTACCATGTCGGTGACCCTTTCCTTACCTTGCGTTGGCATCAATTTTATTTACCAACATTCCTCTGCAATCACCCATTCTCGCATAACATTTGGTGATTGAGTAGGGGTTTTTCTTTGACTATCTTATACCTAACTGAACAATGTGTAGAAGTTCACTAGGTTACCGATTATCTCCAAAATCTTACGATATATCGAAATAGGGGAACGATCATATTCACATGTATCGTATGGCAGTTCAGCATTTACATCAAGTAAATCCGGATTCCCTCAATTTGAGTAACTTATCTAAGTAACTCTGGTAAGTCCAGAAAAATTACTGTTGTCATGAGCATTTTAATCGAATAACTTTTGTATGGTTGAAAGCTCTCTTCCACATCCGAAAGTTTCGTAACCACAGTAACCGTACAAACATTCAGTTCAGCGGGTAGCTTTTGTAACCCACGATTCTTGTATGCATTTTGTTACAGAGAGCCCTCTCCGGAAACAGACGGATTTTGTCAGGAATTTCACAGTAACGTTTGCGGAAAATACCTCACGGGCCATCGTGTTTATGTTACCCGAGAGTATCAACAAGCGCTTATCGAAACAGAGATTTCAAAATGTGAGTATGTGGGTTATTTGCTTATTTCGATACACAGTAACGTTACGCATTTGCCAAGCGAATTCCAGCGCTCCTAAGTAGTGAGTTTCCGAGTAGACCAGATGCATATATTGTAAGTAACATTTACACTACTCAAACATTAGTCAGAATGGGTATTTCAATTTCGCAACGGAGTTCCACGACCCCACGAACATAAGAACTGTTGTAATCAATGGACGACTATGGATTAGAAATACGCATGAATCATAACACATCCCCTCACTGACAGCCTCTCTGACGCGGCTCTGTGCCTACTCACACAAACTGCAAAAACAGGGTAGTTGCCGTTCAGACTACCAGATCCTAGTGAGTGAGAAAAATGCCTTCGTCGATTGAAAGCTGTAACGCAGGTTACCTGCGGCTACCGTTATTGCATTACTAGACCTCACATTACATTTTACAAGCATGTAGATTCTGAGTTATTGGCTGAATGGAAATTTCGCTTCAGTTGGAGAATGTTGTGTGAAGATGTTGTGTTGTGTTACTGAAGATAAAATCTCAGGGGCATTTCCGTCGGGACGGGTCAGGTAGCCAGTTAACCTAGAAATGACCCTGGAGCCTATGCAACTGAACCCAAAAACAGGCACTCCAGAATCGAGTTGGGGGTTGCTACTGCTTCTGTAAGTTCTAAGGACCCTGTACAAACGTGGTTTGTTTATGAAAGTATGCCAGTATCGAGCAATTGTAATACATGTAAAAATATGTTGTTTGGCTGCTCCTTTCGGTGGCTGTTGTGAAAAGCAGGCACACAAAGACTAAATTGGAAGGCAAGGGTAACATTTTGTCTGTTCTTAAGCTAGCAGTTATTAAACCCTTTTTGAAACTGAATGGAGAACGAAGTGTCATGTGCATTTTCTTTCAACGGTTTGGGTACGGTGATGCTGATAAAGTTCTGACTCCTCGGGATTTATCCGCCATTCGCATTCGAAAACGAATGGCTTCCCCAACCCAGGAGCTCAGTCCCGAAAAGGCAGTTTACCAGACCAAAATAATTTAACTCTGACGTTCACCATTTTCAGGTCACACACCACGACGCTTGTGTCACGCACACCTCGGCATGGTGGTGAAAATGTGAGGCTAATCATCGAACGATCAGTCAGCCCGCGTAAATTTTCCACATGTGGACAAACATCCCCATCCACCCTGTTCAACAAGGGGTGATTAGGTGGCCCACTAGCTGACCCAGATGCATGATCGCTTTGTCTGTGGACAGGACAAGGCAATAGGGTGGGTGCAAACTGAGACCGGAAACGCGGTGGGTGGTGGATAGGCATTTAGTTCGTTTGTATTGGCCCAATAGTCGTCCCGTGTATGACCGTGCGTTGCAGATGAGTCACATCCATGGGCACGGGCTAACGACGAAAGCAGAGCGACCGGAATCTCGTGTGCGCGCCAGCAAGCCACGGTGCGTTAACAGCTGACTACGTGTAACTGATACAGAATCTGATCCTTCAGTATTCCGGGGAATGACGGTTTCTGCTTGTGTCCGCATATTAATGCGATGTGAGGGCCACCCGTAAGAACACGAGGGTGGGACAGTAGCATTCACGTGAACAATAGCATCCTAGCTGAGAGCAGCACCGCACATGCATAATGAAAGCAAAATAATCATGGTGTGTAAATATTGGTCAGCTTGGGTCAAGTTAAGTATAGTTAGATTAGCCCTGATTTGCTTTTTCTTAATCTATAGAATCCGTACAATATCAGTGTATTGTTGTCGAAGCATGATGTGAAATATCTGGACACTCCGCATTAGGTTATGAAAGCCCAGTCTGTTAGCTCCCATCTGAAAACTAACGTGATTGTAATCTGTCTATGAAGTTCTCTGAGACTGAAAAACAAAAAATAAACTGTTTAACTCTACCCAAAAAGCTTTACTATCCTCAGAGTCAAAGAGGATATTTCGGGCTCTCAGATGCAAAATTTTGTTGCTGCTTCCAATGTTAACTCGAACGTAAAGACGGGGATGCGGTTTTATCTGTTAGGAGATGCTTGTCGATTGTTAGTCGCATCAACAGTGTCAGAAGATAAGCCGAAAATTAGCGGAGGTTTAACATTTCCGAAATTCTTAGGTGCAAAGTATTTCTAAGTATGTGAACGTGTGGAAAATCGAATTCCGTATAGTTAGGAAAATTTTGGATGATAGGGTTGAATGGGTTGGATCAATAATCCTCTAGTCAGCATCTCCCCATAGTCAGGAAATCAGCGTTCTGACGCCACCCCCATTATGAAGTTTCGCTTAAAGCCGACTAATTACACCTCACACCATATCACTCCCGCAACAGGCCTTCCATGCACAACAACGCTCAAAGACTCACCGAGGAATCCTCGGAAACTCTTCTATTTAAATTGGTTTCTGGTCATTTAATAGATATGTACAAAGGATACTAAGGAAGTTTCTAACAAGTTATAACCGTAACAATTACAGTGCTGAACTTTCTGAAATGTCTGCTATGTTTCATGTATAGCGACCCCAACCAGAATAATTTCTAAGTTAATCGATTTCCGCAGCGATGCTCCACCATATCGGACAAGCAGAATTGTGTGGTCGCCAGTACGTGCCTGGTCATCTTTCACAAGATGCGTGACAAAACTTCTGAGTAAACTGACATCATTGAGAGATTTGCACTATAGTTTAAATGTAAATGGTAATGTATCACTCATCGATACACTCTAAAGACTTTAGGCTATTGACCAGGCTTATTAATTTATTCATTTTATGGTTTGTTGTGAGAGTGTTTTCTTACTGGATCACTTGCTTTTTCCGCAGTTTTGAAACTGACTGCCGCTCAGCCACTTCATCACATTCGTGAAGACTGTCTACGTGCTCTGATGGAGATCACATGCTACTACAACTTTCCTGTATGTCTTCCTATCTTGGATCAGAATACTGGCAAGGGTACCACTGACGACACACACCACGCGGGGCAGAGTCCTTTTACATCTTATCAACCGCTAGAGCTCTGTCGACAAGACTGTTACTCTACGATGCAACATGAGTGTAGCTCGACGTATAAATATCTTGAACGAAGCCTACTACATGATGGTAAGATCCACCTTGCTTTGCTGTCTGTTGAACTATTGCACTACGAATATCAGTACAGATATTAAAATTTTGTTCGCAATTTGTGACCCCTTATCTGATGTTTCTACTAAAAATTCAGTAGAATCTTGGTTTTTATCTTCTTTAGTACCGAGTATGATAATGGACTGTGATCGTCTACCCATCTACGACCCGGATCGACCCAACACATGCCGTTCGATCAGTCGGCCTGTCCCCGAGGCAATTGAAGGTAAAAAAAATCGGACAACAACTGTTCTTGTTCCATTTGTTTACAGTAGCGTTTTGTAGCAGTGAAATGAGCAGTGAGAAACACCGACACAACCTCTATGTTCTCTAAACTTGTCACCCAATCCAAAAATTATGAATCTTCAGAAAGATTCTCCTTAGACATTTAATATTTAGAATGGAAATTCAAGAAATCTGCTGCCAACGAAAAACGAGACGATGGCATAAATATGAATGGTGCAAGCAGCAAACACATAGCAGGATGCAACCTAGAGCAGAGAAGACTAGAAGAAATATTATTCAATTATTATTTAACGGGATACCCAGTGATCACAAGAATAAGCTAAACTAATGCTCATCCTTGAGGCCTAGTTTCGAGAATTTCCCATCATATTACATTAACGGATCTATCCACCGACAATTGGCCATTTGGCCTCACGTTTATGCGGTGGATAACCGTCACGATTTGATGAAGTTATTGTACACTTAGAGAGAAAATTGAAGAAATTAAATTAACTGGCTCTACGGCAGTATACCAGAATAAATTTCTTCCACTTTCTTCGAATTTAACGCTTTAGATGAAGACTTGAATGCATTTCTATACGCTGTTTTTTATCATTCCAGTTTCCCAAGTGGTCAGCGTGGCTGATACCCTCGAAGGGATAGAAAATCCACTTTCCTCCCAACAACGAGATGATTTTGGTGATGAACCTGCACAGATAAAAAAGAAATTAAATTTATCACTGAAGTCAGTATCCACCGGTCCTGATTTGGTGCCACTGTTCATTTCTGTTGGTGTAATGTTTTTGGTGGGGTTTTCGCTACTGGCTTTCTGTTTTCTATGCCGCAAGAACTGGGACCACTCAATTCGATTGCAGGCAGACGGTTCAAGTTTGTTCAGTCGTTCGAGGAACAGTTCAGGCTTTGGGAGACTCAGTGGAGTCCCATGTGGGCGTGGATCCCACGGGCATCAACTTCGTGGACAAGGGGTGGGTGCACCGAAGGAGCTGAATAATTCAACCAAGAAAAGAAAAATCCCAGGAATGGGGGCGCACCTCAAATGTTCAAAGAAAGCATCTCTTCTTGTTTGCCCGGACGACACGTACACGGTTGCATATAGCCCGAGAAACAATACACTTTTCACTCAGTCGGATTCTTCAACTAATCTTGCAAACGGCTGCACTGCAGTTTCCAACGCACAGAACAGTCTGTCATCCGGTCCCAATAGTCAGTTGGCCCTGGTAAATGAGCTGCCAAATGCGAACAGCCGTGGCACGGTTGTAACCTCACAACAAGCCCATCTTCAAAACGGTGCGATAGCCACCTATCATCAGTATCAAGCCCCGAATTTCTCTCCACCCCCACCTCTACCTCCCCCCAATTCTCCGGCCCCACCACCGCCAGACTCGAGGTTAATGTGTGTGACGAGCGCGACTATGATGTTGCCAAACTCTACCATATTTCTGACGACTCCGCATAGCCTGAGCGTGAACAGTAGTCACGCTGGTGTTAATCATCTCCTCCCAGTATTCGGTCACACCTCTGGGGACCCATTAGACTGTGGGCTGACACCAAACACCCAAGGCGCATTCGAGATCAATCCAAACACGGAGAGCCCGACGGCATACACAACACTACGTGATTCGAATTCCACCGGATGTCAAATAGTCCGAATGTCAGCCTCCCCAAACATGCAAAATGGTCCCAATACCAATGGAGAGAGACCCACATATGACGGTACCAATGAAGAAGAACGACAAAGTGGACCAGTGGAATTCCCGATCTCTCAGTTAAGGTGAGTTCTTTTTGTAGGGAATCCGTCCAGCTTAAGCTGCACTCATTATTTCCTCACGGTTTAAAGACAAATTTTGGGATGCGCTTTCAACTAATAGAGCACCGACTTCAAGACAATTAGCATGAGCGCAAAGTTTGTTTAAACATACAAGCTGGTCCATGAATGCGAGGTTCCGAGGTCAAAGTTTGGATCTGCTAACCAACTCTTTATGTGACTGGTCCTGTTCGCTCCCAAGCTGGTGATCTCCAACGAATGCGAACCGCCTTGTGTGGCTAATCTTTTTCGGGAACAGACCAAGGATCCATCACGGCAACAACTGCTTCTTGTAGGACCCTAATCAACATCCATGTGAGACGGCGGTTATGGCGTTGGTTGACCCAATTTCGTCTTGATGTCCGTTTTAAGTAGATTTCACCAGTAGTAGAGTAGTTTACAATCTGGAGCGATCTGCCTGCAGAGTTTACCGTTATTGAATAGAACGACTGAAATTGACGAGGTTTCCACAAAATATTATTTTGAAGGATCACATTATTTACAGAAGCTCGAGCTCGAAAACCGCATCGAAAACTGAATTCCCAATCATATCTGAATAGAGCTTCTTTGTAAACTCTCTTTAAAGTTTTAGTTGTATAAACATCTGATAAAGGATCAGCGGATGCAAGGGGATTCGTTCGCCTGAATTTCTTCTCAACATGAGAATATCGTTCGGTGCGCTGCCACTATCAATCCTAAGATTACCTACACCGAATGAACAATATCTGGGGATATCACTGAAAAACAAAGAATCGGAAAAGGATCAAACCGGATTACTTCTAATACAGATTATTTACAAAATTTGATGTTCGCTTGCTTAAAGCGAAAGTTGTCCACGATCTGTAGTTGAGAGTAACACGCTTTCTCGAGAGTTAGACACTATGAGCTCAAGAATATATTATTTGGACCTAGCTGGCTGAAGTCTCCAAGGGTGAGCGCAGTTGACACGAACATCGGTGTCATTCATCCGAACTTGATTGAAGCTTACTTCTGGATTAAATCAATAAAATTACTCGACCCTGCTATACTTCGTTACCTTATCTAAATGCGATTGGCTTCACAGGTTCGACTGTGACTAGTCAATTACCAAAAGGCTATTTTCGTGTCACTTCATGATTAAGCTCATACACTCTGAACTTTGCAATCTTATACCTTCTACCACTGTCTGCTGTTGAATGATTTCGACGAACATTCATCGCAGACCATTTATGTGGGTTGATTCATCGTGCTAATATAACATGCATTGATCGGAAACACAAATTTTATAGGTTATGTGGTTCTCATGTTGAAATTTAGTCTGTAAACTTAATGAATTACAGCCAGTGAATCAATAATCTCGAAACAGCTCAAAGCTAAGGCGAGAGACCACTGACCGAAAGTTCCATGCTTCGAACCTAGCTATGGATTTCCCGTTGCCTCTATCTAGGTTTGATTAGTTTGGCAGTATCTTTGCTCTGTGTCTGCTTCGTTTAGAAAGGCGGCTATGTACCAAAAGGGTGTCAGCACCGAACTGTTATTATTAACATTATTATTACCATCAGTGGTTACAGATTCCGTCGATAAATGAATTTAAGCCGTTTCTCCCAGCATGTCCATGCATTCTCACTTCATTTACAGATTTGGTAAGCAATTTGGCCAAGGCGTTTTCGGACCAGTATATAAAGCAGAACTTTTAGCCCACAGTGCCTACGAGAATGGTGTATCTGTGTCAGTGATTGTGAAAACCTTGTCAGCTGGTTGTCCGGCATCGTTACAGGCGGACTTTCAACGAGAAGCCGAGTTGATTTCCGAACTCGATCATCCTAACATCCTTAGCCTGTATGGTGTGAGTCGCCAGCATCCACCTTGGTGTATGATCTTCGAAGTCAGCCAGTATATGGACCTATGTGAACTGATGGCTATCCGGCGTGCTGCATCCGGTATGACCGGTGCCGAAGGAACGCATTCATTCAGCTCACCGTTAACAGACGCAGAGAAGTTACACGTTTTGTCTCAGGTTGCCTCGGGTATGGATTACCTGTCTAGTCATCGCTTTGTTCACCGGGATTTGGCCGCAAGAAATGTGCTCATTCTAAATGATCAGCTATACTGTAAAATTACCGATCTAGGTCTGGCCCGAGACTGTTACGCCGGAGATTATTACCGCCTACATCCACAGAGCTTGATGTTGCCAATTCGCTGGATGCCCCTGGATTCTATCATATATGGCAAGTTCACTGTGGAGTCGGATATCTGGGCATACGGAGTATTGAACTGGGAGGTATGGTCTGGTGGAATGCGCCCGTATTCCAACTACTCCGATTTAGAAGTTTTAGATTTAATTCAGGCGAAACAACTGTTACCCTGTCCAAATAATTGCCTTCCACCCGTTTACTCGCTAATGGCAACCTGCTGGCATGAGAAACCTGAACAACGACCAAGTTTTAAGGACTGTTTCCATCAGCTTTCCTATTGGCAGTGCAACTTCATCTTTGGTAATACACTTAAATTCCCCTCCTCATACTCAGTCCTCAATAACTCGGCTGTCCCTCCAGCCAGATTAAACATGAACCCCAATAACGATATGGCTTCCAACCGCATCCTTGAACATGGTCACACGGAAACCCATTTCTTTGCAAACGGACCAATCTCCGGATATTTGTCTCACGAAAATCCTGCACTGTTCACCAACCACGACCCGGTTTGGTTCGATCAAGACCAAAGGACAAGCTTTGGTGCCGACGATCACTGTAACTCCGAATCCCATTTGGCCAACCACAAAGTACATCAACCACAATTCAGTCCGGATGGATGTAGTTCCGCTGAGAATGGAGGACAAGCGAAGCAGTTTCAGTTACATCGGACAATGCCGAGCCCTCTACTCCCTACTAGCCGTATACATTTACAACACAGTATAGACACAATCGATACGCCCGGTTTTGGAATGCGCCTCCTTCCTAATACAACCACAATGTATATTCCTGCAGCAGATTCAATTTTATGAACTAGTGTTAAATAAGTAAAGGAGTTGTCTGATGCAATTACAATTGATCTGCCAATGGACGGCCTGGCACAGCCGGAATCCCACGCAGAGGTAGACCAATCATTTCTGTATTTTTCAGATTACTGTGATAGACGTAAACTTTTTTCGATGTTGCATGCGTTTCAACAAAAGTTCCCTTCTACCCTTCGTTTTAATTACCTCTCAAACGAAATACCTGGTTGCTTCTTTCCATATTTCCATTTTCATCATTTTCGACTTAAAGCGTTTTGATATGTATAAATATTTATGAGAGCCGTATTATTTAAAATGGTGCTGATTTCCTCTGAAGCTTTGGAAATAACGTCTTCGGAGAATTGGGGTTGTGAACAATGCTTCTTTCACGATGGAACAGCAAGTTGGTTGGTCCACATTAGTTGGTGACAAGGATGGAACAGATATTAGGTTTCCGCCTCTCTGTGTCTAGGCTAAACATCATTGTGTGCGCCAAAATATCGACAAATTGTCCTCTTACATCTTCAGAATCTCAAGTTGTCTGTTTCCGTTGGTAGTGATGCAAGCTTCGCTTTGGTTTTACAAGGTTGCGGCTAAGAAAACGATAGCCAGCACAAACCGAGGGCATCTAGGTGAATGGAATAGATGGTGTTCTAGAAAAAATGCACCTTGCCTGTTGAGCCACAAAAAAAGAGGAGTTGGGCTGGTTTTTTGTTTGTTCGTTTCACTCACTGTGACCTTGTCGCACACGTCATACGGCAACCATAAATCACTGTTCGTAATGCATGCTGATGTCAGTGCTTTTCAGCCGGCGATCCATACCCGGACTATCCTGCACTTTTTCACGTTACTACCAAGCTTCGCTTTCACATTTAATATAATGACGCAGTAAGGCAGCATATTTTCTACATTGCAATCCTGAACATAGCCACCGGCACTAATGAGCAGAAGCTCTGTTTTGCCTGATCATTTGTCTAGTTGTAAGAAACTCAGATATTTAACTAATGTACCTGAGGCCCACCAACCAAGTTCAAAAGTAAAAATTGTCGGGTGTTTCTCTGCATAAAACACCCATAGCCCGTAGGTTGTTTGAATGATTGATGTGTGCAGCTTCCACAGCTTTTCGATCAAATTTTCTCCTCTTATGGTGGAACGGAATGCCATCGCAGAATGGAACGATCAGGAAGGGCAGATTGACCCGGCTGGGTGTGGTCGATTGAAGCACATGACGAGCCTGCTTTCGCATGCTTGAATACTGTACTGTGTGGACATCGGATGGCGCGACGAGGTCACATAAGTCATTCATTGAAATGGTCGATTGTGGCACACGTTAGCCGTACGTCCAATTCCCCGGTGAACAAAAAACTCATCTTCACATGAATAGCAGTGTTGGAACGGTCTGTGTAGACATCCTGGTGAAGAGTGGATGTTTAATATAGCTTACCACCAACTGTGCAGTGTTACGCATGTCATTTTCTACTTTAATTAAAGTGTCCATCCGTTTGGTGTCTAGGCTCTCTGGAAAAGCGGCTACTGACACGATTCAGGTGTGGTGAATTCAGGGTAGTAGTATTGGCAGAAGCAAATCAGTCTTCACAATCGCCTAAATTTCTTGGACATTGATGGGAATACAAACAGAGTAAGTAAATGTATTAAACAACGCTTGTGAAATATTCAAGAAAGATTATCGTGAAAAATCAAAAAACGTATTGGAAGTACTCGTGTATTTTTCGGGGCCAGATTTATTGTTTTTCTTGCAGCATAGCTTCCTTGATTTTCATGCTTTCTGACTGACAGCTCACTTCAGGCGGGGAAGAGATCAACAAGGCAGCGGTCAAATTTACGGATTTCTATAGATCTTACTTTACCTCTCCGTTTTAAATGAGTTCTGCGTGAGAGACAAGTAGTAACCTCGAATATACGCTCAAGAACCATGTTGGACATTGCTGAAACGGCTTTGTGTAATCGCACTAAATTGTCCGTTGTTGAGTATTTCTGTTATTTACTCACCCTTCTTTCGGAGTCTGGTATGAACTGTTGCAGCTGAATTCAGTGCAGTCATCTCGGATAATGTAACTGTACACGTTATGGCTCTGCATTCCGGATGTCCGGATAGCTTCATCAGGTTGGACGCCTGAAAACATGTGTGCAACATTCACAAATGACTTAGTCTACTAGGAATACATGATATTCACTTAGCAGGTCAATGTGAAACACTGCGGGGTGTTCTGGTCTCGCCTTATCAGTGATACCAGCCTGCAGTTGACCCATTGCAGACCATTGGGTGTAGTTGATAGGCCTTCCCATTTCGGGTGTGCAAAAGATCCACCTTAACACCCTGGGGTTTTCAGACCATACTGTTCACCTGCAGCATCAGCTAGTCATATATGAATCCTGGGTGCTTCCTATGAGTGTTGCGGGCCACGGGACCACCAGTTATGTACACTAAGGAGCTCAAGTGTTGAGCTGTTTCATACGATTTGACAACCTCTGGAGCATGCAGGTGATCTTAAAACAGTCCCCCTTTTGATCTCACCAGTCCTATTTCCTTGGGCTCTTTCCAGGTGGACGACGTTCCTCTGGTTGTACATATCGCTCAGTGCAAGCAGCGAGGGTAGTTCCGTACGCTGCACGTGGGTCCATGAGAGCTGTTAGATGTGAAGACAAACCCGGAAACTGGTTACAGTCCACTGAGGCATCTCAGCTATCACGGCGTCAAAATATCACAATATCCGCTCAATGGTCGAACATCATCCCCTCAGTGCAACCATTGCACTGATAGGCAAAGAAGCGTTCACATTGGCTACAGTTACTAGCAATCGTTGGGAAGACCCATTCCGATCAACCAATGCTTTAGTTTACAATAACCGTTTACGATAGCTGTAACCATGATGTGCCTTCAGGTGGTGTAGTAGCTCTCAAGAGCAACACTATCTCGATGGCCTATGTTTCTACGCCAAACACCCCATAGTACCACAGCGCACATTTGATTCCACCGGCGTTTTGATATTTTATACGGTAGATATAAAAATTATTCTGGCGAGTCCACACTAAAGCAAGGAAGTACTGGACTTGGCCTTTGATCTTGCTACAGTTTAGTGGCGGGACCCGAACTCCCATCATCTGGCATGCTGAACCAGCGTGATACCCTCGCGCAACCAAAGCAGACTGGATGCATCTGAGTTATTGCGTTCAGTTTGTATTGGTTTAATGGACCTAAGATGCTCGCCTGGAAAATAATATCAGGATTTGAGTCCCGATTCACCCAAATCTGTTCAGTAAAAAAGACGAAATTGGAGTCCGGCTTTTCATTAGGTTAATGTTGCCATGGCATACTGCAAGCTGCTCATGTATGTATGGGCTATGCGAATACGGATGCATGAATGCCGCTGCTATCTGAATCTGGTATAGATGAATCTTGTTTGTTCCAACATTGTTTTTCGATATGCTAGTGCATTTTGCTGTAATGAATTTGTACCAGCATTCGTTTTTGGTGTCATTCTGGCATATGCTGCATTTCCAAACAGCGAAACGATAGACATTTCCCAGGAAGATCGACGGTACCGAGGGCCCTTTTGAGGTGACAAAGGTACATTCCAAGTTCTATTTTCTTTGGGACTCCATTTTGGTAGCAAATTGGCTGTCTAAGCAAATAATGATGCAAATAATTCAAATGTGTTCAACTGTATTTTGGAGCGCTAACTTTGTTAAACGTGAAATATGTAGTTAGGAAGTATGTTGAATAGATTATCCCGGCTTGAACTAGGTTATTTTTGAAGCTGATAATCGCGAATGGTTAATTGAATATGTACGGTTATAGTGATCTGTTCCGCATGTCTGTTAGCTTCTTCATCAGGATGATTATTGAATGTGTGGAGAGGGTATATAATTTCCTCAGTGGAGGGATACAGTTTTTAACACGTTTAACATGTTCATCGTGAACCAGCTGACCAGTTTTCGAAATGCACTGTTACACGAGGCTCCTCATCCGTGTCGACTTAGCTCCCTATTCTCCAGCTGCGCCTCAAAGCCAGCGCATGCTGTGTAGTGTGTTCAGTCATAGTATTACTATTGAGCCCGTCAAATTGGTCCAGCTTGTTTCATACATTTCAGCCTAGATGACTTGTGTTCATTGTGTTACGGTTTAATTTGGTTTGAAATACCGCACCTATCGAGTTTCTTTAGATGCATGGCACATTATTGGGTTCGGTTGCTATTTTTATGTACACCGAAAGGAAAGATATCGAAACCAGTTTACTGCATTCGGTGATGCCTAATTCGCCTGAATCGCAGGATCAATGTAGCAGGAACAGTGTAGTTGACCCAGCTAGTCTGTACAGTGTGAATAATGCATGATGATGGTGGTATGTTTGGAAAGTAACTGAATAGCTTATTTGTGGTAGATATAGATACGTTGAATTTGCATCTGGTACACTTGCTGCGAACAAATGAGTGTGACTGTCTACAAGATTAGGTGAACTGTAAATGTGCATTCCCCAAAAATTTGCTTTCTGAACCACTCATCGATTTTTAGCTCCCATTTTTTTGGGGTAAGGAGGGCACAAACAGGCGGTGTGCCGTGTCAATCCTAACACCATTGAATCGAACCACCGCAGGCACGTAAAACACAGCAGCAGCCGGCAGTATTCGGTTTCTGAGTGCCTCACGAAATGGATACCGATTGTTCGTCCTTCTTTCAAGGCATGTTACACCAAAACAAAGTTGTTTGGAAACACTGGTAGTAGTAGTTGTTGTTGTTTGCAGTACAGCACACTAAATTCGTGTAGCGCTAAGCAATATAATTCATTTCGACCTGTAGACAAATGGATCCTTTCGGAGCACAACACAGCTGTGTGAAGGACATGAGAGATATGACCGCCACATTCATTTAAACACAGGGGATTTGCAGTGGTTGTAATCGATAAGGGTAAAGAAAGAGGCTGGGAACACCAGAGATATGCTTCTTTCCATTATATGGACTGGTTCAACAGATTATCGGTAAGGTGGTCACCTTGATTCTTCCATGGAGCTGAGCAACCCATAAGATCTATCCCCCTAACGGAATGATTATTCTTTCAGCAGCACCTTTTATTAAGTGGAAGAATGTTCACTTTGCCGTACCAACAGTGATTTGAAGTTTCGCATTTGTTCGTTTATACAATTTTATGAATGCATGTTGAAACTAAAGGTAAAGCTCCTTTCCCCACAACTCACCAACCTCATCATTTGAGTGTGGACAGTGATGCAGACGAAGAGAGAATATACCTTCTGTTCCGTGGATTAATGATCCAACGAAGTTTGAAAAACAAAACAATGGCCCGAGTTAAAAAAAAGCAGTATTCGTTATTCATGCGTTGGGGCCAGTTTATTCCCACCGAACTGACCATTACTACACCGAATTCGTAAGAAATGAAGGATCAAAAAAGGAACTGAAACTACTGGTTAATTCATACGGTTGCCCGAACAGTGGGTCCTAATGAACAGCTGACCGGAAAACAAGGAAAAATCTGAATTACGTCCCACATTCACTTGCTAAATAATTTGAGGATCTTGCAAATAAGCTCACCTAGCAGTTAGACGAATAGATCCCAAAATAGGGATTTCGCGCAAATGCAAGTAACACTGTCCATCTGACTGGCTTGCACGAAAAGAATTCACAATCACCTGCTCAGGTTTTAACTTGCTCACCATTGTTGTACATGAACGTCTTTCTCACTCATCCCACAGTTTTGTATTTCAGAATGTCTGGCAAGTTCAAATATACTTAGAAAACCATTACTTGGCTGAAGTTTATATTTTTTCTGCGTTCTTTCGACAAGCTCTGAAAATAGTTTGTGAGGCTTTGACAAAGTGACGCACCGATCTTTGGGAAAGCCATTACAATAAATGTTGACACTGTACTAATAATAGCGGATCCACGTTTTACGGTTGCAAACAGATTAGTTTGGCGCCATTTGCTTCCCGAGTAGTAAGTGCGATTAATTATCCAAACGCCTATTCCAAAACAATTGTTCCGTTTGGTAAAAAACATCTTTTGGTGAAAGCCACCGAATAACTGTGCCGTGTAAATAGCTGAAGGTTAACGGTGGCATTCACAAAATCCAAGCTCACAGTTCGTGCTGCTTGAAAATCACCAAACAAAGACAGGGAGAGCTAGGTTAGAGCAAGAGGCGCCAGTACTTTAGCAATGAATAAACCGGTCTTGTTTTCAGTGGACAACAACGGAAATTCCGGCAAAATCTAGATCGCCAAACAGCTTTCTTCAAACGTGTGAAAAAAGAGCTTCGCAAACAATGAAATTTAGAGGATGGCGCCAATTTACGTACTAGTTTTTTCTACATTTTCTATAGCGTAAAAAGCCCCCCATAAGCCATATATGATCAGAAATCAAGTAAACGTCGCCCATTTTCCACAATAATTCACATATGACGAAGACAAACAGAGGATCCGATAGTGAATTACTATATCGATGCACTGCAGATGAACATGCAGCCACTGTCACTCAACAAACGTCCACACTGATGACAGTTTTTGTTCTATACAGTGTATCTGAACAGTTTGAAAATTGATTAGCGCTTTTATGGATTCGTCTAACCTATTTTGAACAAAGCCATATGATGTCATATGCAACAGAATGTTAGCATGCTCAATAACAGTACATTCTATGAAAGAGAACCACTATATCCGTATGACAACATTTGTTGAATGGTCGGTTTAAGATGGAGGGAAATTTTCAAAACCCTGGGTTGAAAAGTGACAGTTAAGAAAATGTTCATTGAGATGATATCGTGACAGTCATGTATAATCTTTCCGACGGAGATGATCGACTGTAACCACTGAACAAATGGTATTTCCTTGGTCGCTCGGACAAGTGAGAGACGATGTGAACAGTCTCACTAAGCTGACTGATGACCGATGGGTAAGGCATTTGTACTTCCTGGTACGTTTCATGCAATGCATCGTTCTAATTATTCTGCAGGATAGGAAAATGTCCTCTTCCGCTGGTGCGTTTATGACTGAGACTACATGTGAACGAACGCACAGGGTCTGAGACCGAGAAGTTTGTATGTTAAAGTGCTGTTTTGCGAGTGAAGTTCCCAAGATAAAAAGTTTAGGTGCATTTAACAGTTTGAGTACATACGATGCATTGCAGATGTTGACTTTTAGCGTAAGCATGGTTCAGGAATCACCTTTAAGCGGCAACCTCAACAGTATCGCTCTATTTTCAGTGTTGTAATACTCTCCAAAAGTTTCAGCCGTGGACCTGTTTCACACTAGACAGCATGCTCTCAGGAAGACTAGCCGTCGCAACAGATTGTTCTGATTTATTTCGTCAAGTGCATTTTGGGGAAAACACCCTTCCAAAAAAAACTACCAAGATTTAATTCTCTATATGGTCGTTTCACCGAAAGGACAATCACATGTACGACAAGCTTGACCACAAAAAAATCGGATCGAATCAAAAATCGAACCCGCTTTGTTGGTTTCCGAATGTAGCTTATTCACATATTTTTACCGCTTTACTGAAGCTTTTTTAAGCACTGAACTAAATATCGTTCTTTGAGAATTTTCCTCCCTAAATTCCGTCGAAAATTAATCTGATTCGGTGACCGAGGAATTCCAGAAGTTCGAGAGCATTTTAGCATGAATAGATCATGCTGTATTTTGTATACTGGAATGTTTCAGTATGTTCCCACGAAGAATATATTACGTTTGTGGGTGCGAAATATAACAGTGTACTTACTTCTTTCAAGATATGGTACGTCCTTCTAACAATACCAAATGGAAGGCCTGTCGGAAGGGGACGACTTTAGTTTAGGACTTCAAACCTGTTTCATCAAAAAACTCCTTGGGGCAAATGACTGCCTCGCGGGAGGGACCACTTTCGGCCGGTCATTCAAAGGAGTCTCAAATAAGGGGAGAAAGTCTAACTTAGAAAGACTAACTTCCTCAAGAGGCCATTTTCATTCGAACCTTTTAAGTGATCTCTCTACGGCGTACAAGCGTAGTGAGCTTGCCTTCCTAATGGGGACTATGCAAAGACAGTTCTTTCGACAAGTGGTTTCTTCTAAGGGGGGACGTGAGTACTAAAGGCGACAAGCCTCAAATTAAGAATGATCTCTACAGAGGAGCGATTTCTACTTATGTGGGATAGAGAAAGATTCAAGTATGCAGAATTCCAGTCAATTGTGAGAAAGTTTTTCTAATGGCACCCATCAGATGTTCAGTTTGTGTGAGACTAGATAACCGCCAGAGTTTCGTTGAAAGATGATTCCGCCGCACTGTGAAATTCGGATCGGCTTTTTAGTTGAAATGTGTGCTTACCCAGCGTACAAAGACAGAGACGGGAAAGAAGTGTTGTTTATTGGAAAATTGGTTTCCATTGGAAAAGTTTATGGTAAAGACTAGTGTGCATTCGTGAACAAAGCAATGGATCGAAGCATGTATGAACGGAGGTCACAGAGCAATAAATCAAGCAGTGCTGAACTGACAGCCATGAATTCTCTTACTCCAGTGTCTGCCATTCAAATGTGTTCTCACCCAGGTCTACTTACCTGAAGCTTTACAGCTACATGGATAGCGGCCTCGTGCATCAGTTTAGTTGCTTCCAACACAATCTGTATTAGCAAGGATATCTCATCAGTAGAGTAATTCAATAAAGCTAGGAACGCCCTCGAGAATATTCGTGCCCACAATGCCCGGTGTACTACTTCAGATTTTCTTTTTTTAGACATACATCGTTGATATTCTTGTGACCCAATTTGACATAAACATTTTCATTACTGCTCCTGCTAAGCAAGCACTTATAACCGTGTGCTTGATGAGAATATGCTGGCATCTATCTATTTATCTATCTATCTATCTATCTATCTATCTATCTATCTATCTATCTATCTATCTATCTATCTATCTATCTATCTATCTATCTATCTATCTATCTATCTATCTACCTGTTTACCCTTCTACCTATCTAAACCCGTTCCGCCTAGGAAACAGTCTGATCTGCATGAGATCGTTTCTCTAAGCAAAATAATACTTCAGTTCCCGAAATGTTTACCGCTGAAGCCGCATGTGTGACCCAGATAAAAACATTCTCCCGGAACGGCGCTCTGAGGTTCGTCAAATCGCTAACAACAACCAATGAAGAATGTGCATTTCAGTTGCATCACTGTAAGCCGACAGCAATAGTTTCCTGTACTAAGATTTCGGCGGTGAATAAACAAAAACAGGTTTTAGATTCTGCCGAATATTTGGCTTGTCGATCGTTTTATAATACCTTGTAATAAGTCATGGTTCGTTGTAATCGTTTCCAAAAAGCGGTAGGCTTTTGGGCACTGCTTGTTGAGAAGCTATTGCATGCGAGGACGAATTATAACACATCTCAAGCGTCATACATTCATTTGCTTTAAATGACAGACCCAACGGAATTCCAGGTTTACGGAAACTCGGGGACAGCACGTACCCACCGGCTTTCGGCATCCCTGTGAGTACTGTTCCTTC
Organism: Opisthorchis felineus; assembly: GCA_004794785.1. Lineage (NCBI taxonomy): Eukaryota > Metazoa > Platyhelminthes > Trematoda > Opisthorchiida > Opisthorchiidae > Opisthorchis > Opisthorchis felineus. The sequence goes on along the minus strand of SJOL01006413.1, from coordinate 454,506 downwards.
AAAAAAGATAGATCTTACCCAGTTCATATATCCAGTCTATTCATGATCTGATGGCCACACTTTTTCGCATGCGCACTATGTTGCTTGATTGGAGAATATCTATTTCGGTCAAAGGAAACAAGGCTTAAGTTCCTTTGGTACAAACGGTCAAGCTGCTCTGAGATGCAATCACACCCTCGAGTGTAGACACTTCATGAACCACGAGATAAAGGCGTCCTCCATGTAATTAGGTAGGGGGACGATGACATAGTTACATATCTAGCTGAAAGCTGAGCGAGTCTTTAAGCACGGTGCGATACTGACCAGATCCACAACTGGTGGAAAAGCGGCCGAAAAAGGTTTCCCTAGCTGATTGTGTCCAGGAACAATATCCACTGATAAGTCAACGATTTTTACTATTTGTAGCGCGTTTGCGTTTTACTGCGTTGGTTTCACAAAGCTTCACCATTTCTTGGACTCAGTGTGACCACATTGCTGGTTGAAATTGACTGAAATGTTTTGGTAATCCTTACTGCGTTCTGTGAGGTTTTTTACTTTCGGCGGAGTGGCCACAATTCTATAAACTACCGGGTCCCAAGGCACACCCTCCCATTGGTTCACTAAAACATCCAGTGTATAGGAGGATGGTGAAATCATTCACTGTGACGTGCATGCCAATACAAGACGAGTAAAATGTTGTAACACCACGCTATGCCTCTGGTTTCGGCGATTCTAATACAATAGTTCACAGTTTATGTTGATCATGACGGGAGATGATGTTTGGTCGACTTCTCTAAAACATCAGTGGTAGGTAGTTCATATCCAAATTTCATGCGTCCTTTTTGAGACCAACTCACTGCTGTTCCATAGAATACACGTTCTGTTACTAAAAGAGCGGACGGCGGTCGGATATAACTTTCAAGAATTCGGTTGAAGAAGTTCAGATAAGTCATGTAGGCCTGCCTTGTTTCAGCACAACAAAAATATGAAGGACAATCTGGCGAGAGGAAAAATGAGAGAAATTAGTTGGTAAAGCTGCAAGACTTCCTTCTGCAATCAGTCGTTGATGGCGTCTCAGTTTTGAACGGCGACGTAACACCCCTCCAAAGCTTTGAGCAATGAATCCACTTAAGTCCCAACCAGTATACTTTCCAACTGATTCACCTGTATTTCAGTCATTCTGGAAGGCGTGAACCAGCAAACCATTTCAAACTCGACAAAATTGTTTGGCTTTCCTGAAGAACCTTGCGTGGAAGTGCTAGTTTCGCCTACGAAAGTAATGATATAAAAAGCAAACCGGTTTTACTCGGCCCGGTGACAGTTACCAACCCTATCTAAATGTAAATTTAGGAGGCCACACCGTTTCGATAATGTGGATACAACAAATTGTACATGTATTATAAACCAAATAAAAACTTAGTCGATGAAGGGGTTCTCAGGAAAAGCCTTAAAAAATAAACAATTGGAAAAGTCTTAGTAGTACTGGTTAAATACGCTGCAGCAGCAACTCAAACTAACGTCAGTTGGGTACCTCTAGCTTTAACCACTCATTCCTGCTTGCAGCCCACATGCACAGGGATCATTCAGCTCATGAAAACGGACCATCGAAAGCATCTTCCCTCATTCATCTACTTTTTAATGGGAGGCACATTCAACTGAAACTCTGTCTTGAACCATGTAAACAAATGAGGCCTTTGCACACTTTCCCCATCAAATTCAATTACCATACGCCATTGCATGGATCCAAGAGGCTCGTAAAAATATTTATTATTGCATTCTAGGGATATTTCCTTGACAATGGCTGCGATGAACTGACGAGGCTCAACAGTCCTACATGCTACTGCTGAGCTGAATACCAACTCTGAGAACACTGAGTTCACTCGGATTTTGATGGGTTTGATGCCTGAAGGATGCGCACCAAATAGGTGAAACCTAAGTTTTTCAGTAATCTTGGGGAATTGAAAACACAAAGAGGGCCGGTTGTACCATTGAGTACTATGCTATCTTTGGTTACCTTCGTTACATTCGGCATAAAGAATATCCAGCGGAGGCTAAATGTCAAATGTAACGAGGCAAAGAAGAAACAGGATGTTCTGGATGTCTACCTGACGGCTTTTACCATATGAATCGGATATCACTGTGTGACTTCAAACGGAGTGATTCCAACCGAGTAATGAGTCCTTCAGAACCGTACCTTTGTCTTTAAATGTATTTGGATGGGGACCAGTCCAACGTGAACGGCTAGATACCTTATGAGTGCGTAAAACTGTCTATTTTACCTGAAATTTCTAAAGCATTAATTTCGTAATTTTGGAAACAAACTATAGAAAATTGATGAAAAGTTATAGCAGGGCAACTGTATTTAACCGTTTCTATCCTATTCGCTCCCTGCTAATGGTAGCTTTCCTCCACCTATCTGGTTTAGAAAAGATTTGGTTGCAATGCCTTACTGATCTTGGTTAACGTGCTGCCAGAAGAAAGTTCACATTGTTCAGCGAAGTTTAGTGCTTAGTGGCACAAAATGAAGTGTGGTGTGAGACATTATAGTGTGTTTGCTTTCTGTTGACCTGTTTTTGAAGGGCATCAAATCCTATCGAAGATCAAGGCGAACCGTATGGAGATAACACTCTACTCATATTTGTGGTTCATTCGCAGCAAGACAACTTCTGTAAGTTGTGCTGTTACCCAGCCCATTGAATGGAGGAGGCCTGGATATGGCGATTCTGACGTCCTGTCCAATGTACTTCTGTGTGTGATACAATAGGCCGACCAGCATAGCGATGAAATCAACTACGGAGGCGGATTGCATACACAGCAGAATGAACCAATAAGGTGTGAAACAGCAACGTCGGTCGATCGGCCAAATGACGACTACGTCTTTTCTCCTTAAAAGCGTTTCTGATAGACCTGTTGCTCGTCGATCAATTTAAAATGAGGGCTGTTGAAAAGTATTTCGGTAGACGGCCTAGAACGTAGAGAACATCGTATCTGCGGTAATTAGGAGGTGGGTAGAGAAGGGACAGCCACATTTTCGGCAACAGTTTTCTGCTAAAGAGGGAATAGTAGAGTATGAGGTAGTAATGTTAAACCACTGGATCGAATACGCATTTGATTAACATGATGAATTCAGATGGTTCCCGGACTATCTGAGGTATTGCACCACTAATCTAGATATCTCTTTATTGACTCCACCAAGAATTTCTAACATAAACGCGGGTAACATGGATGAGTTTCCAACCAAGGTTGTTTTTGACCGCACAACCAAGTCCGGAGGATAGCACCAGTGTCGTATAATAAAAACCTCTGCCAGAGGCTGTTGAAGTGGGACTGAGTTACCGGGGATCGATCCATATAACTGCAAAACGTCCCTGCTCCTTAAGTCCCCACACAAATATCATTACAATTTCCGGCTCTGATGCTAGATCGCGGACAACAGTATGGACTATTTCACTATAGGAAGCGCAAGTGAGCAATCGTGTGAGCTATAAACGCAGCTCAATTTTCTCCCAGGCGATGCTTTAAACCCTCAAAAAGGATAGTCTGCTAAGGATGGATGCCGGCTCTGTGATCGAGGTTCGGTTGGTCGTAAACACAATATGCACTCTGAGGTGACAAGCTAAAGCACGTACCTTCGTAGTGGACCGAAAAGTTCAAATGCAATTTTTTCCATGTTCCTCAGGTTACAGCCAGGAAAGTCCTGAAAAACTGCTGAGGAACACAGAATATCTTAATCCGTGAACAGGCACATCTGTTGAAACTTATGAAACGCACAATGGTGGTTTGCATCGTTAAACACGCACCGCGAAATTATGGGAGGAAGGTTTGTGCCACAAAGATGACCGAAATTGCGGCGCATGTATAAAGTTAAGTTAAAAACCTAAACTTCCGATACAGATCAGGAAAATCCTATAGGGAGAGAAGATGCCAGTCGATTGACCCACACGCTGATGAGTCCTGCTTCGAGACTCAGTGTATCTCCGTGCATAAATGTTTGTCTGTTTACGGGTCATTCGTGACAAGGGTTCTACCATCAAACGTCATAGATCTTGACTTGCAAATGCGTGTGTGAGCACTCCAGAAGCCATCAGCTGAATGGTCGGTGGCGTCCAAAGCGCTAGTGGGGAAATTTGGAATAATTTCTAAACTGCCATTTTTTCATTAATGACGCATTGCAAACGAAGTAGCTCCTGCTTAGCCGTTTTCAGCCACACCATTTAAAAGGGTTGATTTTTTTGTAAAAGAATCTGATTGATTAACGGAGCAATATGCGGTGGATTTTTGTTACTATTGACGGATGATGATGTTAGCTCGATAACAATATTGTCTTGCCTAGGATGCCTGCTAGATATTGATAGGGTTTCTCATATTTGGCCACCGATTTTACTTCTCCAAGTTCATAATTATGTGCACCAGACCAGAGTGTCCAACGTTTAAACAGGTAAATCGGTATTTGACAGTAGTATCAAGATAAATTCTGAGAGACATACAGGAAGTTCCATCAATTTGACCAGCCAAGTGACTTTAACCAACAGGTTTTTAATCCTTCGTAATGTCCTGTTGGTGTAATAACACCTATTCAGACAAGATGCGCGGTAGAATGCACCCGACCACCATCTTCACCCGACTGTCAAGCTGTGGACTCGATGATCAAATTTAGATTTCCCCACATTCTTAAATACTATCACTAATCCAACATTTGGTCTAATTTACATTTCTTTTCCTTTTAGAACCAATTTTCAGGCTAGATTTAGTGAAATTTTGGGAGAATAAGCTTAAATGGCCTCGACCTAAACTGATTAAATCAGCGGTCTCATGGGACCAGTTTCAGAGGAGCGGAAGCTTGCAGTAGTATAACATCTGCTTCAGCGAACTGAATTTCCATTTAATTTGAAATCGATAACAGTGGAGCCGATGACAGTGAAACAAACCAAGGTGGTCCAATGTTTGACTTATTCGATAATTTCCTCCCAATTTACTTCGAGATCCTGGATAACCGCATTTTCTTTGAGATCATTTCGTCAGAACTCACATGATTTTCATGTTACGGGAAACCTCCTTCGTTAGCCTTGGAAGTCGCAGTTCTTATTATGGTACACACAGTGTCACACGTTCTAAAGCAAAGGAGTACATAATTAATGTGACTTCTCTGACATGTCGTAAGCTGTGAAACTGCGAATCAAGGGACCGCGAACTATCCTGATACTACTTCCCAGCAGGACGAAACGGGACTAGTCACATCCCACCTTCATAAAAGTACACGTTGTAAGGTAGTTCAAGTGCTCCTGACCTTGAAAAGTAAGACTGGTAAGATGGACACCACGGCTACAACTCTTTGACGTAAATGTCCTGCGCCGACAGTAAAAAACAGACCATAAGTGCATTGTCGGCCTAGTAATATAGGCCCACAGAGCAGAGGTTTGTGACGAACGACAGGCTCATTCTGCGACGTTTTGCGGGCCCTAATCTGGAAGTGTATATTGACAACATCAAAATAGGTTCTGCTTGTATAAGCCACACCGCTTATATAGCCGAGATCCCAAAAAGATAAAACATTCAGTCAGAACGAGCAACAAAAATTCATACAGATAAAAATAACTGTTGCATTAATTCTAGCGGGTAAAGTGTTGTTAACACAATAAGGATTATAGCATTTCTGGCAGGTTTTTGCTTTTCCTGAATACCGTGTGAGCCTCTTGCACGAACCAGCTTTTTCATATAACATCAGACTAACTTATCATCTACGAGTTTTACTGGCGTCATCATTTTGGAAGCATGACAGAGTTTGTTGTCGTCTTTCGGTAGAGCAGGAAGAGAAAGGTAACTGAAAACCTCCTACATTATATGTATATACTCGATGTTGCGACCGTCAAATAACCTACATTGATAAATGCTGCTAAGAGTAAAATGTCGTTTTCATCAGTCTGACTGTTATTAATCATTCGGTCGTATGTAGGCTGTATTGACCTTTAGCGATGAAGTGATGAATTTGCGTTCGATTTCCATAAATCGTTGAAAACTTGAAGGTCAGCAGTTTTGTTCATATTCCCTCACCTTCCCTAGGCGCTATAAGTAAACCAGTTAAAGCGAAGTACACAGGCTTGTGAATAAATCTGCCGATTGTGTGTCTGTCCGGCATAGCAGTAATTTAGTTCGGGAAACAACTCACGCCGAACAAGTCTAGTTTTACTAAACCTCCTGACTACTGACGATAAAGTACTAAGCGGGAGACTTCACTGTCTACCGAGGGGGGGGGGGACGTTATTCGGTCCTAACCCTAACTGTTTATTGTTTCATCATGGGTTTGAGCAAATGAACATTATTTTAGTCAAGACGATTCACACGGTTCACCTGGCAACAATTGTCAAGGTGTAAAAAATGACAGATTTCTGTCTCGCAGTGAACTTTATTGACATTGTTCTTTGTTCGGTTTGACAAGAGATTTTCTGTTTGGCGTCTCTTAGACCTCAATTTACATCAGCCGAATCAAAGTGGTAACAAATAACATTTATCACATGGATTTAAATCATCCTAATTACCGGATGCTTAGCTCAGACAGACAGCGGATGATACACAAATTCCATTGCACAGCGAAAACCCAAGGAACAACCTAGTGGTTAACTGTAAGAGTTACTAACTATCCACTAAAGTATCCAGCGGCGTCTATTTTATTAGTTATTTGGTTACAGTTTAATCTACCTCAATTTACTCTTTTTTTATGCACCTAGTAAGGTAGAGCGTGATTTGTGAGGACATCAAGGCGCACCGACTGCCACTGCCATCATAAATTTTCCGCGGGATTTTCCATTTCACCTTCGCTATTGTCACTGCCGGCCGCAACCATCGTTTGAAACGCCAAAGGGATAGGTTTTTGAGAAACTACAGCACACACCATATTCGACATACTCTTGCTACTGTTGCTCCATACGTACTCGTTACACTAAACTGACGCCCTTAGTGAGTGTTTTTAGCCCTTTTTACTGCTGACTGCCGCTCAGTATAAGCAATTATGAACTGCAGTTGCTTAGTTGATGATACCGTCGAAAGAAGCGAAATGAAAAGTTGTCATTGATTTACTATGTTGTCTCAAGGATACCGGGTATTTTCAGTGTTGCTAGCACCAGAACTTATACATGGAGGACTAAGTGCTCGAAGCAAAACTAGTCGAGATATGGATGTCCCTCTTAATTTCGTGTTCGTTATCAAATGAATTTTATGCCGTGTCTATCCGGTCAGGGAACAGATAGATTGTTATGGCCTACTCAGATTACAGTGGTGTGTAGAGGCATTCTGGCCAACATAACAACAAAATTCAGAGGAAGCTGTTTGCAGACTGGTGCTCAGTCAGACATTTCCTGCTGCGAAGTTTTCTAATTCAAGTGGACTGAATGGTGAAAAACGGGACCTGAGATCTTTAATCAATCGGAAATATTTGGAACCGACAGAGAATTCATCGTTTCAGAAGGGCTTGATATAAAACCACCGATTGTTTACCGAGCCCTTCTGAAACGGGGACCCAATGTGACGTTTCTTTTCAACAACCAACCACTGTATCAGCAAACTATATGGTTTATCGCTTAATGCATGCGGAATGTCAATAAGCGACTCAGCTTGTAAAGGAAGAAGCAAACGGAGAACACGAGGGAATACATGAATTGGTCAACTGCCAATTTAGTCGTGGCGTGTTCCTAGCTCGTGCTTTCGAGTCAGATACCTAGGTCCCAAGTGAAAAATTGAGGCTATCACCCGTTTCCGATTTCCGTGAAACACACAAGGAGAGAAATGCTTATAAAGGCTGTAGGTAGGTACAGATGGTCCCTGATGGAGTGCTGACTCATGCGTCAGTCAATACATATAAAATATTTAGATGATATCAGGTCTTCCCCGCCTGTAGCACATAATTCATTTTTATCACTGTAACGTTCCGTCGTTTCGTTCTGAATGGAAGAGTTATCCTGTCCTTCAGTGCGTGCGTAAAGCTGGCTTCATAGTATTACGCCCTACACTAAAGTTTACGCCTAAGGAGAACAATATTGCTATTGTAATTTTTGACTGGTGCAAACTTGATAAACCCACTCTGTAGAACCTTCCGGTTACTTGTGTATGAATAGTTTTGGATCACCAAAAGTGACTACGGCCTACAGCATAACTTGTTGAGCTTTATCAAGGCAAACAAAGAAAACGTGCCAGTTTTCTGAGTAAGTACACTCATTTGAAAATTAAACACGTGTTAACAGGAAACCCAACTTAATCCGTGCAACATTTCTACTTGATATCCTTCACCTGAATGTGATTCACAAAAACTACCCCATGCTTCATTTGACACGATATTTGACATATCGGAGTGTATTTTCTTGTCACAACACGTTACTTGCACATTGCCACTTTATCTGAGTTTCAACTGAGTCTCCTGTTAACGTGAATTTAATTTGTAAATGACAACATTTCGCCACTTATACACAAGTGGGTATTCGAATAAAACACTAAGTTGCTGGAAACTCGCGGATGACACCCATATAATGAGCCTCAAGAAAGACGAGACCGGTAATGGACCATCGAGGAAATTTCAGTAACCTTACAATTAGCGCGTCATCTCAAGTCAGACTTTTGTTGCCGTAACAAGAAGATCCTAGATTCGAAGGAAGCATGTAAGCAAATTTGTGGTGATTTCGTGTAGTAGTGTCAGCATGTGCAGCTTGGACAGTTGACAGCACACAAAAATATTACTATAACCTGCTCCAGCTGACAGCCCTACTTGCACAGGTTTGCTCCAATGATGGCCAGAGTATAGAGTCGAGCAGTTAGAGATTTATAATTCTGCTGAATATTTCAAGGTAACATTAATTGACAGTTACGTTTACTGGCGGGTAATAGAAACTTTGAGCGGGGGTTGGTTAGACGTAAACAGTGACAAACGTACGCGAAAATCGACCCGTTTTGGTAGCTGAGTGTTCGTTGAGCCTGGAAATTTTGCTGTAAGCGTTTCTTCACAAGTGTTGGCTATATCATATGAGTAGTTGGCTAGCGGCGTTCTGATATTTTAATGCCTGTTGCCTACTTGTTCTTCTTCTGTAAATTTGTGTTTAAGGCAAATCATTACGTTCAAGAATGGCATTTGCTTGTCCCTTTCACTTGCAAATTCCTTGTCATCAAATGGGTCCAACGTGAAGGTTCCAACACTGTGTAGTACAGTACCACCCGTTTTAACCTAGATATGCAGTTACCAACATCTTTCTACACTTTTAAACATTCAAATTTCCATGATGCAAGAGGGTTCGGATTTTTCTGTGACCAATTCTCGTGTGCTCACTTTTACGAGTTTAGTTTCTGTATGCAGTAGTTTGAGGGGTTTGGCCCATTCCAGCCACGTTTCTGGATTCACGTTTCAGCTTTTCCTTGAAAGTTGTCTACGTGAAACACGTGAAACATACAGAACTATTTAAAGGGGAACAAGTGCCGGGATAGACACCTCACTAAGTACGTATATTCGTGCGTGAAAAACTGTCCCAGCTTAACAAGTCTTGCCTTCCTAAATGCCTGCTGTTTGAAGAGTTCAACCGCGGTAGAATTATAGCTGACTGGCTGGCTTCAACGGAGTGACTTCTGGCCAGGAGGTGTGTTGTCGCTACTACTGCAGGCTTGATGCCTCTGAGTGGGGCAAAAGAGAGATCCTCCCCAGATTTCGGCGGGCTCTGTATTCGGACAAAACGACCTTCGATTCCTCTCTGGTAATAACCAGATCGTTGGTATGGAAACTGTCTGGATGGTTTCGTGACCCGAATACCGTGTTTCACAAAATTGGTATGATTAACGAAACAGATGGTTTGCTCGCTCAGAATTGGGACTCATTCGTCGCTTCAATTTTCGCTAGCTGCTGTCAGCACCAATGCAAAACGGATGCATATCTGAAAATATAATATTCACCCACGGTCGTTTACAAAAAAACCTTGGCATTCTTGTTGTTTGGCAGGCAATTCCTGTCAGTCTGTTAGTTTTGATAAGACCTTTCAGATACCAGACAGTGAAAGTTGCGTAGCGTATATAATATAGTGTCCTAAAATATTGCACACATCGGAATAATCTGCACCTAAATGAAGCCAAAATACAGAAAGAGTTGTTTCAGAAATGTCAGAGTCAAGGCATATTTCTTCATGAGGTGAGCAACGGGTGATATGTCGCTTGGTGACTGTTACCGTCACCTTAACAGCATCAAATAAAACGAATTAGAGCGTGTATTGTGGAAATTAGTGTTGGCTACCCTACATCGTCACTGAGTAGCTTGCATTTTCAACATGTTACGTCGATCGCGCCTATGTGGAATTACAAGAATAGCTTTTGAAACATGCACTCTGGTTGTAAATAAAGTGAATTAAGCCTTATAAGTACAAGCAAAATTGTGATGACACGTATTTCAGCTCAAAAGCAGAAAACTTCATGTTTCATTTTAAGCCTGGACATTACCTCCGAGAGTAATTCAAAGGATTTGCACACGCCGAAACGCGGAATTCACAGTGGTCTGCATGCGAAATCAAAAATATATGCCGCAAAATACTAGACATTAAACGAAACTGGTTCTTGCTCATCAATATCCCAATGCTATAACGAAGTTATTTGCTTATTATGTAATAGGTAACTCCTTTGGTCCCAGAAGTGGCCGTCGTTCTGCTATCCAAAACAGTTGCGGAAAATGTTACGGGCTTCAAAGTACGCAGCCGCATACAGCCAAAACGTTTGCGCAGTGTGCAGTAATCTTCACTTTGATTTAGTTGAAATTTACCGAACAGGCGGTTGCTTCGGTCTTTTCTTGGTGACAATGTTATTTGACACTCTGATCTTATCAAACGCACCGCGTAATAGTACGTGGTGTTAGCTCATGCTCCTGATTGTTGCGCATTTCTATTTTGATTGCCGCATGTTTGCACTTGTTAGAATTTTTGACAATTCGACTACGTCTCCAAATGAATGAAAATGCATTATTTCTGTGGAAATCACACCGGATTTTGTCGGATACTTTCGAAAGTGCCGATCCTAGATCTTTAAGACTTCGCAGTCCACGAGATCTTTGCCATATCGTTGTTACCCGAATTCTGATTACTGGGATTACTGAGCCATTCTCCATTCATTTAAATCGAGTTGTGGGAGTGCGCGCAAATCAGCATTGTGTATAACCCTGAAAACATGCAGGTAATCTGGCTTCGGTTTTGGAGTTTCCTGTTTTGGCCAATAAACAAATTAAGATTTACCATTATTTGAAGTTTATCAAATTGGGTATCAGCGGGGGTGAATTTTCACCTTATTTAGTTCTGGAGAATTAATTTTTCCAGGGATCCAAACCGCATTGGTGACAATGTGATTAAGTCGGATCAAGCGATTTGGATTAAAAAATTTTCTATTTGCACTATTTTCAACACAAGTACAAGATGAACTCCGTCAGTTTCACACAGGGAGATATTTATATGCAAGAACACAATCTTTGTGTTTTCTTTTATTCCTAGAACACATTCAGTCGTAGTAATAAAAAGCTCACTGGTCAACAAACTTTGGAAGATCGGTCATTTAGACAGCAACAAAATTAGGGGATGTTGCATGCTATGAGTTATCGTAAGAAGCGGTGCAATGGGCAAATTAGCATCAAAGGAGACGACCTCACACCATCAGTTTGAACTGTCATATTCCATCATGAATCGTCAGATTTATGGTATGTTAAAGTGGTGAAAGCATTCCAGATTTAGGCCTATATAGTCATTTAAAGTAAACCGAGTGGATTTTAAGCTAGTTTGTTTCTGTTCATTCTGTCTCAAAGATAAAATCTAAACCATAACTGTGTATCGGGATAAGTTCTAGATGAGTGACGCTTGTGCTCAGAATAGAGCTTCTTTCTCGGCTGAAATACTTCATCTTCCAAGAATAACATTATGGTATTAGGGAGGTATTATAAATAACTTAGGCACTTACGACGATTTGATTCGCATAACACGAGTGTAGGGACAGTGCGGAGACCAACAAAGTGTGCAAATGAGATGCATTACATCGTAGTAAGTAATCCGTTTCCAAACTGTGGAACGAAATTTCGTGGTTATTTAGATTTGTCATCTCCAAGGTTTTCAGCTTTCTCCAGATCTTGATGGGAAAACGTTAAAAATTCCACTAGTAACTGCATCGCTATCTATCTTTCCTTAAATGTACTGGAAAAAGGGAATGTTCATAATGTCCACTTTTATCGCACCGAACACGAACTCCACAAGTTATTAATTGAGTAATGTGGAAGGTAAAATTTCCGACCTCGCCTCCTATGCACAATACCGAACAAAAACGACACATTAGGTTTCTAAAACGATAAGTGACATAAATGATGTGGGTTGTGTTTCTTCCGCACAAACAGTTTGATTCCATGAGTAACACAATACAAATAATGTCATGTCACTCTCCCGGATGTGTTATTTCTTCAGATTGTTCCATGGACTGGACAGAGAGATGTCCCAACATATTTAGCGTTAGTCTAAACAGATGGCATAAACTACGTTTCATGGGTCAAAGGAAACGATTGGGATATTCGCTTTCTATATTCTGTGCGCAGACGCCGTTTTTCACCCACTAGACGTAATCGTTTTCTGTCTCTGAGATAAAACGTACTCAGAATTTTTTACATAGCCACGACACGAAGTACTACTGGTTTGTCTATTAAGTAGTTTGCCACAGTAAACGGTTCATCTCATCTTTAAAGCTGAAAGAACCCCCCGTTTACGCACCAAGACCAAAGTTTGCAGTTGTGTCTCGATGCTAATTCACTTTCTTTACCTCAGATTTTGTTTCTATCGCGAGTAAAATTACAGCTTGATGGTGCAGCTTTTTGTTAGAGCCGTGGTTGAATCGGTCGGAAGAATCTGACTGCCGGTGACTTGTTAAATCATCCAGTAAAATGGCCATCACCATTTACCAGGGACTCAATGATTACTTAGCTGACACATCCAATCTTACCAGATGATAATGAACTGTTTGATAAGATCTTGGGATGCGCAACTACACGAGCATTTTCTTCCCTTCTATGAGCTACCAAATGGGCTTGTACATAAGTGATGCTGTGACAATCTGTTAATTAGTCCCTTGGTTCCCACCTGAGAAACACATAACACAATGTGTCACAATCTCATTCTGAATTTTTCCGGGCTTGTTATCTCTTGGAACTAGCGAGAGACTATTGTAAGAAATATTTACTCCCAGTTTGAACAAAGCACTGCTGATGAGTTGAGCGGTGCACACAAAGTAGGAACAGCCAAACGAATCTGCTTCGCTGTACCACATGAGTTGGCTGCATTTTTATGGAAGCACGCTTCTCTCCCAAAAACCCCCACGTGATTCGTTTTGGTAAGAAGGTCAGTGCTCGACTAAGCAGCAACTCCACCATATTTATAATATGCTTAATGCCGATTTAACTTGCAGTGCAACGCGTTTTGTCGGAGAACTTAATGTTTTTTTTGTAGAAGCGAAAAGATGTTCTCGTTTTCACAAAAAAACAAATGGCGAGCATAAGAAAATAAACGTGAAAAATGACTTTGTTCAACAATGGGCCAAGGGTGCTTGAGTTTTATTGGAACAACTTGGGAGGTTGATATATTTAGTCCGGCGCTATTCATGGTTTTCCAAACCATCATACCTGACGAAAACGAAGGCGTATTATATTTTTACGCTACAAACTGTTAACTGAACGTTCACCTTGGAAGTACCTTGGAAGTATTCAGAATTTACTTTCCGACTCTTCTGGTTTGACGACCCTGGACTTTCCATTGAGGTGTCATTTGGCAACCAGGTTTGATAATAGGATTAAATTTATCAACTGGCCCTCTTGGGAAGTTGAAAAAACTTAGTGTTGATTTTTGCAGTAGGAAGTGGGTCATAGGCGGATTTTCCATGCAAACAGAAAGCAACTGGAAGTCCCAAAAGAGGCCACAATGTCAAGTATCTCGATTTTTCATTCCAGAACCATCCAACCTGGGTATTTTATTTTGCTACACACTTGTTACAAGCTGTACAGCTAGCTCCAGTGTTAGTTGTATATAACTATAATTTCCTGTTTACTTCCTCAATGTAAAAACTCGGACTGATCCATGTGAAGTGCCATTCAAGCACCGCACAAGTAACATGCACCAGTCCCCCTCAACTATAATCCTACCTTTGGTGATTCCAACCTTACCAAGACTGACTTTTGCGTACCGAAAAGCTATCCGTTATTCCGCTGCTAAACATACGTCTAGAATACGATCCAATCTACTCCGACGTGTAAAAGGTCTTTTAACGGATGTACAATTTTAGCGGACTGAATAATGAATGTCGGTCAACATCCACATAAAATCATGATAACAGCCAAGTCAAACTGTCTCAGCAAACTTTAAAGGTAGATTGCACATACGCATGAGCACACAATGGAAGAAAACATACAGGCAATGCGCATTGGCGCGCATATCCTGGAAACCACCCCGATCAGCACCTAAATGTAACTAAGTGTAAATACACGAATAATACCATAAACGGGAGGTTCAGCTGGGATTCAGGTGAGGCCTCGTGAAACCATATTGGTATCCAAATATGTGTGTTTGTGGAGTACCTGTATATGCTTAATGAGCTTGTCATCGGGCAGCTTCAACTGCTCTCCCAATGAGTATACCCATACCTGTTGCACTTGTGGTGAGACGAGTGCTTGACCTACTTAATTATGAGTAGCTCATGTCAACGACTGTTAATTGGGTTGAGTCCAAAATGTAAAGTACGGACATCGAAGTGGCTAGAGTGTGCCTGGTCGATAGTTTGTGCCCAGTTGACATGTGCGTCCCTTCCATTAGTCAGCAGAGCCTCGAAACTTATCACTGTTGTGAATTTTTGGAGAAATATTATCCACACGGTTAATGAAAAGCCTTTTAACTCAGCAACCTTGTGAGTTGTGCTCCTCTAAGAAACTGTATTGCGTGATCTCGAATATTGCACCAACTAGAACATGAGACTACCCTTGTGCAGCAAATTAAGTCGAAGAATATCATAAACATGTGATTCAGCTGAGATTCAGTGGGGTCTCCGGTCAAAACCAAGCTGGTGTGCAAATGAGCATATTTCGCAAATGCTTTTTATCGTTCAGTGAGTCTAGTTTCAGGCTCACAAATATAGGATGTCCCCATTTCAGAGGAAGTATTGAAAAGGATTTGAAGAAGCGAAGCTGGGCAAAGTGCCAAAACGATCTCAAAAACGTTCGCAGTTGGAACTATCTGAGTTCAGTCCATCGTTAAGAAACTCAACTGCGACGTTCTTCCCAGTAAGCCAACCCTTCAAGAGAGATGATCCACCAATTCATATCATTTCATTCCGGCCTCAAGAAATTGAAGTTGTTATTGATATCTTTGGAGAGACCAGTCTCTGCAAACAAAAAACCACTCTGTGCCTGAGAGGAGTGGTTCCAGCTTCCACCAATCATGATAAAAATTTCGCGATTCAGATTCCCTTGCTTGAGGAAAGAAGTTGGCCGGTCGCAGTGCACACAAGTCATTCTGTGCCTTATTAATGTTTTGAAACATTTTTTAAATGCATAAACTTCAAGGAAAAGCCTACCCAAAGGGGATCAAATGGACTAATGAAGGTGGGCGCACTGGTTTTTCCCGTCGTTTGTGGTTGAGTACACCAACGTCAGTTTTAGCAGTTTATTGAGATAGCATACACACCAACGAAAAGTCAAGTCAAATAATGGAAATGCAGTCAAGTTCGAAGACCACCTACGCAATACACTGGTTCCGTTCACGGGAAAATCTCCGAATTTTTGTCTAGTGCCGTGGCACTCAAACTTACCAGCTCATGACCAATACCGCACACCTTAGGATCATCTCTTATTTCAATATAGCTTACCCGCGTAGGAGTGCAGGGGGTGTTAAAAACACCTTCTATAATTATGCAAGTCGTTGTTCAGTAATACTCCCAAAGGGGACTTTTGTGAATAGAGCCCATTTCCCCAGAGAAAACACCTTATATATCTCCCCTGAACTAAGACCGCTAGAGAAATTCACTGGTTCCTTTAAAAGCCACACGCACTGGCTGATACGGGTTGCACGGACAGTTCGTTACTTCGTAATTTGAATGTCCCGCACATTAGTGATGGCGTATTTAGTAGCGTTGATGATGCTGGTATCCATTTTATTGTCCCTAAGATAAGGATTTGCCAACTTGGATTTTTTCGACCACTAGTGCAGCAGTTAGAAATCCTTCAGAGGATAGCATGCCACTGCACAATGACCTTGCCAATGTATAATATGTATGGGAAGAAGCACTGCAGCTTGCCAGATGAGGGTATATCCATATATCAGCATATGCGTTTCTATGATCCAATGAAGTACTACGAGAACTGTGTGAACTTTGTTCATTATTGGACACGCAGAATAGGGTATTATAAAGGCATCGCAAATCCGATTGGCCAGTTTACTACCACTCTGGATGTCAGTGAGAAATTTGAGCAGTCCACTGTCTGTTTCACCCTTCCTGGGGTTCATCAGTTAGTTCTACTCCCTGAGTTTGCGGAATAGCATAGAAAAGAGAGCAAGGTTACGTTTAGCTGATTCTTCTGTCAACAAAAATGTGGTCGCCACCACATTGGGACGCTGAGAGCGTTGCTGCGTATAATAAATTGCTTATCATCAAGTAAATGTGCTTTGGTAATGGCATACCTCCGCTATGAATGAAGAGAGCGAGGTAACAACAATACTGTTAAGCCGCTCCAGGCAAGATTTTTAGGTGGCTGCAATTAGTTGGTGATTTAGTTGCAAACGTTTCGTTACCAGACCAGCTGACGTTAACAGGGCGTAGCAGATTGGTATCGCGTCAGTATATAGGGGTTCGCCTTTGGGAACGCCAGGCGACCAGGACAGCAGTCATCTATACAACCTGAGCTACCAGTGTTCCCCTCAGTAACAAACAGTTTTGTCCTCAGGTTCATTTCCTTTGGAGGTTCATGAGATGCACATTGCTGGTGAGTTCTCTTGGGACGAAACTACTGTATAGTGTTTTTCGGCCTTTTTGGCTTAGAGCGGCTTCACTAACGGGGCAAAATCTCGGCTTATCTGCACACGCTTATGAACCCCGATCCACGTACCCATTATGGTATGCCACAGTGTCTTGCAAGACAACAGAGTAATGACTGTCTTGTAATTGTGGGCCTGACCACTCAAATTGGCGTTCCGATTAAAAAACCGGCTGCCAATCGATTACAAACGTATGCGCTAATACACAAGTAGTAGCCCGTTCACAAACTTGGACCGGTTTCCATACGCCCCATGAGACTCCTAAAATTGACTTCGTTTATGGGACCACCACTCACCTCCTAACAAAGACCGATATAAATTTTCCTGCAGGGTGAATTACCATCTCAACAAAGAAAAGGACATAAACTTCGTGCCTTTGGCTGTATATTTTTGCAACATTTAGGTGTCCGAAAAAGGGTGTGAACGCAATACTATTATCCAGATTGACCGAGGGTCCCATACCAAAACCGTCATCTATATGGCGCTCAACAACTAGTCACGAACATCTGTAAAACAAACTCTTGGGCAAGACCGCTTGTGACTAATCCCTTACGAATCCTGCAAATGTCTGTACCCTCACAGTGGAGACAGTTGTTGGGTTATGAAGGTTATTTCAAAGAGTTCGTTTTAAGCTGTGACCAGCAAAGTATCTTGTACCCGTATTCCGCGCATGCACTGTGGTTGAGACTTACTTTAATTTTTTAACTAATTAATTCGAGGAGACATCTTTAGTGCACTGTTTGGTGGGTAGTTCCTCTATTCGCGCTTGCGTTCATGTAGTTTACAAAGAGAAGCTTTCAGCTGTAATCTGATTGGCCACTGTTAATCACCGCACCTGGATTCTAGTTGGTCCGATCATAATCTATGTTGCATTGTGTTTTGTAATTCTTACTTTCTACGGCCACACTGCTGTTGAAATTGTCGTCCATCATTCTCTTTTCCGGCTGGTCCGTTTGTGATCTGTATTGCGTCGTGGTCGGCCTCTTTGTTGTTTGATTGGTTGGTGGTGTACCTCCTGTTTTTGGTAGTTTCCTGATTGCTCCATACCCAACTGGTGGTTTATATTCATGATCTTGGTTGGTTGATTTGCAGGTCATCTCTCAGTGGGGCTCCCGTTATTTTGGCCCCTTTAGTAGTCGGATTCGGTGAGCCTTGATGAGAGTTGGAAATTCCAGTCCAAGTAATTTATCGCTTTAACCCGAATACAGTTTCGTTTTAGTTCTGTTGGTTTCTTCTTTGAATCCTTGTTCGGCTCAGGGTTTTATGGTTCTGGATTTCCTTTGTCCTCAGAGGTTGATGGACAGTCTCGATCTCAATGCGTCTGTTGATTGCTCCACAATTGGATTACCACGCCTCCATGAACTCGCGTTCTTTCTTCGTTCTTGCCTGGCCCAGTATGCCGACGTTGTTCCAATCGAATTCGTGTCCTTCCCCGTTTTCCTGTGCAGAGATGAGCGAGAGTTGGTCGTGTCTCCTAGTAGCGAGCTTGTGTTCGTTGACTGTGGTTGACAGTTTCCCCCTGTTTGTCTCACGTAGTGTTCTTCATAATCCTTGCAGTGAATTTTATGGATTACATTTGTCTTCCCCATTGAATCAAGTACCCCCTTTGGTTTTGATAGTGCTCTTCGCAGCGTGTCAGTCGGTCTGTGGATAGCTCTTATGGCATGTTGTCGTAGTATCCTTGCGTTCATGTCCTAAATGTTTCTAATATATGGTAGTGTAATTGATTTGCATATGGTTCCGGTCGTCCAGTTGGTTGAATTGAATTTACCCAGAGATCTCCAGATGAAATTCCTTATATAACCGTTTCCTTGCAAGGTTTTGTATAGGCCTCTCTCCTCTTTTGCTCCTGTTTAGGCCTGGGCAACCCGGTAGGATCTCAAGTCAGCGTGCTTCCTTCGAAGTCATAGCAGCTGGGCACAACCAGGTTGTTACGAGAACGAGCATTTTACTTAATCATTATATTTTTAGTATGAAAGACATCTTTGAGTATAGTGTAGGTGTTTTTCGGTTCAGCGGCATTATGCGGTGTTATATTCATGTGTCTTGAATACGGGAGATACACATCTCGTGAAATTGTTCAGAAATACCTGTGATAAACGGTGTTTATCAACGAATTTTTTGCTGGTCGTTTCTACCTCTTTTGTCAAGCTGAAACTGAATGATTTTTGGAATAAAGATTGAACCTGATAGATACGTCAATTGAGTCCATGGGGCTCCTTGTGCTTTACTTGAGAAACGTTTTTAGTGTTGAGAAAACCGCTTTGAAGTTTTGTGTGTGTGGTGAGTACTAGATTCAGCGCGCTTCCTTCTATTTTTAGGGCTCAGTCAAGCGCGCAATAATCGATCACCTGTCATGCCGGTTGACAGTTCATGACATTGATTACAGTAACAAGTGTCCACTGGGTACTTAGGTTGCTAGTTTATTTTTTAGTCATGACCATATGACTACCAAGTTGTCAGTCTATCACTCCCAGTAATTCCACGATCATGACTGGGACATCGATATATGCTGCATGAAAATCAGCGGATGTATGCTGACAAAAAAACTGGATGATATGGGTGTCAGCGTAATGATGATAAGATGTCACTACTAAGACTGCTTTCCATTTGCTTGATTTTCTAACGTCCAGCGCAAAACAATTTCTGGCTCACCAATTCGAAAAGTTAACCCAGATGACGGGCATCTTTGTGGTTTTCTGCAATCAAGAAGGGGCAAAATATCCCAGTCCTCGACTGGGCGCAGAAAGTAAAGGGGACACTGTTAAGCTTATTTTCGCACGTTACAGCTAGAAAAGGAAGATAGCGCTACTGAAGTTTTAGTCAGTGTTTTTTCTGGGTGCAGGTTGTGGATTTTCCAGGTGTGGTAGCATTTGCCCTACGTTTCGAAGAAAGAGTCGGATAAATTATCATTATTATTAATTAAGTGTTTTTTTTCTCGCTGAGTCGGAAATGTAGGCTTCTGTTGTTACCGATTTCGGATAGCTTAATGGCGTAAAAAACTCAATCACAGGAATATCTAACTGGATTCACTTTTCCGGGAGGTATCATCAGTAACGGTCCTCCAAATCTTTTAGTAGTGCTCTCCTGTTCATCAGAACTGGGGGAAAATATGTAAATGCTTTATTGCCTTGAAAACTGGAGTTCAAATCCCAAACTGCTCTGCTTCATTTGTTTCAGTAGATCCCAAATAAAAGAAAACGTGCAACTTGTCCTTCTTAATCAATGCTTCCCTCTTTTTTAAGCTTTGTTTATGTCCAAAAGAATGATAGGGTAACAGGTATTGTTTTTTTGCCTGAGTAAACAAGCTACTCTGATTTTAGTTCACATACTGTGCAGCAAAACACACTCCAGACACGCCATGTTGTTGACCTCAGGATATTCCACGAGTCGAAAAATTGTCTCAGTTTATTGAAAGTTAGTCGAGAATATAATACACTGTAAGATTCAAAAGATCCACACCTACCAAATTATCGACAAATTAGAAAGCTTTTTTTGCCACATTTTGTGAAAATTGATTAAAGCAATAATCGTTCCAGTGTGGCGCTGCTTCGACGCATAGCATCCATAGAACAGGAAGGATGGGCGAGTGCTGAGCTACTGTCAGGTTGCCTAAAATTGAACAGGAGTACTCGAAGGTCAGAGTTGGTTTGGAGCCACGAAACTTCCGGTCAGTACTTCCTTCCCTTAACTACTGAGGTCGCACGCTTAATTCCGTTGGATAGCGCCAGGAAATGCCTTATATATGAATATACACAGTACATAATCCAAGTTACGAGCATGGATGTTCCCAACACGTTGAGATCTACTGTGTGTAAACTGCCGATGAACTTGGCATCTGCTCAGGTCTAATGAAGCCAAACTTTGTACAGACAGAGTGGCAGGAATGCGATGTCGTTTCGGACAAAGGACGGAACCAGATAATTGGCGTGTGCTTGGTTATATTGCTGATAGCCGTTACCTTACGTTTGATGGTGGTCACTGATAAGCTTTTTGGACAATGCAGGTCAGCGTGATTAGCTGGGAAAACAAAAGATGGATAGAGAGTACTCCGAGCATGAGGGACATAAACAAACTGTCAAGACTTGCCAATGACGCTGGACAGCATCGGTGACCCTTGTTATACATAGATTTTTTAAACAGAATCTTGGAAGTATTAGTTTTGTGTTGCACAGTGAGTGTACATTTCCTGTTTAATGATGCACTAAACTGCAAAAATGGTGGGGCGTAGGATTCGGATTCCCATCTATATACTGTCGGGCAAATGGAAGAATAAAGTATACAGCGACGAACTGTTTTCCTTTGGACTTTAGCTAAGATATTTTGGTTATACTCTGGTGATATGCGGTAAAAATTAAAATGTTACGTAAGAAGTATAGCTGCTCACCCAGCCAGTGAGTTCACTCAATTTTACTTTAAATGATGTTTATCCTCCCCTGAGCTACTAGGCTCCTTGCCATCAGTACTTGGGCAACCACAATTTTAACTTCCGCGTATTTCCACTCCGATAAGATGCAGCTACAAGCATTTCTTGATCACGTGGATGTGCGGCGCACCAGAAAAAGGGAATGAAATAAATCAACCATACCAGTTTAGTTTTCACGGGCGCCCCAATTGAATATCTAGTCAATGATGTTCTTCAGCTGAATGTACTGCTTTAGCTGCCTCATACTTCAGCTGGTACAATAGGTCAGCTTCGCAATACATTGTGTAAACGTGACACACTTCTCATAAGGTTGATGAAGATTCCTCAACGGCCCACGACCGGCTTCACTCTTCCTGGGGCTCATAATTTAGATGAAGCCCCCCCTGATGTTCTAATTGAACCTAAATTACATTAAATAAGCGAAATAAACTAACTTGCATACCAGTTTGGTTTTCACGGGTGACCAAGTTGAATCGCCCGTTTATGATGCACCTATTCAACTAAATGTGCTGCACCAGGCCGCCTCATGTTCCAGTTGGAATTCAGGTGAGTCTCCCATGGAAACCAAAGTGATGTGCATATGAGCGTACTTCGCCAATTTTGTACAACTTTGATTCGAATAGGGCATACGTTTGACGAGAACTCAGGGACTATCCTATTTGATGAACCACAGGAAGGTCGAAACCGGTCTTTGGCTGTTGAGGAGTTTTCAGCAGCCTTATGAGTAGTGGGTTAGTCTATAAAATTAACCACGTTTAGCGGGTATGATTAACCATTGTTGGTTGTTGGAAACATCCACTCGCTGTTACACGGTTGCTTAGAGGCATTGGTTGATTTCAAAGTGGTCATGCATCAAAGTAATTATTCAAATAACAAGCCGATTATAGCGCAAGCTACATTATGCATCTCTGGCGAGCATGAACAGTGTATACGTTTCCACAATGAGATGCGGAAATTTCCCAGTCAGTAGTGGATTTCTCTTCTTACGATAAATATTTTTTAAATGAAAACGGGAAAAAACCGACTGAATTACTTGCAACAGTTTGGAATCTAGCAGTTAACTCAAGAGTTAATAATCCTCACTGGAAATTGGGACTTCTCTTTTACGGCAAATATTGGAGCTGTGGAAAAAAGAGGTTGTACTACTGATGTAAAAGGTTCATCCATCTTTTGTCTCTTTAATTCAGTGCATACTTTTATTTATGACAAACAAAAGATCCCATACAGACCTTTAAGTGTTCGGGCCATAGTTTCATTGGCAACCGTTCAAAATTATGGATGTGAGAAGAGTAAAGGAAGTGCCGGTTACAGTGGTACCTGCTGGATTGTTTGCTCAGCAGTCTAATTGAAACATTTTGTCAACAGAGGAGTTGATGTTCCCAATGCTTTGTGGATGAAAGCGGGTATGCTGTGCGTACATGAGCTGTGTGGGAATTGGTCATTCAATATGCCCTTAGCTCGGTAGTGGTAGTTGCACAGTATTGATTGATTGGTTAGTGCCTGGGTGAATTCAGGTCTGGCCCCTGTGGTTCCATCGCCGTTACCACTATATGCTTGCTTCTACAGTGAATCTTGATTCTCGATCCGTCGGTGTGATGGCTTGTTCTGACCCAGTGTTCCCACTGGGTTGATACCAAGTTAGGGGAGTTTCTGCATGACCGGGTGGATTTGTGGAGGAGGGCCATGCACCATGGTCTTTACTTTTTCCAAAATGGATTTTCGTCTTTCTGATACCTCACTTAGGAAGTTGAAGGATGATGGGTTTGGTCTTCTGATAACTGTATCATATTCCCTCGTCCGTATACAAAGTTTTACTCCGGACTATTCAGTGCAGTGGATTTGGTACAAAAAACAGCTTCTTCTGCCTTCGTCAGTCTTGTCCTTTGGTTCACAAATCGGATTTTTGCAGCATAGCACTTGATGCGTGGGCAGATTTGCTGAAAACCTGCGTATGTTTATAATGCCCGAAAGAGCTGCTCTTTAACATGTTTGACCATACCTTTTAGGCTGTTATTACGGTTCATTCCAGTTTAGGCCTTTTCTGCCGATATTTCTTGGGCAATTTGCAGTTCGAAGTATAAAATGTACGTCTCTCCCCTAGGTTTGTTTGAGTTATGCCCCATAAAAATGCACAACTCCCCTGAATCCAATTTGAATCCAACTTTTACTGCGATTCAGTATGTGTTTGTTGTTGGCCAATATGTTTACTTCCGATACCCACATATTTGGATGAGCCCATCCGTAATTCTGCCCACTATTACTATGAGAGACTTTCGGAGGTGATTTCTTTCCATTCCGATTGCAAATCTGGAGTCTTCGAGTGCCGTACTTATTGAGCAGATCGTGTGCGTTTTGTACTGCAATCCCTTTCGTAATGACCGAAGCATATTCTGCACGCAATGCCTAGGACTTGGGGCTATTGCCGAGTGGTAAATAATCGTAAAATTTAATTTTTCACTTCCATGTTGAATCCAGAATTTGGTGACCTTCTTTGTGTTCCTTTCATCTATTATTGGGTTTCTTTCTCGAATCCCATAAACAAGCCAGCAATCTCTTGAACTGTCTGGTTTTATTGTTTGCCTTGAGTCCAAACTAATCCGAACTAATGTTATTACGGTCTCTCTAGTGAGGCTGTAGTCGATTGAAATGAATAGAAGGATGAGACCAAACGAAAAAATGTTTCTTCCCTTATTCTGACTTTGCACAGTTTGCTTAGAACTGTCCACCATGTGGTTCAATTTGCCAGTCAGATCATTTGATCTCCTCCTCTAGTACATGGCCAAGTTGTACTCTGGAGACAGTTTCGTGATCTGCCACAGTGGAATATCCCTGCGCCTAATCTTGGCATTCCGTGAAGTTATATTACGTTAGTATTATCAGCACTGATTAGCACTCGTGTTGATGGCTAAATCGTGCATTGTTCCTTGTCTTCTGATTTGACTGATCACTTTTAAATTGAAGTTTCCACCACCTTGTCAGTAGTGCTTGCATTGTTCAGTAGCTTGCTGCCCTTTTCAATGCAGTCCTGCTTGACGAGACTGCCGATGGCACACATGAGGGAAATCCCATTTTCACCAGTTATTTTGCTGCTAATACTCCTGGAATGCAGTTATAACTTATCAGACCCTCGACTCAACTTTCACAGCCAGAGATCCAAATCGCAAGTTAGTGTAATCCACTGTTGAAAATTTTAGTACACTTTATAACAGGCTTTTATAAGTCTTCTTCGAAACGATCTGAGTGGGCTAAATAGGCTGAAGAGACGGGCGGCTGTTTAGCATTAGCGGTTGAGCACATACTGTGGTGCGTTCTATGAACCGTAGCACAGCTGAGTGCAACTGGCTGGGTTGGTCAGTTGGTGCCAGACCGTCTTTACTTGCCAGGCTCTTGGAGATCCGAACACTACCGTTTAGCAACACAGTCAGCAGAACCACCAGAATTAACCAGGCTACAAAGTTTACGCCAAAATTGCTGAAGAAAGCAGCCTTACCTCTACAGTTTTCATCACGTGCTCTTATCAGTTATTCTGTAGATGTTGAGTAAGGTCAAGGAGTCTAACATTAAGCACTCAGCAGCGTTTTGTATTAAGTCCGAAAGTTGAAGTGAGAACCCTTTCAACCGGGGGGGGGGGTGAATGCATTCTGCACAATAAAGAAAGTTCTAGAGGCATTGATAACAAAAGCACCAACACATTGCAAAATGTTGTAGAAGGCACACTTTTTCTCCCACGAAGTCAAATTGGGACCTAGCATAAATGGCCTTCCAGTGGGTACAGTAGCGTTCTTGTGCATCATATTTGCCAATTCAATGTAGTTGTACTGAGACCAGTAAATTAGGAACAGAGGGGGTAGAATAATTTGTCAAGGCAGTCATTGGCAAGAACACATTCTTTCACCACATTCTTTCGACTTACCAAGAGCTCATCAACGCAGACATATTGACCAGACTTTTGTAAAAGTGAGCAACTGTGTTAATCTTTAACAGTACCTTATTTAAGATGATTTGGTTAAGTTATTGCTTGAAGAGGATTACTTGTTGAATCCTAGTTGTATCGTACATTTCCATTAAGAAGACTTTTGGTAACATTGATGATGACTTTTAATTGAAGCAACTTCCTCGGGAAATGCATCCCGAAAACACATAAAGCTATAAAGCAGGGAAGATCTCTACTCGGCTTTTCTACGGAGAACGGCTTCATGTACTAGACCCTTGAAGGTTGAACACAAGTGGATATCGATGTAGCAAAAACGTCATTATTCACTTTTCATGTGCCAAATGTGAATATTACTATACATTACTATGTATCCGCATGAATAAATAATGACTTTTCATGAAGTAAACTAAGGTTAATAAAAAGTATTCGACAACCCACTAAAAGTTTCCCTCTTCTTGGGGCTTAGCATGTAGGTGCAGTCCCCGACTTTCGGTCAATCTTGTGTTCTGCTTGAACACAAATTGCATGAAATTTGCCAAGTACACTCACTTGAACACCAGTTTGGGTGGTGGATACCCAGTTAATTATCCTGCAGAAATGATAAGATAGCATTCCTCTTTTTACGCCACTGAGCACATTTCATAATTAATTTTTCAATAGGAATTTTCTGGCAAAAATTGTGGGTGAATTTCCTTTCTGTGTATGGTCCTTTTCAAATGCTTGTAATTCATTGCGTGACGCTTCACATTAGAGATCAAGTTTTCACATATAACAGCTCTAATTATTAAGCGAAAAATATTGGTAATGCATGCAATGCTTTTACACGACTAAGGTCTGACGAACTGTCTTTAGTGAAACGTTTTCATGGCTATTCTTCTAATTGAAAGTGGTTGAGATAAAATTGACGGTTTTATTAATTCGTAGTATGTTTTGAGGATATTGGATGATTTAGTCAGTCTACCTGAAGTTATCTTCAGCTCTTCAATTATTAGCCAGTTCCGGAGTTGTTTATCACCCAAAATTCTACTCTCACAAATGCTATCTGGACTTATGTGAACGCAGGTTTAAGCTTAGAAATAAATTCAGTTAGATTCTGTCCCCAAAGGCCGACTGAATTTTTGAGATCGAAGTGTTACTTGGTTTTAAATATGAACCTGATTTACGTGATCATAAAGTGAGTCGTAATTACACGCAAAATTCCAAAGGGTATACATCTGTGTAATTTCAAAGCTTTCTCTCTACTCAGTGCATGAAGCTTGCGATGAGATCTTGACGAATTTCTCATTATACCGCATTGAAGCAAAGCGTAAATCTCACTGTAAAGGGCATCTGAGGTTTTGTAATAACCTCCCGCTTGGAAATGTTAATGACACTGATTAGATAATTGCTTGGATAAAAGAAGGGTTAGTTCAAATCACTTTTTATTCGTAACTGCTCGAGATGCAATTTATCCAACTCTGTTGCTATAACATTACGGCAGTGGGGGTTTGCCAGTGCTAGTCGGTTGTCTCACTATGTATTCTGTTCAGTAGCTCCGTTAGTTCGCATATGACGGTTGGAAAATAAGTGGAAATGACTCGGTTAGCGCGCAGAGTTTCAAGGTCCGCACCCTACATTCGGAATATGCTTACCTGTAATTCACCACGTACAAAGTGCTCCGCATTGTAACAGCGCGAAACGGTCCATCAGAGCATCAAGTACCCCTTTCTAACACAAATAATGAATCACAGTATGGGTGAAAGCGTTCATGTGGTTGAGCACTTTGGGATCCGACCACATGTTTCATTATTAGTGTGCAAATTAAAGGGAGTTGCAAGTTATTGTGAGGGTGTATTTAGTTACGTTTCTTGACTACATCAGTGAAGACCTTTTATGAGCTCTTCACGCCAGATAAATTGAACTACTAGATCTCATACACTACAGTAAACTACTATGCTTCTCAAATGATCGTCACATACTAGCATTTCGCAAGCTGTCCTGTAGTGCTACGTGAATGAGGTCAATATTTCCCAATATACCGGAAAAATAAGGTCCAAAGCATTGCCAAACGAAAAAACTCTGCAGTCCGTTCCCTGAGCAACGATGGAGGCTAAGTTAAGATAGGTAGCTAGTTAGTTAAGCTAGTTAAATGTGACAACTTCCGTGTTGCTTTGAATCATAGAAACTCGACTGCATTCCTATTGCCTTACCAAGGTCAAGCCCTTCCAGGTTTTCTCTCGTGAGCGCTAGTTAGCCAGAGCGCATGGTAATCAATTCACTTTGACTGGTTAACGGCTAAAACACTCAGGGAATGTAGACCGAATTCGTCCGAAACTAAACAGATGTCAATAAAATCGATTATCACAGACTTCAAATCCGATGATGCAGTTGTCTGTGCTTTGATTTATAGTGTGTCCATTTGGTATCTAGCTACTGCGTAACAATAAGTGGTAAAGTACAGTCAGATATCTCGGTTAGGAAGCGTCCGACAACCTGATTTAGAGACACCGATTGGAGGTATGGCGAGTATGCCTTGGTATCCTCATAAATAAAAAATGGCAGTATCAGGAAGGTGAGACTCCTGAAGATTATCCCAGAATACCCGAAATCTACTGAGACATTTAAACTCCACTAAACGCCAATCAGTCAGCCTTGGATGAAGGTCAAACAGTGCCTTTCAAAATATAGCGCGAGGCCAGCCTGGATTAAGTTCAAACAGGGCTCTTCAAAATATATCTCGAGGCCGTTGTGCATTCGCACTCGCTTGTTTGCAATAAATCTGTTGCGCTCCTTGTCGGTGAGGCTTTTTCCGGCACTAAGGCACTGGACCGGGGACAGAAGTCGGATATAATAGGTAGTGACGGGGGAAACAATTTCATTTGCACACTGATTGCGCATTGCGCATGGTTCTGCAAGTAGTACATATTTTTGACAAGTGTTTATTTGGATTACAGGGATAGAGGATGAAGCACAACTCGATACCCATACACTTGCCTGTAAATAAGTTTTATTTTCTAAATGAAGTGTACGCGGGACGAGGTAAATTAATGTCTGCGAAATCTCTTTTTAGCGCCCCTTTGATGTTTAATATACACATGACTCAATGTCGGTCCGGCCAAATAATTCTGGTATATTTACAGTTTGCACAAATCTAGGTATAAGACGACAAATTTAGTGTCAGCTTCTGTCATAGCGGGAAAGAGGCACATCTGAGGCAGTTGTTAAAGCATTCTACTTGTAGATAATTCGTGTTTTAGAACTCATTGATGTGTCGCACAATCATTCCTAATAATAAGCTTATCCATCCCGCGCTCTGGAAGTCATGACTTCTGTTTCTATTGATCTTGGCCAAAGCGCGGTTTTGCATGTGTAATTTACAGGCCATCTACATAGAAAGAAGGATTTTAGCCTCAGAGTAAAACGTCGTAATTTAAGAAGAGAAGCTTTACGTAAGTCAACTGGAATAGCGGTCAAACGATTCGAACCAGGGAAAAATTGGCTAAGTTTTTAAAATTACGCGCAGGTACTCCCCAACAAACAGACGTTCTTATCTCGCATGATGATACGAACATTTTAACCCGGTGAGCCAAACGTACGATCGAATGAAGTGTGATGACCGATTGCAATAGGCATCACAAACTGAGTGTCATAGCACCCGTTTGATGAGATAATTGAGGTAACTAAACGGATATATGTTCAAGCAGTTAGTATTGGAGCAGTACAGGAATAATATTTAACATAATCCGGCTATGCTAAATGAACTGCTTGCTCTACTTAAACCCTGTACTTTCTACTGCGGAAGCAAATGTTGTAAACAGGGTGTGACTGATACGCCTCCAATGGCAGATAAAAAGGAATGATTCTTGCTCTAGTAAATGCTAGTTTGTGCCAATATCACCCATGTTGTTAATCGCTTATCAACACCATGATTGTCCCTAACCGAGCCGAGTCAATTTTACTTGTCGTGCGCAAGCGTGAATTGTTTCAACCACTGTTGACTGGCAACTTGGTTCCCAATGCTGACCACGCTTAATATTTCTACAAATGGATCGACAAGAAGTAGTAAAATGTACACTGGTGTGGCTATGAATAGTCATTGCAAACTAATCTTTAGTACGGAGGTAGCATTCTTCTTGACCATTCAGTCAACCACTAAATGATTGCGAAAACTTTGAAATTAAGGGAAGAGGCCGATAACAATGTGTCTGATGGAAGGTAGCAGATATACTTCTGCACCCTCAGGAGCACATTTATTCTCAACTTCAAGTTTGTGAGGTTTTGCATTAATTTATACTAACAATTACTTGCACGTCTACTTTAAACACAATGTGATAAAACTGCCGCAAAAATTTAAAATATTACTGATAAAATAATATATATGCGGTTATTCAGTCTGAATGTGCTTTTAAAACACCCCGCATATTCTACACAGTCCTAATAATGTCGATGAAATATCTGGACAGCTCACTTCCGCTTTTATTCATCTTTGGCCTACAAGATAGACCAAGTCCCCGGAATTTCCATCAGGCTTGTTTCGTACTTGGACAACAAATTATATGTACTTTGCGATCAACACTTTCTGAAAATCAGCTTATATTCCCCTATCATTCTTGTGACATTCTTCAATTGAATCAGTGGTACAAAGGCAACCTCATATTCCATCTGAGGTGATATTCGACGTGTTGAAGCTGCTTTTAATACCACTCATAAGGTCCTGAATGCTGTTCTACCTGGAAAGTCAATCGGCCCTTTTAAAGCATGCCGAGCTGAAGAATATCATAAACGGAAGCTTCAGGCGAATATCCCGTCAAAAACCAGTCTAGTTTTACAAAAGGCGTGCTACCATTTTAGTGGATATATATGGCCCGAATTCGGGAACTCCGTAGTGATAAAACCCTCAAAATTGGCATTAGTTTTTCCCTTCCCTAGATTTTCCATCTATTTAACAGCCAAATCGAAAAACAAATAGTTGTGATTGGCGACTGAATTGTGTCCAAAACGAATCCAATTTGGAAAGACTTGTCTAAACCGTTCAGCGACGAACTGCATTTACTAATTACTTAGGGGGCAGTCGTAATTGCGAAATCTTGTTTTCACACCACCTAACGCGGGACGGCTTGTATATGGGGAGTGGAGCGAATGTGTTGCAAATTTTGCACTGCATGACATTCCGCTTCGTTGAGCTGGTGATGTATCTGCTGGACAGCGCTCGTTCAAATATATTCGCTCCAACTCGAGACAGTACCTGATTTATGATTTATTGCGTTGTGTTACTAGAAGACAACGAGCTAAGTTGGTACATGACTTAGGGAGGAGTGGACGTCTAAAACTCTGACGTTTTATTTTTTGGGTAGTAGCATATTTAACGCTTGATACATTTGTTAGGTTTGAAGCAGGACTCTGTGCTTACTTGCTTATGAACTGACGCACAACAGGGCCTGTCTGTGATAGCGAGTTGTTCTCCTTTGTAGGGAGCTATGGGAACAGTATTGTTCATTCGTCCTAAGAGAGACTGTTAGCATGCATTTGGAAACTTAGTTAGTTTTCCAGATAACTCACTTACAAATCTTGAAGAACCAAACAAAATTAAAGCAAAAGTATTTCCTCAAAGTTGAACTATATATATATATATATATATATATATATGGCCATTCCTGACTGTTGTCAGCAAAGCACCTAACACATCTCAGCTTACCGTCGAAGTCGCTACGGATGGGGGACCCGAAAATTTGATATGCGTTATTTTACTTCCGTACATACTATGGTAAGTTCCTAGGTTGCTTTATTAAATTCCATGTGCAGTATCGACATCCCACTGGATTTCACCTCAGATCCAGTCAAACTTCGACTGGAATTTATGTGAGATTCTTTACTAGCGAACAGTAAGTTTATGGTAAATTTGATGAGATGGTTATTGCGCCTGTCCTTTTCGCCTACTTGGAATAACTGGAAGGCTAGCTTAATTTCCCGGCTTACCTAAGTCATCTCTACGAAGACATAAATGCTGGGTTTTGATCGTCTGGTAGGGGAGTTTGGCCTTCCATGGACACGACTTTTGCGGTCGACTTTCTTATGACGAAACAATGAAGCTTGTATTTTTCGGCAATCTTAACGAATGAATCGGTAGGCTGTTGCAGGCGAGGCCTTGCATACAGCCAGTGGATTCCACTTCGGTGTGGTGGGGACATCAAGCTTTAGTCAAGCTGACGGGTCCTTCCAGAAAAATGACTCAGCGGACTGTTTGAAATTTGACCCTTGCGTTAGCACCTGCGGCGGTAGACTGTGAATTCTAAATTAATTTCTCTGACGCTCTCCAGAGAGTCATGCCTTTCTTCCCCTCCCATTCACCCAAAGCTGTCGCAAAGCTGTTGCAGTGGACGTGTCTTGGTAGCGGCAATGTACACAGAAGATGAATATTACCAGTTTGGTATCCCGTGGAATTTACCGGGCAGCATGTGGAAGTTGTCAAAAGCAATTTTGAGTATCCATCAACATTGCGGTTGCTAACATGTACCGTTTGAAACTGGTAATGCTTGCGAGACCCTTGAGTTGATTGTCTACTTGCGTAATAGAAAATTTCGAATGTTAGCCGACCTTAAATCCAATTGGTTTTAAGAAGCCTTCTCAATTCTATATAGTTTGTCTGTGAGCTACAACGAGCAGTCTAGTACTAGAGGATGTGATGCTGACATGGTTGGTGTGGCACGTTCAGTAAATCTTATTATGAAACCCAACACAACCTTCACCTGGAGTATCTTGCCTGTAGATTCAGCTAACAAAATAAGTTGTGTGGTCGACATTCGGAAAATGTGCTTTGGAAAATAAGTTCACATTATACATCTCTTATATGCTGACATGCTAATCCGCTGATACACTTAATAGGCATTTTAGGAAACTTTCGAACGAGTGGTCTGTCGCTGGGAGATGAAAACCTGCGATAATCCCCCGAAAATTTGTCTAATGAACGTGGAGGCGGTAACTTGGAGTAAAAAACCCAGTGTTCGATTTTCCACGTTTTCCTTCACAAAATGCACTGGGATTTAGCTTTTTCAGGGTCTTGTAAAAATATACTGAATGATTTACCTCCAGCTGCAATTGTCACCAGCAGTGCACTTTAAAGAAGCCTGAAATTTTTCGTCCCCACTTATGTCCTTTCTTCAGTTTCACATGTAATTGGACTAAACATTTATTAGCCTGGAGTTACTTTTCGGGCGAAAAGTGATACCTTCCCTCAATGCCGCCACCTCGCTTCTACAGCGTCACAAATTGCCACACTCCGTCATGGTTGAGTGGCAAATTGTACCATTTTCCTCATGTTGAGTGAACAACGCTAGAGGTGGTAGGCATCTTTGCTGAATTCCGGTGCCTACCGTCATTTTTGAACATTGTTAGCGGTATAGAAATTTAAGACCCTTTACGTAGGCATAGCACGGGAATTTCAGTCTCGTAGGCCTGGACATAATTACACTCGTCAGCATCCTTCTCCTGATGGGGGGTGCCTCCATCATAGAGGTGAGAAAATTGGACTCAAACAACCAAAAATATCTGCAGGCCCTCTGACTGCGCCTTTTTTGCTGTGGTCGACCAGGACAGATAAAGAAGCTTGCCACGAAGGCTCCAGTGTCTTGATAAGATTTCTAGTTGGGCATCCCTGGGAAGGGCAGAGAGGTGAATGAGATTTGTACAAGCGCAGTCTTTCGTGCCCGACGATTTGGTAAGTAAAAAAGGTAATAAAATCAAATGGACAGGGTTGTTGATTGTTTTCTGCTCATTATACAATGAACCATTTCAGATGCTGACAGATTTGTAGTCATTTTGTGGGTTTTGGTTGTTTAATGAAGACCACATTAACGTGGTCTTTCGGTGGGCTAGGAGACGCACCTTTTGGCGACGATTATTCCCAGGCCCACCACCCACTGATCATGCGATACTAGAGTTATTTGGATGACATTTCAGTAGCCACTTCATTAATGTAGCCGCCGGTTACCCTTGTTGAATATCCACCGAATATAGCAGTGAAAAAACCTCAGAAAATATTAAGACGTTTAATAGAGCGGTAACCCTTCGGTTGTTGAGATAATTAGATATTTGACACATCTATAAAGACTGCGAAATACTTTTCGTATGGCTATTCGGGTTTTTGTTACAGAGTGCAAATAAAATCTTTGGAAATCCGAATGTAGCCAGTAGACAGATGTGAAGTTTGCCGACATCGGCCAAGTTTCCAAAACTAAACGCACCAAGTGATTTTTCTCTGTCCGGTAACCATTTGTGTAATTTTATTCACCTAACTTACCAGACACCTGGCGAGAAATGACTCAGCCATCTGTTACCTCCAACAACACAGCTAATGAAACTTAATTCCTTTTTAAACGCCCGTTGACACATACCCAATACCGATACCAAAGGAATGTTTCTGGTTGCACTTTGTTGTTGTCACTATTGTTACATTCAGTTTAATGGCTATTGATACTTGTGTGCTAGGAATGGAGACTGAATGAGTCATGGTGTTTGCTTCACAACGGAGCTCACAAGTCCGTCAGCGTGGTTGCCATGTGGATGGAGCCCAAATGCACACAACATGAAGTGACCTGACTCATACATTTTGTAACCTGAACTGGACATAAACGCACCACCAATTACCCAGCTGTCATGCTTATCATGATGGCCATTGGTGGACCTGTAGACCAATTAGTGCTGTAACCCACCTGGCTCATTAGGCTCCGAGACCTTTTTTGGTGGATTTGGAGCGGTGATTCAGTTGAAGTGGACTGTCTAGTAACCAGTCAGTTTATGTGACAGCAGGTGAGGTTTCAGAAGTAATAGGATTGCTTGGGGATCATACACTGGCCATAGACTACATTTTGGGTCAAAAGGTTATCCTTAATTTAGCCGACTTGCTTATCTGTCTGCAATACATAAATCACCCATTACTATGTTTTGAAACGTGCAAAGAACAACAAATTTTTCCAACACCGGTCGTCGCATGCAAACATTGTTTGAATCACCTTATTCGTTGTTCGACTGCAGATTCGAAAAGCGCAAAAATAGGGCTGTTGACACCTTTCATCCTTCTACATCATTATCCCGTAGTTGTTTTTCTGTCCTAATAAATAGGTAATATTTTGTAGGTTCCACCTGATGGCAGATAGATTGGGTACCCGTGGAAATGGCTGACTGAGCTTCGGAACTCCCCTCTGCTGCCTCTAATATTCTAAGCAAACCTTCACCCGTGTTTACTGAAGTCCTCGACGTGCAAACACAGATAAACTGACCAACCAATCGGTCCATTGCTCATTCCGGAGACCTTAACGATAGACGTTTGCTGCATTTCCGAAACCAGAATATAGAATAGAATTCACAGAATATATACAGGGTTGCAATTACCGTGCGCTTGCTATCTTCGGAGGAACACGCAGCTGCTGCTGCACCAGGCTGCTTCGGTAATTCCCAGACTGTGGTTTCGTTAAACAGTCGGAAATTCCGATGGTATAACCGGCTCTGAACCATCTGACTGACAACCCTTTTTTAGGAACTATCATTGTTCACAATACAAATCAAAGTTTTTACTAAAGCTCGTCTGTAAATCTTATCTAAAAATGTGCACTTCTGGTCAGTAATCAACCTCTCTGCCGTTCACTGTGAAGAGTCAGAGCACCTCGGTTCCGCAGAGCAATGACCGGTGGTATGTTAAGGTGAGACAAAAAACTGATGAGTATGTTTAGCAAATTTGTACCTGCCAACATTTTTTTCGTAACAGTATTTCGATTTGACACAGCGGCGCCGTTGCGCAAATTCCAAAATCCCTATGTCTGAAAAATTATGAAGACAGTGTGATCACACGGCCGTCAGATTTTTTGATGGAGGGAATCATTCGTTTACTACTTTTCGGCCTTGATTACACATGTTAATTTAGACCATTCTTTCAGTCGCCTTAGCTGTTCAATAATTCCCTCGGATAGGCTTAGGAACCGAATTCCTCTACCAGCAGTAGAAATTTTCTGTAAACAATAAACTTAACCGTGTTTAATTAGGATGTATTGACAAATTTTTCTTGAAGTGTTTCCCTAAACACAATTTGCTCGGTGCTAAGTCCCCACCCGTCTGTTTTCAATTGGCTTTTTCTAACTCGGGTGTTCTTTCTTAATCACTGCATGTCGTTTCAAGCCAGATGGTCTGCTGACTATTATTAGTATGTAGAGATTAAGTATTATAACGGTGAACTGCCCATAGTATTTTCAGACTAGCTAGCCTCCATGAATATATGGATTCTTTTTTTCCAACTGCTTAAATATAACCCTATTCTACTGTAAAGAATCTCAACAGGTTCCTTTAAATCTGTACCACTTTCACTGCTGGAAGGCTTCGTGAAAACTTATAACAGAGAAAATTTACCAGTATAGTTTGTGCGTGCAACTTCGTGGAGGTTTAGTTGTCATTCCCAATTTCGGTAAATAATCCAACACCCAGTGAATCCACCCGAGTTACCAATAGTCTCCACCAGTGTCACTGACTCCAGTCTGCAGGAAAATGGCCAGAGAAAGCCACCTCTGGCAGCATCAAAAGCCTATCATTCGAAAATGCTCAGTATGGTAAACAATCTCGTTCGTAGACCCACAAGGTAAAAACCAAGAGGTCGAACTTGAATAAAACGGTGACCCACATGGCCGGGTAGCTAGGCTTATGCTACACTTGTTACATCCTGTGACTAACCATAATCCAGTCTGCTTGCGTCGTCCGTACGACATCCCAGCTCAGAGATGACTTTTTGAGGGTGTAACCAAAGCTTTTGTACGTTCTTTAAAAATAAGTGTGAAGAAATCTCATGCAAATAACTGTAGGTAGTAAATGTTTACATATGTTGAATAAATTTGTTGCTATTAGACAAGTTTTAACTTTTGCTAACAATTTACACTGCCTCATTTTGTAACACGAAAAATATTCTGTCATCTTGCGTTAAAAGTTAACGCAACCTACTGAGGTGAGGAGATATTCGCGATGATAACCAGAGAAGAGCTAAAAGAAGTTTCTGAAGAAAAAAATTATTACTTAGAGAATTACACTTCGTCAGATTTCGGGCTTAAGCAGCAGGAAAAATCAGTACCTTTCGCAAATTACTGAACTCCCTACTCGCTTGACCACAAGAAATATTGCAAGGCTGAAGGGCGTGACGAAACGAATTCTTATAACTTTTGATTAAATAATGTGCATATCACGCTTTCATGGAAAGATATTCCGTCCTAATACTCATCAATCTTTCCGTGTCCCGTATGATTCACTTTCTTCTCCCACCTGTTGTCACTCCAAGGCCAGGTCGACCAAAGTATTTCCAGTCCATGCGGTCCCTGTGCGGCTCACATAAAAAATTATTCCTTGCCGTCTTAACATTGTACTGATACTTTTGCACCTCAGCGTTGATTTTCCAAAGTTTAAACGGTCAAATCCATACGGAACATTGTTCGTGTGATCCGACGTAGGAACCATCCGGAATTTAGACAAACCGGCGAACGTTTTCTGGGGTATCACATCTCGATCAAGGTGTTTGGCTTTTGCCAAAGATAACTTATTTCTTGGCTAAAAGTTCACCATGTAAACAGCAACTGGCTTCGACGACAAGGAAGAAAATTAGAAACGGAGGAAAAAAGCAAGGTTGCTGTGAAAAAAAACTTGAAAATGTCCGCCGTCAGGTTATATCCTAGAGTAATCTTTCAAATGTTAGCAGACGAATTTGCTGGGAGCGACAACTGGCTGCCGTCTCAATGTGTTTTACCTGGATGACTGATGTCAAACCCATACATCCTAAACAATGACATATTTGCCTGCCCTGGGTGATGTGGACAAAATTGGGTATGGTCGTCACGCATGCGATCAACATTAGCGGCATTCGTCCCATACAAACAGTTACCTTCTGCGCAGCATGAAACACAGCCAGACGGTGAATTGTCAGTCATCTGAAGGGCACCATACATAAGGTGGATCTTTGTTTTGGCATAAAGTGGTCAGTTGCCATCACTATATACTTACAGCTTTTCCGGACAACCTGAATCAGTTGAGAGGACAAAAGGTGTCTTACGTCCGAGGGATTTAGGAAAACGTTTGAAATATCGCTGAGAGCAAGACATACTGACCAAACTGACTTTCCTCCATGTTATCAAATGGCCCGACAAAATTCAATAAGACCGGACACCATGAGTATTCAGGCCGGCAAGAAATAACTGCTTTCAATTAAGGAAAATCATGAGAAAAATGACGGCATCAGGCACAATTTTATTCCACTCCTTTATTTGCTTGTTTATTGAACCGCTATTGTTTGCAAGGGAAGGTGAGTCCCAAGGCAGGTGTTTCGTGGCTGGAGACGGTTACACCTTTAGAGCGACACCCGTATAACCGAGGGGCAATAAGCAATAAGCACAAGTAATGTACTGTGTGAGGTCGATAGCGGTGGTTCAAGCGCAGCAAAGAATGTGATGGCACAAAAAACTCCGATAGCCAACGAAATGCAATTAACATTTATCCCTAATCCGGCCTTTCATTCGTAATTTGCACATTCGTTATTCTCGAAATAACGGAGTAATTCGCTTTCTTATGAATGCCTTGTTTAACCGAGCAGCCTGGACAAACTTGATGTCACCTGGCCACAGGACCAAAGAGATGAATAAAGAGCAATATCTGCTCAGAAAATATCCAAACGGCTGCGTTTATGGACTTTGGACAGTAAAATGTTTAAACAAAATGGTGATGGAGAAAATGGCAGTTCAGGTAGCTGACACACTACGCTAAGTGTGTGTTAATGTCCAAGCGCCTGAATGACTGAGCTAGGTCCCCGATAAACACGCACTCATAGGGTTGGTGCGAGAATGAATAGATTTTAGTGTTGCAAATTGATTCACCAGAGGCTGGTTGTTTGTGCTTACTTAAATGACGGCACAGTGTAATAAAGAAAAGATTGCGACCAGGTAGATCGTGGGAGGATCAGGGCTTTGTAGTATTGTCAAATACTTCATAACAGTCGGGTGGTAGAACTGGTACCACAGACAAGAATCAGATTGCCAGAATCACTAGTATCCCGCCGTTTCAGAATGATGAGAGATTCTCCGGGTGATAATGCTAAAAAAGCCCCAAAGGACAAGAAACTGGTGCAAAAATGCATCATTGTAAATATCTGTGCATGAAAGTAAGCGCTAGCTGAATTTGTGTTGCAGAATGAAACGATAGAATTCCACGTACCCTAATGTATCAACAACCAGATACAAACGTGCGGCAAGAACGTTAACAGTTGATTTCCGTTGTTAGTTCATTCTGGTTGGAACAGACGTGTATATGATATATATATATATATACTTAACAGAAAGTTAGTTTGCTTCACTGTTTTGCCCTGAAAGTGGATGTAAACTCTTCATTTTTAATAATGGGTGCTAACATTCCAAGCATCCCACTTTGGGCGACGATGTAACCACCACCACCACACAGGTTGTTAACCATCAACCAACCAATGAACCAACACTTTATCATAACCAGTAACACTGTATTATGCGAATAACGAGTAAAGAAACTCTGTTCTACTGGGAAAATACGGGTCATTTCTCGAGGCTATTGGCCAGAGACAAAACTGCGTCCCGTTGTATTATTCCATCTGTGTTTTATGCAATCTGCGTGTTCTCACGTCCTAAGTTTGATACATCCCTTGGTTTTCCATTCAGTTTGAAACAAAACATCAATGCAAACTTGAAAAATTTCATAAATATTTACGTAAGGACATAAATCATGCTAGATATCTTGGAAGTCCGTTTTACCATGAAGTCCATGCACACAACGATTTGGAGCGGTTTCGTGAGGGATACCCCAAAAAACAGCACATTGTGTACTTTGCGTCGTTTTTAGAAAGGTGGCTTTATGAAACATATTAAAATCATTTTGCGGTGCATGAAACCGAGGAAACTCCGTTACGTCCACCCGTGATTTATGTTTTTTTTAATATAAATTTTACTGTAAGGGAAAATTAAAGTGGACTGATCAGGTAGCCGTTTGCTCAGTGAGTTCAGTAAAGTTCAGTGTATCTTAACACCGTGATTGTTATATGAAGTAATCACATAACCCAGTAAATGGTATTTAGAATGGGGACATATTTTTAATGTAGGAAAAGTGTTTTTTTTTCTGGAAACTAATGGGGATCGTCGGATGTGGTTTCCCCTAAGACATAACTCAGCTGTTGCTAACCCTTAAAATAAATCGGTGAACACATTGTTCACTAAGAGTGCTACTTTTAGTATGACGTCTTTTAGCGCACTCCGGTACGCGTGAGGTTGTCATACACTGTTTTGCACCATTATGTTTTAGCCATCGCATTCAGTGATCATTTCGTGCCCAGGTTCACATTGTACGCATTTGGTCAGCATCAATACTGGAATATATGAATAGCTTCCCTACTCTCAATTGTGCACCTATGAAATTGACTCTAATGGGGAGTGAAACATGCTGGCGGTGGCAATTTTGAACTGACCCAGTTGAGGTCATCAGAACCTGGACCAGCTTGAAATGCCCTGTCAGACGGACATAATTTGAGACAATAGCTGGTTGTGATACGATCGCCATTCATTTAGCCGTAAGGCTGAACAATTAGAAGAAATGACACTTCTGGCGCCGCTCGTTTTCTGGTGTGTTCCAGATGATTAATCTAATGTGATAATGTGTCTACCCCTGCGGGTGGTCCTCATGCGCATCGAAGTGCACCAGTGCGATAAACGACACCGCCCGCATAAACTTAAGAAAGGGACTATTATGCGAATTCTATAGCAATGACGAATCCACTGCTTTTTGCAACGTGTCCCTCTCAAAATACAACATAGCTGCAGCTATGGGGATCAATGCAGCGGGAGTAAACCAAGGAGAAAAATACCGCTGGCAGATCCTTGATGGTAAATTCTTTTATAGAAATTTGGAGATAGAGAGGGAGCCAATTAAGCATATTACATCCTGGACCAGAACCAGTTTGCTTTTCACCGTGGATGAAGCTGTATTGCAAGGAATGTTTAGCCTAAGGGGTCAATCTGGACAGTTAGGCTAGTTAGCAGGCAACAAGTGTTTTAGTGGGGAAATGGAGACAAGAAGTATGGACTTGAATTGAGGCCTCCCGATCATTACATTATCAAGAATTATTAGGGATACCGTTGGATTCTTCAACAAAAAGGACGCTCCAGTGTCTTACGACACCATACCATTCCACAATTTGGTCCATATTTGATAGTGAGCCATCAACTAGTCACATTTCACTAGTGTAAAGAACAGGTATATCGCCACCCGAGTCATGTGCAGTAATCTACTAATACATTAATTCCAACTTGGCATGGCGTAATGATCACGAATCAGTGACGAGCAAAACACCGAATGTCAAAGCCCAGTTCTTTTTCTCAGTAAAGTTAGCTCTTGGGGTGCTCCAGACAAACCACTTTCTTCGAAGGGTGGGCTCCAGCAAATTCAAGCCTAGATAGGATGGACAGGACAACTAGAATCTAACCGGATGACAGGCACGCACAAAATAAATAAAGCAAGTTCTCAGTGATGCTTAGCTTCACAAATATCAGTAAACCGTCCAAATCTCATTCATTGTATAGGGCTCAGGTCTGATAGCCTCTAAATCCTCAAAATACCTATTAACAAACAACGGGTCAGTATGCACCTTCGAGAAGCCAAAATGATATATGTTGGATTGGAAAGCTAGCCTTATGAAAATGTTACTTCATCCGTATTCTTTCGTTGTTTCGTTGCTGCACGTCCGTATTTTCTTTTACCCTAGGCGCTTTGAGCATCTGTGCTGGATATGGTCGTTCTTTTCTGTTGTTTACAGGACCTCAGGAGGTTCGTTTTCTAGTTGAGTGTAAGACGTAGCCATTGCCTGTATGTTTATTAATTCTTTTTATTTCTGATAGCATGCTTTAAGGTATGGACAGCCGCTCAAGCTCATACCCTCGGATGTCTCATGATTTGCCATTTACTTTGGATCAGCAAGTGTAATCAGGTGAATGGTCTACAGTTTTTCACTTTTGCGCATAGTTTGGTACATTTTGAGCAGCCTAGGAATACAAGTAGAGTCCTTCTCGTATACTCACTTTGCAGGACTTTTGTTCTTTTGGCTAATCTACTTGAACTGTAACTAACACTGCATATTACGTCGGATTCTTTCCTTAGTAATGTTACTTAGAATAATTACTTCAAAACAGTGGGAATAGCGCCATGTAAAAATCGAGGGTTGCAGTGCTTATCTGTTAATCACATAAAGAATCGCTGTTAGACTGAGAGTATCTGAGTAGTTAGGCTGCACACGCGCTTCATTCCATCAAAACAAAGCGTGCGAAAAAAGTCTTCCACACAGCATGCACGCCAAATATCATGACAAAACCTGAGAATACAGCTGGCTTAAACAGCACTGCCGAAAATGTCGCTAGATAGTAGTGTCTGCTTATGTAGTCAAACTGGTGTTCAGAAAGACTATATTGTTGAGTTCGTCGACTTCCACAGTAAATTTTCATTGAGGCTACACTGGGCTTCTGGTGACTTCCTGTATTTGAACCTGATGTATGCAAATTGCGTGGAGGTTGTTGACGTAGGTATTACCTAGCAAGGTTTTTAGGACACTTGTTGTAGGTAATACTGGACTCAAAGTGTCAAAAGGATGTTTTGCTCTAACCGCTGAATGCAAGTCGTTCCGATTGCAGACGTGAGTAATTCTCACCACTGCAGTGACACAAAAACATTGAAAACACGTATACCATGATCCCATAACCAGCTCCACAGTAGCTCAGACGGCGATGTAATTCACAAGTCTCGTGACCTTTCTAGCCTAAAAGTGTTCATTCCAGAAGCCAGTCATAACGTGACTAAGTGAGATATATTCGGTGATTGACGAAATATCTTCTATATGTACGAGTGCATCAGACTGCTGAATAGCCGCTGTCCAACCACTGATTGGGAGCTTCATGAGATGGGAGCTGCTGGTGATACCCAAAACGTATGAAACAACTGTACAACACATCTCGGCTTTTCATTAGAAATTGACTTTACCTGTGGGACGAAAGTTCAACCGCAGATTCCACATCAAGCCAACCCGCAATAAATTCACAAACTTGACAATACGTTTGGTGCCCAACACAGCTATCCCACATCCCACTGATTTAAATTCTCAGGTAGGCAGAAGCTAACATCTGTATTATAGACGACTGGGCATTGTAAGTTAAAGACTCTAGAATTCAGGTGAACTCATTCTTTAAGTTTACACCATATCTCACTAGAAGCCAATAGGCTGTACTGGAAACGTCTCTGCGTCAGACGCCCCATCTATTAATTCTGCCTATTTCTACGTTAACTAAGTCCTGGCATTTCCTACAAGCATGATTTAGTGGAGCCTATTTTAATATTCGCAACTTTATCAGACCTCCCGTGCGTACTGGTCAGGGTTTCTTTCGGATATTGTCACAAATAGATTTTACTTTTTCCTAATTATTAATCTATACCGTATGCGGACAACCACTGTGGTACTAACAAGGGTTTCAACCAACTTCCCACCGTAACCCCCTCAGTGTAATACGACCATGCCAGATATATTTTCCGGTGGTATTACAACATGCTCTCCACCTCCCAATGCTACTCATAAGATAGGCGAAAAATCCGAGCAACCCAATAAAGGTTCTACTTTTCTTGTAGCAAGCAAAATGGAGTTCAAAGTTGACCGAAATTCGAAGAATAGGACTAACTTATAAGCTCCAAGGGGAAAAACGCGGTTGTGGACTGCCCAGAGTTTTCTTTCATCTTTTGAGTGGTGCTGAAACACGTTTTGACACGTTTTGACATGTCGTTCCGAATGAAGCTAGGTTTGCCCTCTGTGGAACAGTTTCGGTTGAGGAATATTCCAGACGTAAGTTAGTGGAAGCTTAGCGAAGTCTTTCGTCAATACTAAGCTGATCGTTCAAGTTAGCTAGGGTTGCCGGATAATCAGAAAATCGGCTGATGGATGTTTGTCCACATTGATGAAAAGGGCGGCTAGCTTCAGCTCATGTAAACTTGCATTACCACTTTACTTTTACATTTAAATGTCACTTATGATTTTGAAACTAAAGTTGATAGACTTCCACTGCGCTCCAAGCTTCAAAATAATGTACAGTACCTCTTGACAAAACGCCGGATAAATAGACGAATTCATCCAGTTTTGATAGAAGCAACTTTATGGCACTGGACAGAATAATCCACCCCTTACAAATGTCACTCTTGGCTAGGCAGTCGTATAATTAAAAAAACTATTTCGCGGGTGCCTCTAAAATTGCAGAGCATTGTAATCTGAAGCGTCTAGACCACATCTTAGGCTGCCATTGCACAAGCGATTGGTTCCGGGGGCTTAA
Source organism: Opisthorchis felineus (assembly GCA_004794785.1). Taxonomy (NCBI): domain Eukaryota; kingdom Metazoa; phylum Platyhelminthes; class Trematoda; order Opisthorchiida; family Opisthorchiidae; genus Opisthorchis; species Opisthorchis felineus. Next base: position 410,751 of record SJOL01006413.1, on the reverse strand, counting down.
ACTAGACATGCTGATGCCAGCTGTGTCACCTTTGTCATTCACCTTACCAAGCATAATATTCCTATTCAAGTGCTATAGATTCTTCAGGCATTACTGTTTAATCAGTTTCTTTTAAGTTGCTTGACGATTATCAGTCGAAATAAAAAATGGTTATTCCCATCAACTAACTGTTCATAAACTCCCTGCAGACGGTCGACTTGAATAATCGGATTTTCTTTCATTCACAAAGTTTTTCAGATGTTTCATTGACTCAGTTCAGACTGAAGTTCTTCATGCTAGTTTGAAATTAATTTGGCTTCATGAATTACAGCGCCATTGCTCCGCTACCTCGACAGCCTAATATTTTGTTTCGGCTAAGTAGGCAAGCCACCAATAAACCGCCCGTTTATTCCGTTGTATTTGTATATTTATATATTGAAAAAATTATCCGAATGATAGCTTGTATTGCGATATGAATTGTTTTTGTCAGGAAGAATATCTGAATTACAGTGTTCAGCTGTCACCAACCTGACTAACGCCAGCCGAACTGACATGTTGGTTTTACGTTTTTCTGCCAACTTACCCCCGTGCGGACCAACTTATATTTCTGCGTTTGCTCTCAGTATCGAAAGTGACTACGCGCTACAAATTTATACAGCTAACCTAATATATTATTCCACTGCTTCAATTTAAAAAAATTGCAACTTGCTAACAATCCAACGAAATAAAAAGCAGCTGGTATTGTTGTTTATTAGCACATATTTTGAGGCTTGTCGGGGTCACTTTTGTACTCATTTACTTGGCGCGTGTGTTGTATACGGCAACTAAAACCGTGACTTCCATATCATAAGCTGTCATGAATCAGCCTTACTTTCTTCCGTCAGGTACTGCAACGTCCCGGGTATGCACTTAATGCATGCTAACTCTCGAAAGGTAACATAGTAAGAACTCTGTGCCTGTTTAAGATATTAGCCCAGAAACTGCCCCGTTTGGGAGAAATCATTGGAGAGATGGAATCCTTTGCGTTGTTAATTTTTGAAGGAACGTTCCCACTTACATATGTTCGTTAATATCGGTAAGTGATTCTAAAGCACCTTGTTGATATTGTGCAGCTATTTCGAAACATTTCCTCTCACCAGTAAAGCCAGCCTATACACAAAAGTTGAGAAGCTTATCAGCTTTTCGGTGAAGACTGACTTCATCTGTGGAACAAAATGCCGTGCTGATTGGACAGCCCGACAACCGGCCATTGAGTCGGCACAAAGCGATTCACCTGGTAGATAAATCCCCCTAGCTAAAACGGACGCATCTCAGTGTGTGCTGCAGTGAGATCCGAAACTATTATGCCGAGAACTGAGGAGCATTGTTAGGTTTATTTAATTTGACATTTCATTTAAATGCGTTTCCTTAAAGTGTCACTGTTGTGTAGGTTAGCTCCTGAAATTCCCCGGGAAATTATTCCTTCCAGAATACTGTACCGGAAGAGCAACATTAATAGATACTGTTTTATGTTAATAGTGTTTTTCACTGTCACTGTAATGAACAAAGCATCAGAAGGCCTATTACCGGGACAATTTATTTCATCCACCACTTGTAGCACCCATAAATATTGCAAATGATCGCACTGTCCACGTTCCAGTTCTCCTTCGGTTATGAGAAAAATGGTTTTTCCAATTGGTTAAATATGCATACGGAGAGGACAAAACAATGCATAACGTTACGGAGTCAAAATTTATGTGCTTCCTAGAAATGCTTCCGATCATAAATTATCATAACAATGAGTTTTGGCTAAGCCACGAGAAACGGTAGTGTACGGGTTTGTATCATAGTTGTTCACAACATCAGTTGCCTGTGCAATTAACCGGTGTTCTGACTAAAGTTTTCGAACAATAAATAACACGCCTTCAGCAATCTTGGAAAGAAGAGTCGAGCCCTACCATCCACTCCATGGATACATCATGTTTGACGGTTCGTAATTTGGACGATTCCCACAATGTTAATTCCTGGTTGCCAATTTCTCGGTTCTGTTTTTTTGCTCGTGAGTTAAAATCGCTGCGAAAAACATTGTCTGATGAACACTGTGTACATTTTCTTTCCAAAGTCTAGTTGCACTCAAAGCGGAAGCAACTTTAAAGACTATACTACATAAATCCACTTAGATGAGAGCGACTACAAAATTATGGACACATTAAAATAATCCTCTTGCAGAAGGGACAAGCAACCTGCCGCACATACCGTCCAACTTACTGCCGAAAGTTTGCAGTAAAAGACTGCAAGCTCGGTACTTCCAAGATCAATGGGGAAAGCGGGCAGGTCCCAGTTAATTGGAAAGCATGATCGAAAAACCCTTGGTCGTCTGATTGGTCCACTATAAAATATCATGCCATTTAACCAGTAGACTTGACGCTTAATCATTTCTTGGTGAAAAGCCTCATCTAAAATATGTCCTTCGGAAAAGACGGTTGCATTAGCGTGAATTGTAAGGATATTGTGTCAAGCTTCTCAAAACTCTCTATGTTGGACGCTTGGGTGACTGAAGCAAAGTGATTCACTTTTTGTATGACCTGTTTTCAACAGCAGTGTTTAATTTTGTGTGTTTGAGAAAAACAACTGAAAAGCACCATGGGAGCTTTAGAAGAAGGCTGCCTTGGATTTCAGCATTTTCAGTACTGTGGGGATTGGGCTGATTTCCCTGGTATAACCGACGTGCAAACTAGATCTGCCCTAACTCATAAAAGAAAGGGACTCCATTCCAGAAATAAACTGAATGTGTTCAAAAAATGTGTGTTTTCTGGCACTAATATGAATTCCTGGGCTTCAAGGGGAGTGTCCGCAAAATCAGGGAACGGAAAACATATTTGTAATCTCGTGGTGAAACGGAACAAACCATATTTGACTCCGAAGACCTCTTCGAACGAAATATTTTCGCGAACTGCGACAAACAGACACAACGGTTTCTCATGACGTCAACCGCGGTAGAGAATAGCTTCCCACATTTTCGCGTATAAAAAACTTTCAGGGACAATGAGACAATAAGCATAATCTCTAAGTAGTTCATATAACCTGTAAACGTCAGTGTTTTTTATTCTGTTTGTGCCCACAAAGAAGCCCCCAGGCAGTAGTCGACAAATGATTGGATATGCCCGTATGATAGCACACAAGAGGCAGTAGTTCTACTCAGAGTTTCAGGCAGGCAGTGGTTAGGAAGCTGAACAAAATTATTCACTTGCCTAAGTTTGAGAAGTGCACCGGTGTGTAGGCTCGTGATCCACGGGGCCGATCTTATTAGGGCATGTGCGACAGAACGTCGCACAGTTAAACTTGGCCGGGAAAACACTACTGTGATTGTTTTTTTCAGCGAACGATCTCTTGTTCTTCAGCATTGGGATGGGTCGTATCACGAAGCTTCTCACTCCTGCGTAGGTAGCCATTGTTCAGGAGCGGCTGTCGAGAGTCAGGTCCTTCCATAAACCAAACTGAATATTTTACCTAAAATCGATCTCCGCGTGATTTTGTCTTCAAAATTACGTTGTTAATTGCATCATTCGCATAGAAGTAAAGCATGCCTCAGGGAAACAACGGATATTTAAAACTCTTCATTAAATTATATTTTTATACACAGAACTGCCAGCACAACCAATTTCTTGAGCTGAAGGCGCACTATGAAATCAACTTTTATAATCCATTCATAAAAGCGAGGCTCAGTGTTTATTCTGTTATTCGTAACTTAATACTCACCTAATTTTTTCTCAGTGCATCCGGGAAGCTCCCCAAACATAGAATCCGGATCAAGCCGTTTTTGCCAGTTGCCAACGAAAACTTTGCACAGCCGAACTTCTTCGACAGCAGCGGTTTCGACACACTCTAGCAGATTTGAGAAGATGACTCTGACAGAACTTGGGTCAGCTTGGGAGTATCCCAGCAAGTCAGCTTGGGAGTATCCTCAGGGATGAACTTGAAAATTCTACGAAGTAAACATATGTAATGATACAGCGAACGAATCTGATTTCGAGTGAGTAGGTGCCCAGTCCGCTGCTCTAGATCAGGCCCTGTGATGTTAAAGGAATGACCTTTATCATGGTAACAGAATGAACAGAACGCCCAGAATATTGATTACTGTAAGTCAGGAGCATCGTGCAAAATATATCAGCCTAGGTGAGTGAGTAGTCTTCATCTACTGTTCTTTTTTATTCGAAATCTCTGAACAGACTGCATATTGTACCTGAAGATTTCTCTGGTTGAAAGTAGCTACTTGTTTGCAGATCCTTTGGCCGCAACTAACAACAACTGGCGTGTGCGCGAAAAGTGCACCTAAGTTACGCATACACATAGTGCGGCCAGTAAGCGCCTCTTCCGCTGAAATCAATGCACGGAATGCGTACACTCATCATACTGTGAGAAAAACCAGGAGCTTTCCATATAGAAGACAGACTGATGATTATCAAAAAGGGGAAAGGAATTTTCACCAGTAATAGATGAGGGTTCCAGCCGAAACGCAGAACAGGTGTTAACATTCCCCAACTACTGAATAATCTTCTACTTCCAGTTTTGAGTAATTTACCCTAAATTCATGTTCACGTATGGCGCCTTACTTCTACTGGCCTCAGCTGTTTTTATGTATTGGATTATGATTCTAGGGTAACAAACAGTTATCACCCCAGATTTGAATTTTTTTACCTCTACAGACCAGCATTATAACATTTTGTGTATCTTCTCTAAAATGCGAGCAAGTATTAAGACTATTTTTGACGCAGAGGGTCGAAGGTGACGAAAACCATCGTCTGGAAGCCTCAGTTTACCTTTCTAACATAAAACACTGAACCTCACGGGTATTGTCAACGTAAAACTGAGCCTTTCAAAATCTTATAATCCCATCCTTTGTGAGTAGTCTACCACCCGTGACTGAATTCGGTACCTAACATTGTCCAACTATTACAAAAATCGCAACGCAACTAGGGAAACTACTAGTGTGCTTTGTTTTGCTACGCCTTTATTTTTTCTTCTTTTAATGTTTTCACACAGTTTGCTAGGCGGATAGACAAACGAAGTTCGACGTGAGTCACGTTAGCGATTGTCGCTTACTCATCCGAATCGCACTAAGCTGGCTGCATAAAATTGCGGGATCAACGGTATGATTTAGGTGCAGACAGAAAGAAAACGCGCTTTTTGTAGACCGGACTTGACACTATTTTACTGTACACTAACACCCAGTCTAGACGATTCAACTGATCTCAGCGACTAAACTGTACTCGCAGACAGAGGGTTAATTAAGGCAGTCATTAAACACGTCATGTGAAGCGGACGTGAATACACAGCTACCTACATGAACTTTGCAAAATTTTCATACTAGACCATTGTCGCAACTGAATTTTACAAGTCCTCTAATTCAATTTTTCTCCTGATTACTGTGTTGGCTAGGAGCAGTTCGCCTCCTTCAAAATCGTAGTTGAGCTGATTAGCGGGGAACCAATGCTGGTGGCGCGGCCGTACAAAAAGCCCGTGTGTATATAAACCATGAAGGGGTGTAAGTTCGTGATGCGTTGAGAGATCTATGCGTTAATTTTTAGAAGGCACGAATACTATGCGAGCGATGCTGTGTGACCTCACCAGCATCGCCCGAATATACAATCGGTTTATTGTAGGTGATCATCGCGCCGGTTTGGATGATAACTAAACTTCGGTCTCATTGAAACTCGTCTATTCATGCACAGTTTTAGTCAGATCATTAAAACCTACGGTGTATGTTACACTGGTATGATTGGTGACTTAGTGATCGTGGCCCCACTATAGTATCCAGGAATAAAATTACGCGGGCTGACCTACCAATATTTACATGATATCTCCCAACCACAAACTGAAGCAAACTGCATCCAAGGAATTCTACTACATATGTATGTATGTGTTCTATTATATACGGTCACGTAAGGTTGTGGTGCATATGCCTAGCTATTACGCCTTGAAAAATTCTAGCACGCCATATTTCACCCGCTGACACCTAATGATCGATGGATAGTTTGAACTACGTGTTGAAGTGGACGATCAACAAAGAAACAAACTTCCACTATGCGTCCATTCTTGCAGAGTACAAAAATGCGAAAATTATGGTTACCGCTTGCAGCTGGTAGTTTATGTAGGTGATTAAAGCATCAGAATTTAAGCCTCACGGATTCTGAAAGAGCCAGAGACGACATTTTTAGACAGGATTTGTATAGAAAACATACATCCACCCAGCAATGACACCTGCATGAAAACCGTTGTTTTTTGCTCCATGAAGACGAATACACGTTGATTCATCCGCATGGACGCTTATCTGTGTTGAACTGCATGGCAGTGTTGTGCAAAATATTTTGTACTTGAACAGGTGCAGGTTTGGTGGCTAAAATCGACAATTTAACACCAGATTAACTTCCGATTTCTTATCCAATCGCCGCTTCCACTATCGTTGCAAACTGTTCCATCTGACATGTCGTAAGCAATTTTCTCAAGATTTCTTAGCGTACGAAGGAGCCTCCGAAAACTTATAATGAAGGCAAACGGCTCTTAGCAAGCATGCACCACAATTAATCAATCGAAGACCCTCATGTGAGGAATTCGTCCGTGTGCAATTTTGCTATTCTTTTTTGAAGATCTCATCAAGTTAGCCTTTTTCTGAAACTTTTTTTATTATTCTTTGTGTGGTGATCAGGTTTTTCAGCACTTTTCTGTGTCACCAGGCTTTCGGTGCCAGCTTCTTTTGGCCTGTTCGATTATACGGCTTCGTACAGTGTCCGTGGAACGGTTTCTCCTCTTGGCTGTATTTCATCTTTCATAATAAGTGATTGCGCAGAGTGAGACCACGGAATGTTTCGTCGTCGAACTCCACCCTTTATAACTTAAAAGGCTCCTACACATATTGTCACATTTTTATTTTCGACGCTTTGCTAAAGAGCCTCAGAATATGACCACATAGTTCGGATCACGAAGCACTTGAAAGGGTGCTTCTGAGAAGGGACCCGTTTTGGTAGATCCACAGCCGAGGTGTTGCAAATCCTCCCAATAGAACATAGGAGGAGCTTGATTACCAAATTAAAATGCGGTATTTTAGTGGAGTTTGCCATGTCATGATAGATAGCCTGGTTGTTTGTTTTTTATTGATATCTAAACTTTTCAACTTAGCTCTGTCTAATGTTTTTGTGAGGAGGCGAACAATTGTAGCTTCAGTTTGTGGGGGTTCACATTATGGCTCTTGTCATTAAGCATATTGTAGGTTGTGAATTAACACGGACCGTTCTTCTAGTCAGTGTCGTTTTAGGATTTTGGCACCTAGTAAACTGACCAATGTACCAGTCACAAAACTGACAGATTTTCCAAAACCTAAAGAAAGCAGAATCCTGTTATATTTTAAGTTAAGGACATGTGGACCTGTTTATTTTCCAAGGTGATACGTCTTTCCATAACTATCATAGACCTTACGGCAATGTTAATCACGCCTCACCCCTTCTACTTTGAAAATATTAGCAAATATACTGTGACCACCAGCATGCTCTATTAGAATTTGATTTGTGAGTACTTTACGCTATTTTTTCTCAATCGGTATTTTGACATTCATGTGTACATCCTTTGGGCGGGTGAAGGGTATTTAAATCTCCTTAGCAGATTTCAGGAATTATCTGAAAATTGTCACTTGAAAAACTGGATCTATAATTGATTGATCTATAATTGATTCGAACGCTTTCCGAGCGAATCAGTCGGAAATCTTTCTCTGGGGGTTCAGGACACAATCGCCAGTCTGCAGTAGCTTCTTTGGAGTTTTTATTGGTGTTATCTGGTTCTTGTTGTAAATTTTGAGGAAGCAACCAAAATATGTATGAGAGCCTTTAGACATCACTTCCATAGGTAGAACTGCAAAACGCGAACAAAGTAGTGGACAACATGTGCCTTTTGAACACTTATGAATCGCGCCCAAAACTATGCTGGGTTAATGAAAATGTGCTTAAGTGGCTAGATAGTGCGAATGAAAAGGGTAAATCAGATGAAGGCACCTCGCCAAAGCCGATTCGCAAGTGGCACTACCAAATTTCAAATGGCTGCGTTCCATGCGACGGGTTAACATCCATTGGAGCAGCAAGCAAAACTACACAACCCGTATATCTTAAGAAGCTGAGACGCAGGCATTTGGAATGGTAATTTTTGTCCCAAAGTTGACTGAGTACAAGCCTGTTTACTGATTTCGGCCAAAATGCATGGATACTATGTTTGGATCCGGAACTATTGTCTATGACGATGGTTCTTGAGAGTCTGTGTGAGATTTCCTCCCTTTTGCCTTACAAAGACATTCCCCACTGATATGACCTAAAAGGTTCATTTGTAAATCGGTCCAGATAGGCAAGTTTCGGATATGGTGTGAAACAGTGATGCTTTTGAAAGTAATTGCAGATCAATGTGTCCGTATGTAGCATAAGTTATAATAATTCACATGCAATAGTTTTTTTGGAAAGAGACTCAATAACATTTGCCAACAGATCATCCAGCTTCTGGCTTGCTTAACATTCAAAATAAAAAGCGCTGAACTACTTCCACGATAATGTTAAACTGCCTATACAGGTAGTTTCGTAGAGTGTATATTGTTATAGCCGTTCACCGATGTACGATTTTGAGTTCCGTAGGCCGACCTCTAACGCACTAGTACTGTTACATGCTCACTGATGTCTCAATCTGAGTTGACGGTAAAGTATTTTTTCAGTTAGGAGAGAGCTAACATTTTAATTTGAGATGCTAAACAGCTTCAGAACTGTGCATTCGTTGGCGGGATTTGTGGTGGGCTCCCAGGGTAATATTAGGACACTACTGATCGGTTTCTGTTCCGTGAAGCACATGTGACAGATAGGTTGGTCGGGAGAACGACAATCATAGGTTGATAAAATCAGACGCTTTTATTTTCCAATTCAGTAAGTCTTGGTTTACTCCACGGCACACTGTCTCTGGAACGCACTGAAAAATCCCTTGGCCAATGTTTTAAACTAGCTGGTTCGCAGTTACGCATAAATTATAAGAAGAGCCAACAGTTCCGCCAGGGAAATCTGGTTTACCGAAAAGTCTGTTTGTCACGACCTGGCTTTGCTCGAAACTCTGAGCGTGGTAGCACGACATAAATATACGCCGATGGTTCTCGAGCGTATACACTAGATGAAACATGGCACATTAACTCAGTATTCATTATTCAATTGTTCGGCTGTTGGTCTGTTTGCTGAGTTTGGTAGTTGGACTGCAAATGTTTCTTCACCAAACGGGTTGATATCATCAGTGTGGGGTTGTGTGGGTCTATTCGTCCTTATTCGTTCTAATAAATTAAATAACTTCCTTTATTTGCATTCGCCCACACCCTTTTGAGTCGTCATCATCACGTCCTGGAGAAATCATCCTGGTGAGACCAAACTAAAGGGAGAAACTAAAGGGCGGAGGTTTCATTTATCGCTTACCAAAACCTTATAGTATTACCAAAAAACGGCCTATTGGTTGGAAAAGTTATATGCTGCAGTGGCCTTAGAAAAAAACATTTTTTTGTGGAGGTGCAAACTGTGTTCCGTAGCACGCTATCGTCGTAATCCTCATTTCGGTAATGACTTGGAATAAAACAAACAACAGCTCTGCTAATAAGGTGAATGGATATTAAACTACTGAAAAAGTTCTTTCGTATGCAATCCGTAAGAGGGCTACTCTGCAACGGAGGTTTATATACAAATACCCGTAGTTTTTTTATTTCCTGCTCTAAAATTTAAACGAAATGGTTAGAGGCAACAGTCTTTTTTGTTATCATAATGTTCGGTTCGTTGGCATTTAAAGTATGGATGGTACAAGAAAAACCAGTCCATCGTATAAAGCCTTCAGTGTATTATTTTGCTGTCTAGATACTACAAATTCTGAGTATGGTATCCCATGTCAAAGCAGTGGCTAAAATCTAAATACTGTAAGACCAAATATATTCACTAGCAAGATTCAGAACGTCCATCACTCACTGAAAATCACACCAGTTTGAGAAATCATGGAATAGGCCTCTGAATAAGATCAGGGCTGCGTTTATAATCTTGACCAGTTTTTATATGAAATACATTAAGTACTAACCTGGGCATATATGTGACTCTTACTTGACTTGGGTTTTCTAATGTAGGATTCAGCTGGAACTTTGGCTCCTTGAAGATTGCGATTTCATTCCGAAGCACCCTCAGATCTATTGTGAAACATTTACTGGCAAATTCAAACCAGTTATATCTTTACTGAGGCGCTGATGTTAGGACTCTGATCAGCCAACGCACTGCTTTCAAACTACAATCTGCTTCGTTTGACTATGCACATTCGGTGGTTCGGAGTGTCAACAAAATAACCATATATTTCTGCAATGATTGGCCTTCTTATACTAGTCACCGATGCTTATCGGAAGAAAGCATATTTTCCGAAGCGGAAAAAACACAATGTTAAACTTTTACCTTTATTTTGCCTACTAACCAAAAGCTGTGGAAAATGTACGAAGTGTGTGGACAGCATTGATACTTATTGGGCACGGTGCTAGTGTATTCTGCTTTGTCCGCGGGCCTACTGACTGTGTGAGACAAACGTGGGGAAATGGCCTATTTGAAACTTTCAGCATTCAGTGTTGCAAACCAGTTTAGTTGGTAAATTTCTATCTTGGAGTCTGTGTTATAAATAAGAAGAACTGTAAACTTAAATGAAAGGTTGTCCCTACACTTCGAAGAATTCCTCAAATTACATGATCAGGCAGGTCCATGGGATCGGGCTTGTAAAGGGAGAATGGATCTGTTACTTGGAGCAGCTTCAACAATTTCGCAAATGGCTTTTTCGAAATATTAACATTGTAGTCAAAAGACGATTAATTCGACTGTAGTGTATGTTGTTCTACCAAATGACCGTGAAAAAATAAGGGGTAAAATAATCAAATGCACTAACACTTTCAAGTTACGATCAAACTGTTCGGCCAAATGGGGATGTGCAGTTTTGGAGGCACGCAGTTAGCTCCATGACTCACATAGCTTGCACCATATCGGCGAACAAAAAAGCCATTAAAAGGTGCGTCAAAGCCCTTGGATTTCAATTAGATTTGATTACGAGGCCGCAGCCTGTTTGCTTAATACGTTATCCTAAAGAATTTGTGCAATTAATTCGTAAGCTGTGAGATTACAGAAATTATCTGTTGTAGATGGGAATTATCTCAGTCTCCAACTTGTAACCTTCTTTAACTGAATTTTCTGCAGAAGGGCAGCCTCATTTTTGTTTACTTGGGAAGGCATTCATGGTATCATAACACGTTCCAACAGGAAGTAACTTGGATAAAGACTCCGGGACCAGGTTCAGTTGATGAGATCCATGAGAGACAAAACCTGCAGTGAGCTCTCCAGAGTTTCTATCGACCCTGTTAGTGAAGTTGAAGTATACCTTGGTTCAAGTTATCAGCTTCGAGATTAACGTGTCTTTTATTTTTCACTTTGCATTTAATTTCGCTTTATTTGGACTTAAATGTCAAAGGCTAACCGGATACACACTTTCAACAAGGATCTTCTTAACAAACTTTTATTTATTTATGCAGGCTGTCGAAACTTTTGTGAACTACTCAATAATTTTCTTTTTGTATTGCACACCCTGATATTCGTGGTCCGCTTCCTGTCTAGATCATGTCGGATAACTGTATAATCATATCTGAAAACTGCCTTTGGTATAAACGTCAACGGACGTCGAGAAGAATAGGTTGTTGATTTCTGTCCGTCAAAATTTGGGCGGTTGGACTGGGTGCAGGTCGCAGGTCCGTGCTGCATCCTGCGCAGGGATACCAATACCTAAAATTGTCGGTAGTTAATCCCGTCTTGCCAGGCTATAAGAATATTAACAGAAATAAGGTTGTCTTAAAAAGCTTAATCCGGATCCATGGGTCAGGTTTAGATAAGGACACAGCCTTGAAATAGTTTACCATCTGTGGTCAGGGAAAAGGCAGTGGGGGTCCTCTAATGCTATCCAGAGACAACCACAAGCATCTGGTAGTAAACGGATTACGAGTGCGTTGGTACTATTTAAGACGTCCACCTGCAATGGGCAACCCAGTAACTCTCCACAGTAGTGAAAGTCATTTCATAAGCTTTCTGGAGAAACTGAATGGACATATTAATTAGGGCATGAGAAGTTGGAAAGCCAGCTGAGAAAAGGATTATACATGTCGAAATATGATAAGGAAACGATGTAGGATAAATCCGATGCGTCTGGACTTTGAGAATTATTTTCAATGTTTGGGCTTAGTTTTCTAGACTGTAATTGTGGAACATGAATCTCAAAAGCTGTGAGAACTTGTGATGGTAAATTTTATGTGCCTTTTGTCCGCTGACGGAGAGGTTGGCGGTTGTTCCCTGACTGTCATCAACAAACATCACTGTCAGTCTAGAGCTCGGCTTACATGTTTATGGGAACCAAGTGACATAATTCTGATTTCGCCGGTAAATCAAAGAACCTTATGAGAATTCCTGTTCGACGGACGTTGGAATCATATTGTTTATGCGCGCGTTTCTATTTTAAGACAAATATTGCGCGCCTAATTCGCGCCTAATTCCGTGGGATACATCAGGCTTCGTGAGCCTCCACATACTGGACACATCCAAACAAAGCGCGGCATACAGAGAGATGAGGCATCTTTCCGAACGTCTAGCCGCTTGCATTGGTGGGAAGCTAACCAACATTCGAAATGTTCTGAATTCAAAAGCAAGAGGCACATTCGCTCCTCCGTACAAAATAATTTGTGTGTACGTGGGAACGCGTAGTGAACTTATTTTGGAAAAAATGCGTCTTTATTATTTCCACGTCACCTTAGAGTGACACAATAAATATATAGTGCGAGTGCAAACAAAACGGTCAAGACTTGTGTGAAGGACTGTGATGAAACCAAAATCTCTCCATTCGACATTGCCAAAACGTTGAATCCCATTCTATCTTGGTAACCGTGATACGAATTTGCATCCGGGCATTCTCGTTTCGGCACTAGTTCTTATCCGAGTTGCTCTAGATAATGTGTGGCTAACGGGAGTATTTCTACAAAGTAAGCAGGGGTAACATGTGAATAGTTCTAATAACTACTCTTTTGTAATGTTAATCCACCTATTTCATTCTTTTGCATGGAGGCTGAAATTTACTGATAATACATTTCCCAGTTTCATTGTGGTTGTAGGTTGTTTCACTTCCAAGAGTACGCTCGGATAACGCGAAAAGGTTACAAATTCTGGTTTGTGGACTGAACGAAAATCCATTGAAGTGTGTCCGGTACAATAGTAATGCAACATTTCACTCCAAAGGCAATCCCCTCAACGAGACAGGAGAAAATTCCGAAGACACAAAATGTTTTGACTGAAGTCCACTGGAAGTAAAAAAATACATCTTGGTCTCTCAGCTGACCGGTTTACTACCCTTCAATGGAGATGAATGATATCCTCATACGACATGTGAGTGGATTTTCCCTTAGGACAGATTTTCATAAGCAAAGGTAAAATAGTATATCAGCTCGTCTTAGCTTAACTGTGGACATTCTAGCCCCAAAATGGCAGCCTAAAATATTAGTTTGAGCATGTTGCACCAAGAATGCTAGATGCGGTTTCAAAAAACGAAATTTCAGTAAATGTCGTTTTTCAACTGAATGAAAAGTTCTTGGCTGTTTAGCTGGAGTACGTATTAGCATTTTCTGTTTTGCTATTCTCATTCGAGTTTATCCGGATGAAGACAGGTACACTGACAACAATAACAAAATTCCTCTATTCAACAAATACACTCATTTGCATACCAAGTTGGTTTTCACGAGAAACTCACATAAGGCACAGCTGAATGTCTCGTTTATGATATTTTTCTTCAACCGAAAAACATCATAAACGAGTGGCTTGGCTGAGTTTCGGGTGAGTTTTCCTCGAAAACTAAATTGGTATGCAAATGAGTGCGTTTACCGAATTTTATGCAATCTGGGTTCAAGTAGAGCATACGAAAACTCAGGGGCTGCGCCTAAATGGTGAGACTCGAGAAGGGCGAGACCTGTTGCAAGCTGTCGAATAGTTTTCATCAACTTCATGAATAAAGTGTTACACCAGTAAAAAGTTCACTATGTAGCAGTAGTTAGTGGTAGTCACGGCCGTGCAGGATATCTAAGGATTCTTCTTTAGGTGGAACGGATTAAGCTTGGAGTCAGCCTACATTTTTTTACTTTTCAGAGGTAGCCTGTCTCTTGCAAGAGCTCTAGATGGGGTTTGTTGAAGCATGTTTTTGTTGTTGTACGAATCAGGACTAAAATAAGTTTTAATTTTCGAGTGATCTCCACCTGACGTTCAAAAATTTAGCCCTTATGATTGCCTGTTCCAATCGTCTTAAGTCCAGTAAGGCACTCTACGTTTATGGCTTGAACATTGAAGTGCACGATCATAGATTATTAAAGAACTATTCCTTGGCAGAGTTGGAAGAATCTAGTGATTGAAACATTATGCATTTTTACATAACCATCCTTACTAATACACTGTTATAAAACACTTCCTGTGAATATTCCGTCCTATGGTTGCCCACAAGTAAGTGTAAAATTTATCGTGAACATTCTGTTCATATGTTTCTGTAAATTACGACGATCACTAGTCAATAAATGGAATGAACCCGGCTGGACGCAGTCATACAGTGCTGTGATAGCGTGTTCTTTACTCGTCTTACGAATAATGACCTTCTGGTGAAACCCATTTCTTTCTTGCTAATTCCTCCTGCTGCTTTTGCCCTCTGAAGACTGTCACCCACGGTTTTTCAAAGATTCGGTCTAGTCATATGAGTACTGATTTTAAACACTACTCTGTCAATATCCACCAGCGTTTCACAAAACCGAATGGCGCATTTTTTCATACCTTCGAGTATTGGTGACTGCTTAGCCTGATGTGATCTATCTTGAAAATAAGCATATAAAACTCAGTGCAGTTTTTGGTTATCCTCACGGTTGTCCTGGACTGCAAACCCGAAAAATAGGTGCCGTGATTGCCGTTGATTCAGCTAGTATGTCTGAGTCGGTTTGTGGCATACAATAAGTCTGAATTTGATCCCTCATCCATTGAAATACTTCCGAGCAAGATCAGGTTTAAGAGGTGTCACATAGATGCAGTCTTCCATTAGGTCAATCCATAAAGCAAAGCAAATCCAAATAAAGCATAAAAAACACACTAACCTAAAGCAGCAACAGAGAAAGCACCCGGTAAACCCCTAAAACTTAAAAGTAACTTCACCCCTAAAGTTATAAATATGCATTTTTGTGGGGCTTCCCAGGTAATTCTCCCTTTAGCATGAAAGATACCAATGCTAACATGATCGCCTCTTGCGTAAAGTACGAATGAATTGCCTAATTTAAAGGAGCATTTTGTTCTAATGGACACCATCTTTGAAGATGCAAGATGATGAACTTAGGCGAACATTGTTCCAAAATGCTTGTATTTAGCGCCAAACACGCAGTTGAAAAGACTATGGGAAAGGATGGACTGGAGACGGGGTTTGGATCTCTGTTAACATACGAGCAGATACGATTCACTCTTGTCATAACCTGAGAAGTAGGTGCAGTTTGAGCAACCATCAAATGGGTACTTTTCCAATGGACATAATAGCGTATTTTTTCCGTTCCACACGATTATACATTCGTTCTTACTTAGTGTACTTCATAATAATTGGAACGCTTTCACAAACCTTGTGGCAGCCATGTTGGCTCCTGGAGTGCTCCACAAAAACAAAGCACAACACTTTTTTCTGCAGTTTCATTCTACTTTACAAATAATTCAGTTCTTTTTAAAGCGCATTTTTTATCCACATTTTCTTGGTTATTGGAACCATATCTAACTACACCTTACTAAAAGAAACTTTGCTGATTGAAAGTATAATTTTCCGCCTTGAGTATTGATCACTTGTGAAACTGCAATGCACCTATTGATCTGAAAATAAACAAAATAAGACAGTTGATGCTGGCTTTCGCTTTCCGATATCCAAAGGATTATGGCCGTTGGCAATCACTACAATAGCTTATTACTGAAACTTTCTACTTCTCGATGCGTAACTGTTCCATAAACATCCATATTATGGGGTGACTTATATCCACCTACTTCTTTTGCAAAGAGTGGTTGGACTAAATATTATTCGTAACCCAATTGTCTGTCACCTATTCGATAAACATAGTGATAGATTAGTTTACCCTACGGTATTGGTTGAAGAAAAACTTTTGACGTCAGTGAACTAACTGATCCATTTCCTCCAAAGAGTGACTGTCATTCAGTTATCTTCTTTATCCTCGGTGAACAAAGCCGTAGCAGCTGGAGTCACTGCACTTCGGAACACGGTGGTTTAGCTGATAACTTAACTGAATTAAACTAACCATTACTGGGAACTTACCAGATCGTCCGTTATTCCCCTTTCCTTGTCACCTTCCAAGAAGATCAGACAAAGCTTTTGTTTCTGACGTTCGTGCGCGAGCTGGACTCAACATCAAGCATAAACGATGTTGCAAGTTCGTTCATCTGGTAATGAAAACATTATAAGGTTCGGATGGAAAGAAATTCTGTCAGATTTCTTCCATCCCATTTAATCCAGCGTCTAATCACTTTATAAACCTCACAAGGATGCCTTCCATGTCTAACGGTAGATAATTTTCAGACTATGAAATGCTGCTTTACTAAAGCCTTGATCCTCAACCAGAGAAGTAAATTTGGTACCTTGTAAGATGTCCCAAGATTTAGATTTAAGGTAAATGTTTATCTCCTGGTAGAACCTGGACTCTGACTATGTTTGCAGGTTTTCCGTTCAGCCAACGCTTAAGTTCATTTACGCATTCAGCTTAAACCTTTAGTTTGATGACACTGCCAGCTTTACTACTGCAAGCAAACTTTCCTAATTACAACGCACCACGCCGTTTTGTCGTCCATAGTGCCCATGTGTATGTACCGCATTAGGAAAAACACTGGCTTGTTAACTAAAACACTTGCTAGTTTTCAGCGGATTTTTATCGTCATCTAACCGTCAAGAAGAGAATAAACACCGTGGTTTGACGGTTTGCGTAATTCGACAACCCACTGAGCTACACTAAAGGTGAAGAAAGCAGCATCGATAGAGCAACTGTTGACGCCTTACATCTTTCTTCACCATTCCTTCTGCAGCAAGCAACTGTGGCACTAGTTCCATGAAAGATAATTTGCAGTGACAGATAACCACCAGCTAAACTGCCATGGAGAGCTCATATACAGCCCTAATTGTAGGAGATTTCAATGCTCAAGTGGGGCTCCCATATTCATGTGAGGTGGAAATTCGGTTTGGACCAAGTGTGTAACGATAATGGTGAACGTCCATCACTGCACTGCCGATCGCCAGTTGTTCTCAAGCAGTACTGCAGTGGACGCCACTGCGATATCCGGCGTCCTGTTACAGCTGACCAACCGTGAAGCCAAACTGATAATATGAATATTGGTTACCGGTAGCAATGCTCAAGACAATACTACTTGTCACTCTGGAATACATATATCGAATCAGACCATACTCTCGTCCGATACAGAGCTCAAGTGGACTTCCCGGATAAACCTACGGAGTAAACTTCCCGCTTGGCAGTCGAAGAGCTTTCTGAGCTACGAATCGAACAAACTGTACAAAATCTACAATGAGCTGTTTGGAGAATGACCTGTTTAGAACCCAGTAATTGTAACTGAGAAGAGACACCAACAGCCATATATGAAGCATGAAACTTTGCATGTGGTGTTTCTGAGCAAGCAAATACATGCCACTGGATCTTAGGACCTTCAGTGACACTTTGTGATTTGACTAGACTATCTGCTATACGTGGGCTTGAAAGAAGCCTGTGTGTGGGTGGGGAAGCGAAGTAGTACCAGTAGGCTCAGCAATGGAGCTCAGTGCAGCGGGGAAAATGGGGAATGGGTTTCTAATAATCTGGAGGGCAGGAATCAGAACACTTCTGTTAGTGGGATAACGAAGGATCAATGAAAAGGAACTATTTATTAAAGGCCAGCTTCTTGAGTGCTGGGGGGACATTTAGAATAATATTTTAACTATTCGTTGGATTATATACACATGTACACACGCTCTCTCAGAAATAACAATATGCCTTTCTGCACTGAGGCGCTATCGGGCGGCTCGGCCAGATTAGCTTTAAGCAGCCCTAATTAGAAATGACGGTGCATCACTGTGGTTGCCTTATACAGATTTTCTAAAGTTGTTTAGGAACGAAAACACGTTCCAGAAAAACTGTGATCATTAATCAAAAATGCACGCTAAATAATTACGTCAAACATAGTGGTGTAGAAATTATATCGGTCTTAATGTGGCTGCCAGCGGTACCTAACCCTTCCTCGTGAGACACACTTCTGTAAACGTCAAAAAGGATTTCATCTTGGTAGGCGCCGTTTTGATTACAGCTCCGAAATGCTTCAATTCAACAGCGCTATACATACCGCCGGTACCAGTTGCGTTTTTCCTCAACCTCAACGAAGCCTTTGACGTCATAGATACGTCAGTCCTTCTACGCATATGTGAGGTGATGTGCCTGGGGTGTGTTCTCTCTCTAATTCTTGCTGTGTGAGCGTTTAAAACGAAGTGTAAAAGTTTAGTGGGGTCGGCATGGAATTGCCTCTCTCTGCCTTCTTGCAGAAGGTCGCAACCTATATAATCGCGGAGTGCACATTTCGTGCAACTGAGGCTCCTAATAACATGAATAAATTAAGAAAACGGTTAGTAGACTTGAATTACTCCCATGATATGTTCTAGTAGTTGGCGAACATCTGTCCGCATAGCCTACGATAGGTAGGATTTTAGATGTTATCCTAAGGTTTGGCATGAGTTTCTCACCTACATAGGGCAATGTTTTACTTCAGAAATCCGAGTTTCCCCGCTTTGAAACTTCAGGGAGAAAAACTTGTTCTTGCAGGCCGGTTTGTCTTTTTTGCTTGGGTGCATAAACGCGAGCGACATTTGTGAACTTGCGTAATTTTTGGCTTCAGAAGTTAATTTCGCTCAGTCTGAAGGACTATCTGCACAAGAAAACCTAACTACACCGACAGAATGATCACCTATTTTATCACCTATGCTTTTTCAGTATAGCTAGAGTTGGCCTGTTGCAGCTACCGTCGGACTGAGGTCTGTGGTATCTGTGCGCCTTTCTGGTTGGGGTCCACGTGATTGTTTCCACACTTGGTTTCAAACCATAAGGGAAAGTACTCATGGCTGGTCGGAGTGACAGTCATACAGTCACTTCCTGGTCTGACTGGCTGACCACTGTTTATCTGTCGCTGTACTGTGGGCCAATATAGAGTGAGGTCCGTAAAAGGACGTTTTGTCGATTTTACTGACTGCTTCTCAGTTCGTTATGACGCTTAGATGCGTTTACGATGTGGCTTTCGCCAGCTGTTTTTACCATGTTCTTGATCGTTTTACATGCGGGTATAAGACTGTTGGTGAGAACTTTGACCCTTTCCTTTCCGCTCTTTTTTGGGGCATTCCTTCTCATGGTTTTATGAAAGCTAAGCACCAGTCTTTATTACTGGTGTATTGCTGTTGATTTTTCGGCACTACATTTATAACCTTAGTATTACTACACTCGTCTTGGTTAGCTGTTCAGTACACGGCGAGTTTCAGTTAGCTCTCGTGTTGTTAACTAAATTTGTTCACAAACAGTAAACCACTGAGCACTTCGAATATCTGAATTACAAGGCTCCAACTTCATTTGATAACAAGCAGGCATCCTATGCTTATCACTGCCAAAATGAGAGAAGCAGCTGCACACCCATTATTTCGGTTTAAATAGGATTGAATAAAGAGATGCACTGACGTTGATAGGATATCACGCTTTCTGGTAAACTCCTCTGAGCGAACCTTCTGTTTATTCAGAGTTAGGGCAGACAAGTGCAGATAAGATAGTTGACGGATACCTTACCACCACCAGGCTTTTACGATGTTGTCCGTAATATGTATATATGTGGTGCATATATGAGTTAGTCTACTCTTTATAACCACCGATGTTAATCGATCAACACAAGAGTTTGTAAAGTATTGGTAACGTTTCCTACCTCGAGGCGACGTCTGTGACCAACACAAGCTCCACAAGCCCCTAGACGAAATACTATCCACAGTAGCTCCCAGTGATGGACTTTGTGGTGTTGAACTCACATATCCTTAGCCTAAAGAACCTAGTAAAGGCGATAGCAAAAGGTGTGGCCCACTAGTGCCATGCGTTCAGGTGCACTGAAAAGTTTAAAAAAAGGCGCGTAGAATCGATGTACTGATGAATGTTTTGTGGACAAGAAAACAGTGACACGTTAGTCCAGTACGGATTACAGTCGAAGGCCAATTTGCAACAGTGGAACAGTAAACGTGCCCAAGATTCACACTACAACCGAAAAATATGAATTCTGATGTGCAGGTACGAACAAAATTGCTTTGCATAGTTTACTGTATAGTTGCTGCACAAACGTTCACAACATACGTCAACGGTTTTTTGATAAAATTCGAATAGCCTACAGAAATATGGTTCCCAGGTTAGCGAACGTGTCATGCTTGCTGAACCAGTTTCGAAACATACAGGCTTTTAAAACTTGAAATTTAGGAAAAACCGGCTTTAGCGTTTTGGAATTATAAGCCGTGTCAGACGAGAACGAATACAGCACAAACGACCAGAGTACTGATTTGGATTCACCAAACGAATCCAAGCTTTAATCCTTGTTGGCCAAACTGGAAAAAGTCTACTAGGGGGTGAGGACAGAATTTCAGCAATTCGGTGTGTGGTGCATCCATTAACAAGCTAAAAATTTTGTCCCTTCGTAGCCCAGGAAAACACAATAGGGCCTTTTATTCTATATTAGACCCGTTGTATCACCTTGGAGCGATGTTTGCAAAATTCAAAGCACCGCAACAATGATTCAGACTGTCTTATAACTGGTGCAGTACAATTTCATGCACCTCTGCTAGCTAGGGAACTGAGGTAGGAGTTAACTTACAAAATTATACAAATGTCTGTCCAAATTCGCTCCAAAGACATTTTAGTAGAAAGGCAGTCATATAAAGAGAAAAAATTTTGGCTTTTCTGGAAGTAACTTTTGGATGGTCAGGAATGCTTTATTGAGTTCCAGGATAAGCCAATCTGGTTTCTTCGAATTCCCAATTTAAAACAGTAAAAGTTAATTGCAGACGACAACATCCGTTATATTAACGCCGCCAAATCAAGCAATACAACAAACCTCGAAAGAGAGTTTTATCAATATTTTTTATTGGAAATATACAAAGAAAGACATATACACCAATGGATGAGAACTGCGTCCCAGTATCCGAATAGGATCGACAGCCAAAGGCGCTTCTTTGCATTGCTTCAAATATCCTAATACCTTCCGGTCAACACAGGTGGTATGCTAGTGTTAGATTCGCCGCTGTGGTAAGGTTCTATGTAATTCATGAGAATTTAAAAAAAATAAGATGCATTCAAACACTCTTATCCAGTTAGAACTACGTAACAAAATAAGACAAAGGTTGACACACAGAGATCCTGGAAACAAACTGAACGTTTCTTGACTTTCAGTCGGAACAAGGGTATGTCTGCAATCTCTGAGCAAAAGTATGTATTCTGGATTCTCAAAAGCCTGAATGATTGCAATCAGTTTTCAAAATGTTCCTGTCTATATACACCAAGTGTGTGTGTGGGGGGTGGATGTTTCGCTTCCTTTGTACGCGTATAAATTTCTAGTGTTCCAAAATGGAAACGACGAGACCATTGTCTGAAATCTTGATGGTCATGCATTTTTGTCGGCAGCTTACTGGTGGAAGTTTTGCACTTAGAGGCGAAATCGGACGCCATTTTAAACTAAGCGTAAATGTAGCGCAAAATCGAAAACTGCTGAATACCACTCAAAATCGCAGGCGAATATATCTAGTTTTGCGTTGTTTCAGCTCACGATGAATTACAAAAATCAGCAAGGGTTCGTTTTGATCATACTCCTCAGTCTCGTGCGCACATATTGCTGCTTGCTGTTAGGACATTTATGAAAGAGTCATTGGGATCTGCGATCTTACTTTTCCCTATTACTTTAAGTTTTTCAGTGCGAGGCAGACAAACTTTGACTCAAGTATACTGAAATCCTGGAAACTCCAAATTAATTCGGTCGTGACAGACAGGTGGTTGTACATTGGACAGAAGAACTAAGTGCCATGTACCATCACAATGAAGCTTGTGGAATATGCGGTGAAACTTGGCTTCTAAGCTGGGATGTTCTACACTATAACTATGAGAATCAAAATAAATAATCTGATTCCTACAACAAATAAATGTATTCGGTGGATTTCCGAAAGTTTTCATAGAAACTGTGGGGGTCTCAGGGACAACCTCCTCTGAAGGCCTAAATTTTAAGAAAGGCAAAAAGAAGTCATGCCGGGATCGTAGTAAACTTACGAATTCTGCATGTACCCAGTAGCTGTACAATTTAACTAGTTTTAGGTGTAGGATAGATTTACCCAAACATTGTTTTACACCTGGTTTACATAAGACAAATTTCAGGTGCTCAAAAATACCCGAAGCAAAATACCTCTCCTAATCTGTGACTTATCAGGCACTACTTTGCAGTTCTCGGTTAAGCACGAACACTTGTGCTCAGGCTTTTGTAATAAAAATCATGAACCTGATGTCTGCAGTATACGAATCTGTCTGTTTTACCTGTACATTGTAGTTTTGACTGGTTTTGTAAAAGAGTTTGTCAAACTATTCTGGAAACCATAAATCATTTGATAATCAAATTCAGGAGTTGTTTTACGCGGCAATTACATCCACGCCTTCGAATCACTGGGAGTAAATGTTACCATAAATTTTTTCGGGCTTAATTCTCCTCTTAAGCCACATTGACGGAATCCATCAAGCAATCAAGTGCGTTCAAGTGTTTTGGGCTGATAATCATTCAGCTTACATAGTTTTGTTCAAAATAACAATTGTAAGTTGAACTCACCTTAATATTTGACACTTAGAAGAAGCAGGGACAAGATGTCTAAGTATGAGGTTTTTCTAATCCCAAAACAATTTAATCGGTAACACTAAGTGACTTCTTTCATGAAACTACGCCAGTAAACAGTCTTCGGGAGGCTGACTTGGAATAGAGTTGAGCCTAATAGAGTTGATATATTTTTTAAGGTGTTACACAATAGTCCAACCTACTTGTACATGCCACTGCAAAGGATATCTATGATTCTGAGTCATTTTGAAGGCCTTACCACAGAGTGCATTGAGCAAGTAAGCATAATATAGATGGCGACCAATTCGAATGTTTGCATTAGTAATGGTTTTGATTCCCACCACAATTTTAATAATGATGGCAGAATAAGGGGAAACACTGGATAATTTTATGACCTTCTAAGAAACAACTTCTCAGTCAGCTTCTGCTAGCATGAAATGACGTCCTCAGAATAACGTTCACTGCCTTCGTCTGATGGAGTTTTTCGGTGCGACGCTTATCAAAATACCAAAACCGACAACGCGTTGTCGAAGCGTTGACGCGGTGATTTAAGTGTTAGTTGATAACGAAACAGGTTGTTTTATAAAGCAACAAGCAACACGAGGTCAATGAAAAATTCCATTCTTATCCCCATGTAAAGTTTGACTGGGCTGCTAAAGTGCTTTTGCGCTACACTTTCTACTTGAAGATTAATATAGTTTAAATTGCACTGCATGGTGATGTTGAAAGAAGTCAGAAACGATGCTTCTGAATTTGTCAGGTCATTACTTAACCAACAGAACCCAGTGTATCACTAAATGTATTCTAACAAAGGTGTTAACTTTCCTGGTCAGTAAGCAACTTGTGATTCTAGAATGTGTCAACTAGGGACTACCTAGCTGAACACCAAGCTAGACCATCCCGAGATGGTCACAGGATCACATCTCAATCAAGAAAAACATTCTCATACCCTTCTTGTGTTTACAGTCCTCCACAATAAATTCATCAGCGAAATCCTCCAACTCTGTATTTCGCTGGTGATAGTTTCTGCGGCCAGGAACGTCTGTTCTTTTGTTACCAGTTCGTCTTGAATGGCGACCAAACATAATTCAGTTTTACTGAATTTTTAACCTAGCAAATAGGATACTAACATTCATATCCAAAAGGCAAATGCAGTAAAAACATGTTAAATGACTGGGTAATTAATAACCTTACGTTGAATCAAATCATTCACACTTCATTTTTACACCACAAGGAAGTCAGCACTTGAAGCTCTGTGCAGTCGGCTAGCTATCCTTCAGGTGCGTGCTCTCCAAAATGCGACTTACATAACTTGACCATATGCCAGCAGTGAAACCATCTGGGATAAATTCTCCTTATATGAAATTAGTGTGTCCACGGAATCTATACTACTGGGATCAACAAAATAATTTTACAGCCACACATTTTGTGTGCATACACAAACCATGAATTATGACGACTTAACCAGACAGACGGATAAAAGCAGTCAGTGCAATTGTGCCTGGGGCAAATTTCACCCTGCTAGATTCAACAGTTTGATCGAAGCACGAAGCATTCCACGTAAAAATTAAAGATTTAAGCCATTCGTAAACAACAGATCACCTGTGAAAATTTTCATCCCAGACGATCGCTATCTCGAGAGAATCGCTCGGTTGATTTGACGTAAACAAAACAATCAACAGGTGTTCAATTTACGAATGATTTGGAATAGTCTACCCATTGTGGCGAGATTTTTGACTAAACGACGCCAAAATTCGTTCCACCGCAGTATTTTTCAGTTGGCAAACCACATTTTGGACGCAAGGAGAACTGAAGAATTACTTTTACCTGAGCTTTAATGGTATATTGTATTAAAAAACGTCTCATTAGAAAAACAAAAATTTGGCGGCATTAGAAACTCCTATAATTATGCCTTTTCAGCAGGAACCAGTATATGCCATTTTATGATAAGTTATTTTCTCGTTAATGGAGAATAAAATGTTATTCGACCTACATACTCACCTGCATACCAATTCGGTTTTTGTGGGATTTTCACCTGGAACTCGGGGACCGTGCCTACCTGATGAGCTGCAAGAAGTGCAAAACCGGTCGTAGGCTGTCAATGGATTTTCATAAACCTTATGAGTAGTGTACCACGTCTAAATAAAGTACCATCTTGATA